>CAJQZJ010032593.1:5829046-5849240 GCA_907164525.1 Lophiomys imhausi | reverse complement strand
GCCCCCCCCCCCCCCCCCCCAGAAAAAAAAAAAAAGAGGGCAATTGTCCTAGGGTTGGGATTGGGGCAGGGCTCTGTTCTTATCGTTCCAGGAGAATCGAAGTGTCCTCAAAGCTTTACTTGAACTCTGGCCGAGCTGCTGTTTTTTCCTGCTTGAGCTTTCAGGCCTCAAGATGCTGAATCACTCCAGTTGCCTATGGCAGGGTTATTTCCTTCTTTCTTCATAACCACTCTTCTAGCTTCATCTTTCAATTACGTTTTTAAAATCAATTCTTATCAGTGCTGAGCAGTCTAAACACCAATTTCCTTTGCTGAGCAACTTACAGCTGGAGGCACTGTGTTTGCCTGATATCACAGACCTTTGTCCTTGAGCTAGTTGGGGTTGATACAGTAGGTTCAGGTGAATAGGCCTATCTCCTTATAACTTCCTCTTAGTTATATAAGTGTGTATAATTAAGATCTGGATAATGCCTAAGATCCCAATGTCTGATAGTCACCTGGAGCCATCTGGCTTATGCTTGCCAGTTTATAATATCTGAAGGGTCTCAATACATATGAACTGAGAAGAGTAATACCATCAATTATTAGGAAGAAGCAACAAGGTCAACTAGATCAGGGTAGCCAAGTATTTCCTACTGAGGAAAAAAAGGTCTATCATGAAGGCTATCTCCCAAGGGCCAGTAAGGAAACTGCACTCACTGCCACATCTCCAGATGCTGTTGGGAATGTAGATTGAATTCAGGTATCTGAGGAACAAAGCTGCATTCTGCCTACAAGTACAGTGAGGTGTGATCTATAGTTTACTGGGCCTTGTTTCATGGATTATTTTATCCACATTTACACATTCATTTACACACACTGTCACACAGAAATGTTCTTTTTTTTGGGGGGGGGGGTTCGAGACAGGGTTTCTCTGTGTATCTCTGGCTGGCCTCGAACTCACAGTGATCCGCTGCCTCTGCCTCCCGAGCGCTGGAATTAAAGGCATGCGCCACCACGCCCGGCTCAGAAAATGTTCTTAATTCCAACAGAAGTTTCCCGACCAAAGAACATTTACTGCTTTGTAACAAATCAATGCTGTTCAGCTCATATAAGGTCTGCCTTCCATGCATTTCTTATGATAGTGACTTAGAGCTATTTTGTCCTCTATTTCCTAAACCACAATTCATAAGATACCCCAATTCCCACCAATAAAATCCTTTGAGCTTTGCAGTTTTGGTTTGGATTAATTAACTCTGTGAAGCTGTAGATACTAAATACCTTTGACTTGTGGGCCCGATAGCTTCTGCAGCAACTACGTAATTCTTCTGCAGTGTGAAAGACACCACAGACAACACTGAATGAATGATATAGCTCTGCTCAGACAGTGTTATTTGCAGAAATACCATGGGCTAACCTTGCCCTTGGACAGTAGTTGCCAGCCCCATAGACAGCCAGTATATAGATGATCCAAGATTCTTGTATGTTTCCTTCCAGGTGGTACCCAGTGCACATAAAGAAGATGGAAAGGAATGAGTACTGGTTGCTGAGACTTCATTTTCTCTGGTGGTAAACCCCATGAAAAGCTTTAAGACAAACCTAGATATTTTACAGATTAGCATAAAATATTTATATAACTTTAAAGTGGAAACTTGCAACATCAAAGGGCTGCAGACTTTGTTAAGGCAGTCTCTTGGGAATATATCTTTGGCTTCTCTGTGCTCTTAGGGAAATTTCATTGAGAAAATGAGAGAACCACTGATGTAGGCCTCCTCATACAGCCAGCTGCTCCACAGAACACTGTGTAGATTCATTTAACCATGTTTAGTGTGTGAACCATTGGCAAATGCTCACCCTTCTACCTTACACTGGGGCTGACATGCTTTGTACTCTTCTAGGATTTCAAAGGAATCCCTGGAATTCTCAAACTCTCTCTGCTAGTTCTTGAAAGGACCCAGTTGTTTTAGTCCTGCTGTGGCTCTGCAAAAGTTGCTGTAACTGTTAAACCTTTTCTGGACCATCTCTGGTAAATGCCATTCCATGAACTGACCATTCTGCCTCTTGTACCCAATACCAGCTACTATTAGGGATATGTCGCTATTTGGGGCCATCTGCTTCCCTTGTTTGGACCACCAAAGTCTTTCTATTCATACTTCCAGCCAGGATGAACAGACCCTGAAAGAAATGCAGAATTTCAGGCTCCATCTTCAACATGATAGATGAGAATCTGTTTAATAAAGATCCCCACGTGATTCTTGGACACATGAAACTTTGTAAAGAACTGTGAAAACATGCCCTCTTCATGTCCACAATGACCTTATAAATCCTGTTTTTGTGTCTGGTTGCCCTGGAAGTACCATTCAATTTCTAAGTGCTGTGACCATCAGTTTTAAGTGGCTACTTGGCTGGGCTGTTTCCCAATAGTCTGGTCAAACGTTAGTCCAGATGTTGCTGTAAAGGGTTTCTGTAAATATGATTAGAATTTACAGGTCATTAACCATAAGTAAGGAGATCACCCTTGAAACTGTGGGTGGGCCTCGTTCAAGTAGATGAAACCTGAAATTTATTGGAGAAGGTTTTCTGGCCAAGATTATAAAATACAAAGTCCCTAAGTTTCTAACCATGCAGCTTGTCCTGTATAGTACAGAAGTAAGGAAACTATGACTTCTGCTTGTGTTGTTCAGTTGCCTACCTAGTTCATGAATTTTTGACTTCCTTGTTGGTAAAAGAGACAGCCTACAAACTGATGGTGTGACATACTCAAGGGGTCATCATGGATTCAGGAAGTAAACTCATACATGACCCAGAGAGAAATAGTACTTGGAGACATCTGTAAGAACATTCTGGAGACAGTGCTTTGAACACGAAGTATTGCAATCCCTGTCAAATGATTCAGCAGAAATGAGTATTTTTAAACAGTCATTGATCATCTAAAAGCCATTCTCTCACAGTGTCTGTGCACTTACAATGTCACTTAATTACAGCAGCTTTCCAACCTGGGAACAGAGAATGCCTAGAACAAAAGTGTATGTAAGAACTTACAGACTTCCTCCACCTTCATTTTTCAAGTACTCTGACACAGAACAATTCAGTTCCTCCTCCTTTCCATAGATTCTAACACTGCTGCAAAATGTGTAAATCTGTGTTGTTTCCCTGGTGTCCTTTTTACTTAATATGATCCTGTTCTGGTCAGAATTCAACATGAGATACATAACCTTTTCCCCCCCCGTATTTTTTCTAATGAGTCACAAGTTACCTTCCCTTCCTATAATATATGATGAAATTATAATAGCTAAGCATAAGAAATTGAACTAGGCTGGTTTGTTGAACTGAACAGACTGCTTAGATATTTGAGCACAAGAAAGCTACAGTTTAGCTTGTCACAAAACTGACCCCAAGTTGGCCTGTACAGTGATTCAGGTTTACCAATGAGAACGTTGAGGCATCAAAAATAAAGCAATTTCAATCCATGAACAAGCACAGCCAGGAGAAACTATGAGTTTCAAGTAGTTGAGGTAAGATGGTTCTTAATAGGCAACTTTGTAAAGAGGTAAATTTGAAATCAAAAGTTGTAGTTAACTCTCTAAGCTGGGTCTGTGCTGTATCTTATTCGTCATGGAATAAAGAAAACATTCTCTATGACTCTGAGAAATAAGCACAGGCGGGGTGATTGGAAATGAAAATCTCTGTGAGCAGAAAGTGTGCAATGAAGCCTTGCAAATGAATCTGCTGATTCCACGGCGTGTGTACTCAGGGGGGGGTGTTATTGCAGCAGATGTGGATGTTCTATGCAAACTATGAGCAATAAATGCATATATTAATGTACTTCTGAGTAAAGAGGCTGATTCATCAAGGGAAAATACCTGCATTAAAAAACTATTCAGAACTCCTCACCATTCATTTCTAGATTGGTGGGAAGCTGGTATATTATGACTTAAGTGATGGAATTTCAAGTGTGGACCAAGGATAACAGCCCAGAAGGGCAACTCGGACAGATACAGATAGGTGAAGCTAGAAGCTCTGCTTTGAGCTGCTGCCTCTCCATGAGGTCTGTTCTCTAAGTTTTTCCTCTGTAGTGATGGGAAGGAGTTGTCTCCTGAGACTTCTGAGGCTTACACCCTCTGCCAATATCCAGTGACTCCTGAGAAACACACAGTGTAGCCTTCACTGTCAGGGGCACCTTCAGAGAAGTGTATAAATGAACAGAAAACTTGGTATCCTGATTCCTTTCTTTTTCACAGGATAGTAACCACTCTTCCTGAGAGATGCTGTTTCCTTACTGGGAAGAAGGTTTAGGGATCTCTTCACTGTATCATGGAAAGTGTCAAGAATTCAAAGTCTAGCAAATCACATTCCATTTTCTCGATTTTCTTGCTGTTGATGGGAGATCTTATTAGATTCAAGTGGAACCCCTGAAGACCTTTCTAAGCCCCAGTTGTTTCAACTATAATATACCAGAAATAATAATTATTTCTATTTTAGACTTAGCTTGTGTGGATTAAACAAATAACATGACATTAAGTGATTCTATGTAAAAGAATACCTGGAACATAATAGATTTCAAAATCAATGGCTCTTCCCTGTTGTCCCTACACTGTGCCTTAGTGCTTTGGGATAAAGAAATAGACTTTCAGAGGCAAATTTTAGACAGCAGGAAAGACAGCCTTGGCCTCTTGCCCTTGAAACTCCATTAGATACACAGCTGCACATTCTGCTTAAACAGCAGGTTCAGACATTTAAGTGAACCACTAACTCCAATGTTAATAAGCAAGACAGTTTGGACCTAAGAAACATGCTAAAGACTGAGTGAGAGTAAGTATCTGCAGGCGTGTTATACCCCACTGTTAAAGTTGTAGTCTACCATGTCTGGAAAGCCCGAGCTTAGCTCTACATGCCCAACTCCCTTTCCCAGAAGGGCTTGCTCCTCTCTTTTCTATCTGGGAAATCAGACCCTCACACACTCTATCTGAGGATTGTGTCTTACAAAGATACAGGCTTAACTTTCTTCTCCTTTCTACCAATAAGAATCCACTCAGCAAGCACCTGGAGATTTCATCTCTGGTACATTAGTTCCAGCCAATGATTTACATTCACCCTGAAAACTCCCACCCACTCCCCAAAGTCCTATATAATCCTTGTTCACCCCAAATAAAGTTGAACTGCTTCTCTGAAGCTGGTTTCAGAGTGTTAATCCATTGTACTCACCACCGTCCAGACTCTGATCCCTGTCTTCTGCTACCCTGGACTACATGGACTGGTGGCCACCAGTCCACGAGGAAAAGGGGAGACCCACACATGCAGGCTTTTGTGCAATTCTAATGTTCAATTTTCTGTCTACCATTGTGGATAAGGAGCTAGAACAAAATGCAGCAGGGCATTGGGATAGATGCTGATGTAACCCTTGGTGAGCTACAAGAAGCTGGTACAGGGAAAGTGCCAGAGAAGCAGCAGAAGACAGTGACCAACAGCAGTCACAGCTCAGTGGCGGAGCACACACTGTGCTTCCATTTCATGTATTTAAAGACAACCACAGCAAGAAACCAGTAAAAAAAAAAAAATTATTCTCCAAATTTAGACTTTCTATAATATTTTTTTCCTACAAAAAAAAATTCATTCTTAAGCTAGGTGTGACTATGTGCATCTGTAATCTCAGTGCTATGTTGGGAAGAGATAGGAGGGTGTTGGCTGCTAGCCAGTCCAGCCCCAGGTTCAGTGAGAGATGCTGTCTCACAGGAATACATTGAAGGGTGATATAGCAGAACACCAGCTTCTGTGCATATGCAATAGCGTTCATCTCCCCACATGTACATACATGTAACCACAACCCCACCCCAACACAGGTCTGTACATACACATACAC
The DNA here is from genome assembly GCA_907164525.1 of Lophiomys imhausi. NCBI lineage: Eukaryota > Metazoa > Chordata > Mammalia > Rodentia > Muridae > Lophiomys > Lophiomys imhausi. The sequence goes on along the minus strand of CAJQZJ010032593.1, from coordinate 5,843,402 downwards.
CACAACCCCCATCCCAAAACAGGTCTGTACATAACATGTACACCACAACCCCCATCCCAAAACGGGTCTGTATATACATGTACACCACAACCCCACCCCAAAACAGGTCTGTACATATACATACACCACAACCCCCACCCCAACACAGGTCTGTACTTTCTCTTCATTTGTTATGGGCCTGTTCTCACAGGTGAGAACAAGAAATGACATTGCAAGCCATAGGCCAACTTTCCTTGTAGTAAGGCTCCCACCATCCTATATCCATGAGTGTGTGTTCCTAACTTCCACATGGGAACTGTTTTAGTTTGCTTTCTATTGTTGTGCTACCCAAAAGCTACTTGTGAAGAATGGTTTATTTGATCTACAATCCTGATCACAGTCCATTATTGGGGGAAATCACAGTAGACACTTACAACAAGAACCTGATGGTAGGAGGCCTTGGAGGAAGGCTGCTTACTAATTTTGCTCCCCACCACTTGCTCAGTCTTATACAACTCAGGACCACCATTCAAGGAGGATGCCACTCACAGGCAGCTAGGCCCTGCCATATCCATGATTAATCAAGAAAATGTCCCATAGAATTGCCTACAGGTTAACTGATAGAGGCCTTTTCTCCATTGAGGTTCCTTCTTTCCTCATAAGCACAGATTTTGTCAAACAGACAAAAAGCTAAGAAGCATACCAATGGATGTCTCCACATATAGATTTATTACCTGCACACTACTTAGATTCTCTAAAAATAACATATAGCTAAGTTAATACAACATTTTTTTAAGAAAAACAGAAAGAAATGGAAATATTCTGTTAGTTTCATTGGTTATTCTAAAATCTGGAGAAACAGAACACATACACCACTAGGGTCTGCCCTCCTTAAGCAGACATTTTTACAGACTCTAAATATAATGATTATCATCCAAATGCTTTCATTTTTCAATTCAAATAAAGCATGGTTCTGGGCTTCCCAGCATGATTCAACATGATCTTGGGCTTGCAAACCAGGTTTCATGCCTTAGGAAACCTTAATTTTAATACTATAAAATTAAGGAGATTATCTTTGCAAGCACTTTTACACTCATAAGTGCAAGTCTGTTACACAGTGCTACCCTGTTGAATTCTGAGAATGGTATGTTTAACCTATGTGCACATTTCTCACGTTATCTCAACTATGTAAGGATGTTTCAATGTCAATATGCAATCACTGGTTAAGTAGACTCCAGCTCTGATTCTAAACCAATGCAACTAAGTCACAATGAACTTGTGTGATCAGGCTTCTGCAGGCACACAGAAGCCCCTGAGCCTGGCGAGGTGGAGATGCATGTTAAAAGATTGGCAGATAAACAGCAGGGTCTGTAGGAGAAAAGCAGAGGTAGTAGATTCTTTATGTATGGACTCTCAGTTTGTTTTATATCCATGAAGTGAACTTTCCAGAGAAAGGTAAGACTTCGAAAGAAAGAACCATCCTTGATGTAATATTCTTTATTTGTCTCAAACAAGATGTATTAAAGTCAAAGATAAAGAAGGGGTGAATACTTTCATATAAAGGTAAACATGGAAAGTCATGTGCTTAGGATATCCAGATGAGACTGAATCAGAATGAACCTATTAACTGTTAATCGTACAATGTGTTAGACATTTTTATATGAAATTAGTGACTAGGGTGATCCTCACCCCATATATGCTCTTTTACTGGACACCTTTCAATAAACCTGAGACATGAGGGGTCTGGGCAAAGGATTTATGGATTTGCATTGGGGTCTTGAATTCATGGCATTCTATGAGGGTGCTCTACCACTGAGCTCTACCTCGACTCTGTATTCTGAAGACAGTTTGACTAAGCTGACCTTAAACTTATGATCCTCAGGCCTCAGCCTGCGCTACCAGGCCTGACTCAATTCAATTCTTTATGGTTACATATATTTTCAGCATACCGCATTTTATAAGAGGGGAAAAAAAAAACATCACTGAGAGAAGTTAAATATATTGGTAAACAACCCAGCCACAAAACCTTTGACCTACAATTTGTCCTGCCTATAAAACATGCAGGGGTAAAGATGGAGCAGAAATTGAAGGATTGGTCAACCAATGACTCGTCCAGCTTGAGATCTATGCCATGAGGAAGCCCACCTCTGACACTATTAATGATATTCTGCTATACTTGCAGACAGGCACCTAACATAACTGTCATCAGAGATGCTTCACCTAGCCACTGATGAAACCCGTAACCGAACATTAGGTGGAGCTTGGGAAATCCTGCCAAAGAGAGAGAGGAAGGATTGTAGGATCCAGAAAGGTCAAGGATACCACAAGAAAATCTACAGATTTAATGAACCTGTGACCATAAGGGCTCACAGAATCTTATCCACCAACCAGGGACCCTGCATGAGACCAACTTCAGCCCTCTACACGTCTGTTACAGTTGTGTGGCTTGGTCTTTAAGTGGGACTCCTACCAGCAGGACCCACTTCTGTCTCTGATGCTGTTCCCTGCCTTTAGCATCCTTTCCTCCTACTGGGCTGCCCCATCTAGCCTCAATAGGGGAGGATGTGATGCATCTAGTCTTATTGTAACTTGATAATGCCAGGACAGGTTGATATCCATGGGAGGCCTCCCCTTTTCTGAAGAGAAATGGAGGAAGAGTAGATGGGGGTGAGGGTGGTAGAGGGAAGGACTAGGAAGAGAGAAGGGAGGGGAAGCTGCACTGAGAATGTAAAGTAAATAAATAAATTAATAAAAATACATTGGTATATTTATAGCAACACTATGCAACTGTTCACACAGAAGAAATGCTAATGTGGGAAAATTTAATGGTTTGTTGATAAGGGAGAAAAGGGGAAACCTGTCTTCTTTAACATTCTCTTTGAGAGGTGAGGTAAAGAGATGATCTGAAATCACATCCATTGGTGTATTCAAAAAGAAACATCAAAGGCCATCTCAAGATTTTTCTCACAGTAGCTACCTGGGCAATGAAGAAATGGAGTCTAAAGGTGAAAAAGACATTGGTCTTCCAAAGAATGAGCTTCCAAACTATTGCTGCATGGGACTTGAATCTGGAATCATAAGCAGTGACCCCACAGCATCAGACACATGACTTTGATCTCAGTGTCCTCAATTTTGCCAGCAGCATCAACCGGATCTCAGTTCCACAAACCTCTGTGCATTCCAGAAGGGATTTAGACAAGACTGGAGCCATTGGAATCTGCCTTGAGCTTCAGCCCTCTGAGTCTTCCTTTACTAAGTTCCTCTTCCTCTAAACCAGTAGTTCTCAACTGGGGGGTAATGTCTCCAGAAGATGTTTTTGGTTGTCAAAAGTAGAGAAGAGGAAATATTTCATTAGCGTCTAGGGTACAGACCAAGGAAATGGCTGACCATCCCACAATCACATGAGCATCTTCCAAAAGCAAAGCAAAAATAGAAGAGTTATTTTGAACAAAATGTCAAAATGCGAGATTAAGAAATTTTGCACTGTAGTAAAACGCCTAGGAAAACATGAAGTGGGAGAAGCAGCTGGAAACTCTGTCAATAATGAACTGAATTCCTGTGAAGGATCAGGAGATGAATGATTTATTGCCACCCTGACAATGACAGACAATGCAGGACTTAATGCTGGGCAGAGCATGAAGGAGATATAACAGCAAAAGTAAGAGTTAAATGACCCGAATCCCTGCACACTTTGAAATGTTTATTCTTGTGTTGGTACAACTCAGCATTGTCCCTGCCATCTACAGTAATTGCAAGATAGGGTTTACATGAGTTCTGTTTAGAAACCAGGCAGAGACTAAATCATTGCTCTCCCTGTATAAAAGCTGCACCTCCGCCCCTTTCTGCCAGCAGTTAGAGAAATAAGTACTGTGCTGAGTCAGTAGTCACCAGGCACTGGGTGGGTACAGGAAAAAAAGGACATGAACTCCAGGAATCTGAGAGAAGCCCAACATGGCAATCACTGACTGGAGTGAGGCCAGCATACTAAGGCTCAAAAGTTGATGTTCTGAAAAGCAGAGAACCATTGGCAATGGCAGAAACACATCAACAGAAACACAGACAAACCCAATTTTTCCGGTGCCAAGGAAAGCATACTCAGAAACTATGACTCCAAGTAACAAAAATAAGCAATCAGCATAGTAGAGAAGTGAGCCAACATCTTCCACAAAGGAGCACTGATCCCCCTGGCCTCCCACCAGCTTCCCAGTGCAAGCAGGAGACGCCCTCAAACGGAACTGAGCAGTAAAGGCTCCAGGTATTCTAGGATTGGCATGCAGTTTTGAGAAGGATAAATATTATTTATCTAGCATTTAAGGGAAATGTACTTGCTTACTTTTATAAGAAGTTTTAAAAGAAAGGGGGAGGAGATGAGGAAGACCACACTTCCCTCTGCGTTTTGGAACCCCTGCCTCGAAACCTGGCTTCGTGGAGTTATTCCTGGTTTCTTTACTGAGCTATTCCAGTACTCAGCAAATGGTAACAATGGCTTTCGTGTACACCACTGTCCTGTGACTCATTACTGCCGAGTCGTCATGTCATATCTCTTTTTGAACATGTTCTTTCTTGTGTTGGCTCCAGTTATTTCCTTCTGATGCAGATTGTGAAAATATGCTTGGTGTCAATTAAGAATGTGTAATTTATGAGCCTGGGTAAATCCTAGTGAATTTAAGGAAGAAAAGAGGCAGTCCTATGCTGTACCCCTCAACATCAGATGCCTGGCTTTGAGCTGTCTGAGTGACTTTTTCAGAGGTGGAAACAAATATACATTCACTTCATAAAAGCACCAATGACAGACCGAAAACAGAAAATACAAAACGCCCACTCTAATCTGGAAGGGTAAATCCTTTATTGATCATTTATTGATCCTTACAGGAGTATCGGTGACTCAAAGGTGGTTATGTCACTGAAAGGTCCTCCCAAACATGGGTGACAGCTCACTATTGCTCCCAAAGCTCTCTGCCCTACATGTGGGCTGCTCCACCAAGGACAGGCTCCTATTTTCCAGTACTTGTATGCTGCTCTTGTAACCTTGAGTCTCAGGCGTCTTAGAACTTTCTGAGTTTCCTAAGACTTGTTGAGTCTCCCTCCTCTATTCTGGAATAGTTATAATTCAGAGGTAATTGATACACAAAATACTTTGTTAGTCAGCTTTCTGCTGCTACAATAAATACCTGAGATAATCAGTAAGAAAAATAATATTGAGCATCCAGTCCATGATATTGGGCCTGTTCCTTTTGGGTCTGTAGTAAGGGAGCACATCACAGTGGAAAAACATAGTAGAGCAAGATCAATTCACTACAGGACCAGACATAACCTCGAGAAAGAGGAAAGAGCTGGGTTCCACTGCCCTCCTAAAGGTCCTGTCTTTGATGGCTTAAGGACCTCCTAACAGACTTCACTTTTAAAGCTTCCACACTTCATCAGCCAGGACTAAGCCTTTGGGAGACACGTTCCCAAACAATAAAAGATTGATAAGTTAAAGCAAATCTAGCAATATTTACCAGTTGTTTTTCTCCATTGATTTATGCCCTGATTAAAACAAAACACCAGCAACAAAAATCATGGTCCTCTCAAAGTAATGGAACAAGAATAGACTTCAAATCATTATCTTCTTTGAAAGATTGTTTGGAAAAACTATTCCTTACAGAGATCAAAATTCCAACTCTTACTATTTCAGAATGTTGCCCCATGTCTTCTCCTTACTACTCTATAAGACTTGTTGCAAGATTGCCGGATGTTACACTTTATCTTGAAGAATAAAGACTGAGGTTCATAAAGATGACCAGAGAGCCAACAATACAGACTGCTTTGTGATTAACATGATGTAAGAAAAGAAATTTACCCTTGATGCCTGCCATTTATCCAAGAGTGGTTTTGATTTACCCAGAAGAGTACTGATCTTTTTGGTCTGATATCTCCAACAAACATTGTCCTCTCTGTTTAATAAACAGAGAGTAAATATACAAAGGAAATGGAGAACTAGCCACTATATCGTATGCACACACATATATTGTTCTGAGTCAGGGACATGGATGGGTCACAAAGGAAAAACAGGAAACATCCTACATCAAAGCTGTACATTCTACTGAGCTTGTAGGTTAATTACATTGGAGGTCAAAGATATAATAAGATTGAACACAGTGTTTTTCTTAAAGGCCAGTTAATTTAAAACAGACTGATTATACAGTGTGTAATCAGAATGAGTACATACTATAAATGACCTCATAGAACATTAGCTTGGTTACAAGCTGGGTGAAAGTCATTTGAAAGGCAAGCTATAGGCAGCATTTCTCAAAAAAAAAAAGTCATTCCCACAGATTTTTCTACACTCTAATATTTCAAGAATTGTTCTTCAACCAGAGGTAAATTAGAACAGAGCATAGATTTTCTTATTCACCATGAGTCAAACACTACTAGGTGCTTGTATGCTTTACTTTCTCTAAACCTAATAATAGTGCTGGAATGTACATGCATTGTTTTTAGCACTGACTTCTATTGAATTACTCCAAATATACACATCAATGAAAATTGATAGTTTCAATCTATATAAATATAGACATTTCTTTCTTTTTTTAAGAATCACTTAGCACTTATATGTACTCATTTCTAGAATATGTAGTGTTGCATTCTTAGGGCATCAAAATTAATGCTTTCTCTTTGGAATCATTTAAGAACCTCTAGCTGATGTGCCCATGTCTGTTGTTCTTATGTATTCTATAAGGTCTTCTATCATCTTATATGATCCTTTTGAACATCTCCAGGCTCCAAAGTCCCCAACATTCATGGAATAATTACTGTGTCCTTGATACCACAGCTGATCTTTCCTGCTCAAAAACACACCTACTCGACCCCATTAGTTTGCACTCATATGTTTAACCATGGATCCAAAGACAGTACCAACATGGTTGAAAGACTTGAATCCACCAGAGTTTCAGCCTTATCTGCACACTGTGTCAGAATCCTTTCTCTGTGAGTCTCCAAACCCAAGTACAAAACAGAGTATTCTCTCATCCATGGCCTGCTGCCCTTTAATATCTGTGATGTCCTTTGCCATCAGAAGGCACCTGACATTTTCCATTCCAACAAGTGGAGATGTTTTTATCTGATGCTGAAATACAGAAGGAAAAGAAAATGATCTTTACATCAGAGAACTAACTTTGTATCAGAGAAGTTCCTTGGAAAGTGTACAACTTTTCATGCCATCTCCATAAGTCCAGTTCCCATCAGAAATGTTGCTAGGATGGTCACTTCCAGTATCACACATGTAGTCTAATTCTTCTATTGGCATATGTATCATATTTAAATTGCTATAAGTAAGGTAGGAGTAACAGGATTTCTCCCATAGCAATGCAATTTTTTTTCAAGCCATAGAAACACCTGGCATAATTTTTCGAGTTCTGTTTTTCCAGACTTCACACAAGATCTGTCCTTTGAATCACATTGCTAATCACAGCACTGCTATCTATTCCCAGAAATGTATCCATTAGAATAATTTGGATTGAGACCTAAGCTACACATTTCTTAAACTACTGACATTAAGCAGAAGCAAAACATCTAAATAACACCAGAACATCTTGCTAACTAAACCTCCCTGTGGAAAGCACAGCCCCTCAATATCTTAATTCTACCAACATACGGTTATGTGATATTAGACTTCATGTTTCAGATGGTGTGTTTCCTTGAGACAACATGATGGACAAGATAAAAATGTACAAATACCTCCAAAAGAACAACAACAAGAGAATTAATTCCAAACTGCAGGAATTAGACTGGAATTATTTTGTGAAGCCACAAGTCAAGTTATATATTATAAAAATATTTTCCATTACTGTAGGAGCAATGCTAAACATTTAAATAAATCTTGCTCCCTCTGAAATAGTGACTGAACATATATGGTCTTTTATTTTGTTCTTTCCAAACTGCGGTAAGAAAATACATCATGACAGGAATACACGGTAGAGCAAGATCAATTCAGTATAGGACCAGGATATAACCTACAGTAGGAGGAAAGATCTGAGTTCTAGTTCCCTCCTCAAGGCATGTCTTTGATAGCTTAAGGACATCCCAAATAAAGTATAGTATAAAACAAATATAGTATATTTTGTTATAAAAGTATGAATCATGGGGACAAAAGAATGGATCTGGCATGAGCATCAACGGAAACACTGAAAGCGTCGGGGAAAACAGTAGACTGGTGAGGAAAATGAATCTCAGATGGAGAGTGGAGAGGAATGCCTTTTTGATTTAGATCACAGACTAATTAACAATCCTGCAGTTGACAGTACTAGATGCTTTTGGAAGATGGATGAGGAGGATCTAACTAATAAAGCAAACTATAATTAACAACAGTTAGTTCCTACACATTATCTCACCTCACATTGGAGAGACTGAGTGAGCCTCAGCACTTTTGGGAAAGCTGGAAGTAAGGGAGCCTCCAAGATGAGATGTGTTGGCCACTGTTCAAGAGTTGGGAGGTCTTTGCTAGTCACTACCTCAGTAGAGCCCACATAGATTCTGTAACCTGCTATCCCACTTCCAAGAATTCAAAGTTGGATGTGCACAACCCACTGAAGACCACTTTTAAGAAGATTTACAACCCACCAAAGAGCATGTTTGAGAAGATTCATAGAGGTATTATTTGTCATACTCAGAAATTGGATATGACCTAAAGTCTCAGCAGTAGACCAGACTAATTGTGGCATATTTCCTCAGTAAAACCTTGGAAAATTGAATGGAAAAGTAACCAAAAGGTTGTTCATAACTTTTTAATGATAAAGAAGTTTTCCTAAAAACAAAACAAATAAAAACCAAAAACATACTCAGCACTCAGAGGTAGAGTCAGGGGCATCAGATTCCCAGTTCCAAGGTTATCCCCAGCTACATAACAAGTTCAAGGACTGTCTGCAGGACATAAGACCCAGTCTTCAAATTTTATAAGTAATAGTTGATAACAAATTTCCTTCCTGCAGTAAAACTAATATCCATGCTTTCAAGCACACATATTTTCTATATTAAAGAGGATTCAAAATGACAAAAAGTGTATTTTGTGAAGGATTGCCCACAGTCTCTGGCTGAATGCCTGAGCATTTGCTAACGCAGAGGATTCTGCGGATCTTTGTGGGCTGTGCCAAGAGGGTGTTGGGTTCTGAGAAATAACCTAATTAAGCCAGCATAGAATAGAATAAGAATGTCTGTGACCCTCATGCCTCTATGTACCCTTAATGACACAGACTGCGGCTGCATCTGCAGAAAGGGAATACATCTTCTAGAACTAAGGCACAGCAGGAAAAATGAGAGGCAAACCCTGCGTAGAGATAAGTAAGGTGAAAGTGATGATGCATTTGGAAAGCAAGAGTGATTTTGCCTCAAAGGAGGTGGAATTTCATAGGTGGTAGATTTCCCTAGCTTCTAAAGATCTGTCCTCAAACAAAAACCCTTTTTCTGGTTTCATACTTATACCAAAATATTTTGAATATATAATTTTTGTATGTCATTTTAGAAAGAAGGCAGTTGTTGTCAACAACAGGTACATGGTAGGTCTACTGTATTTAATTGCAATAACACCATTGATGCCTCAAAACAATTTCACTTTGAAGTTGCACAAATTTCAACATCACTTTGCCTGCTTCAACTTTCCTGGCCTGCTTACCAAATGAAACAGGCACAGTAGTTAACTAACTGGGACAAACTACTGCTGCTGCATCAAAATGCCTCGCATAGCAGCTGAAGAGGGGATGAATAATGTGGGCCTACAGTTTCATAGTGGCCCCATTGGTTCTGGGTCTGTGGTGAGCTGATCATCATGGCAGAAGGACATGGTAGCTGAGAGCCCTTTATGACAGCCATGGTGCAGAAAGTGTTAACAAGAAAGAGCCACGGCTAGCAAAACCTTTCTACTTGAGCTTGGTTACTAAGAATTCTGATGTGTCAGTAGATGTGTGCCTCATAATACCGTTTCATCTTTCTGTTGAGCAAGTGATCAAAACAAAAGTCCTCCTCCAGCAAGAGTGTACTTGATAGTGCCTGGAAATGCTCTAGCGCATACATTAAGGAAACTTGAGCGGTTTTTCTCAAACTACAATCTTAAAACTTCATGCAATATTATAACAAGTTAACAGCCTGAAATAAAAAATTTTAAACCTACTGCTAAACCTACCATTTGATTAATTAGAAGAAAGTCTTAAATTTTTGTGTTCTGACCATAAAAAAATATTACAAAACTGTTTTCCTAAATAAGGGAGAGGACAGTGTTTGTAGAGATGCAAACCCATGCAAAGACTTTTTTAGGCACTTAAGGAAATGAAACACTGCTTTGTTTTTGTGTGTTACCCCAAGAAAAAATGTATTTATAGCCTGAGTTTGTGGGAGTTTTTTAAAGTTATTGATTGTGCTGAGAACAGAGCTCAGGGGCCTCTTGAATGTTAGCTAAGCACTATGGCTTGTCTCTACCGATAGTGTGTTTCCAGTCCTGTTTCCTTTTCTTTCTGTCTGTTTTTCCTTCACTGCTTGATTTCTGAGATGAGTTACTACTATGTTACTCATGCTAGCCTCAATTTCTTGAGCTCAAATATTCTTCATACCTATGCCTGCCAACTGACTGGTATTACAGGTATGTGTTCCCATGCCTGACTGGGTTAATTCGTAATAACTGCACATTGCTTTCAGACTTTCTACTTTATCTTACTGGTGTTGGGAACTTCTGCTTTCGTAGGAAATTGATCATGTACTGTAAAATTGGTTTGGCTCAGGCTTGGGTGTCATTTTCAAGTCCTCTTTAAAACTTGTGGGATCTATGGCATCAATGTCTCTCTGACAGTTTCTTTGTATTTCAGGAAGCCTTTTATTCAGTATCATTATTTCCCAAATACACGTGTGTTGCTTAATAACTATATTTTTGAGAACAACACTTTTAGGAAATCTTGGTTGAATACAATAGATGGCACTTGCACAAATTAAGTTATCTATGTTTAATTTAACTGGCCATATTCAAATGGGATTATTGTCCACTGTCATACAAGCTAGCCCTTATTAACTGAGTCAAGGTTAGGTTGCACATGACTTCAGTAATTGACATGTACAGACTACTTATTATGTAGCAGAATCTATGTACATTAAAGCATTAGCTTGTTTGTTTCTCAAAGAGATTCTAGACTGTATATACAATCATTAATCTTATTTAATGGAGGATGAATCTGGGATTTAAGAGATTAAATAGTTTGCCTAATGTCACAGAACTTGCCAAACCCAAAAGCAGGCAACCTGGCTCCAGTCTTAACCTTGCTATCCCTAAAGTGAGAATTTTGATTAAAAAGGTGTTTTATTAGAGATCAGTATTAAACCATCTAAACTAACTAATTCAATAGTTAATCCCAATTATATCAGTGGCATTGGTCACTACATAGTAATTAATTCTAATTTCTTCACATTTTGTGAGTATGTTGTTTTAATTTAAAAATTATAAAATATCAATAAAAAAATTTATTAAGTGGTTAGATTTTTTACAGCATTAGAATCTAAAAGAGTCAATAACATTATAACTTTTCAAGTAAAAGGGCAAGAAAAATTATTTTTACCCTAACTACTTATTTTTGATGTATAGTCTCCCTTTACTGTTTCCATTTTTCTTTAAAAAAGCTACTTATTTCATGGTAGCTTTCTCATGAAGGAACATGAGTAATAAAGGCTGTTTTCAGCAATCATGAGATTAGGTGTTGTTTCTGGAAATCCAGGAGCCCCACCTTTTACCCTGTGTCCATCCCCATCCCATAATGAAAGAACTATAATTAAAATTTGGAACAAGAAAGGATTAATCACAAAGCATAGACTGAAAGCCAAGATATTTATATTGAATTATTTAAGGAAAAGAAATTTAAATCATTTTCAGTGTTTTCTAGGCATATCTATAATGAGGTTTAATGATTCCAAATTAGACTCCGAAGTTTTGTGTTTTTAATACCACTTCACAAATCAAATTCCAAAATTCTTTCTTCTAAGTAAATTTGAAACATAAAAGCAAAAACGATGAAAGAGAAGCTCTAAATTGTTTCATTGATGATCACCACTCCCTTGATACACTCAGAATGCTGTCCTCTAATGGAATCAATAAAGACATCCCCTAGGAGGAATGAAAGGGTGTACAGGGTTCAGTAGTTTGTAGTGTCCCTTCCATGATTTGTGCACCATCATCAATTTGTAAGACTAAAGATGAAAACAGCAGAAGGGGGTATAACATCCCTCAATGTACATTGTCTCCAACATTCAGTATGTGGCACAGAAAATAGAACTCTAATACTATTATTATGACTTCAATTATATGGCTCGGTAAAGCCAAAAATGGATAATGTATCCCAGTTTCTATGTTGGTCATCATCATATTTTCTAAGAATAAAGCTATTTATTTAAACTTGTGACTCAGGGCTCTCCCTTGTGATGAGATTGGCATCATCATTTCTTAATTGTTATCCTTCATTCAGATAATGGAGAAAAATTTAGTGAATGAAAAGGAGAAAAATGGAGAATGCATTTCTGTGTGCCTCTTTTCCTTGTTAAATACAGAGTGTGCAGAGCCCGGGCCTCTGGTGTCAAGTGTAAGCCAACAATAAAAAAATAAAAATAAAGAGAGCACTGTGTAGAGCCTTCTGTCTTTTTTTTTTTTTTTTTTTAGTTAAAGGTTTTTTTTTTTCCCCCCAACAGCTCTCCCTTTCAGTCCAAATAATGGTTCTTTTTCTTATAACTATAAATACAATACAAAACAACAGAAATAAATAGGCCACGATTATAAGAGTTATATGGCTTAGCATACATTCCCAATGTCCAGTCCATATGTATTTGGCACCTGACTTTAACATTCTACTATCTAACCATCTCCATGAGTTTAAAGTTCTATATCTAACTCAGCTTTCATACTAACTTGCCTCATAATTTTAAAAATATCTTCTTAGATCCAGAACACCCTCTTGATTCCTAAACAACTCAAAATTTAACTATGAGACTCTAGCTATCTATTCTTCAACCACCTCAGAGACCTGAGAGGGATAAATATATCTGATTATATAGGAAGTGCAGGGCCTGCAGCTTCCAAAACTAAAAAATGACATACCAGTGGCTGCCTGGACAGTTCCCATTTTCTCTCCATACATTACAGCATCAATCTTCAGCCATTTGGCCCCATTTCTCTGACAGACATTGGTTGTAGAGCAGGAATTATGAAGGACTTACCTACCCTGTCTTGGCAGAGCTGGGCTGTCGACTTACCTGCTTCCAAGTTTTGTCCTTTTTGGACAGAAGTCTGTCTAAAGTTGAAGCAAGGGATTTTTCTTGCCAAGAGAATGGCTTACCACCAATTTAATCATCTCCCACTGGAGATTCTTCGATGCTCATCTTCTACTTGGAGTAGAATAGGGGGTGCTGTCAGGAGCTGACATGTCTCGATATCAAAAAATCTTAAGTTAAGAAAACATCTTTGAATGCCATATTCTGCAGATCTCTTGAGGTTTTTGAAGATGCCCTATCTATCTCTTATATTTAGATAAGCAAATATTGCTTGTCTCTTAGCAACTTGATTTCTGAGTAGTTTAGAAAATAACTGTGATAGACTGTCATAGTAACTAACAAAATGACACGTTTTCATGACTATTAGTTTCCATTTCTTAATTATCCTAAACAGTTTATGTCAGTTGGTAGCGAGAGGAAAACTTGACATTTCATTTTTAAGTATTACTACAAACAATACCTTTAAGAAGCGTTACCCTTAATTTTGTATCAATATACAAAGATCAATACCAATGTGGCCAAATATAATCTTTTTTTTTATTTAAAATACTTTATTTCTTTTCTTCAAGTTACATCTCAGTAACAAACCCCTCCCTATTCCCCCTTCCTAACCCGCCCTTCCACCCTCTTCCCTCCAGAGGTTTCCCCTTTCAGTCCAACAGCTGATTCCTTCTCTTATAACAGTAAGTATTATACAAAACAATAGATATAAATATGCCACATTTATGAGAGTAAATTGGCCCAGTATACCTTCCCAATGTTCAGTTTATACCTATTTGGCCCCTGACATTAACATTCTACTATCTACCCAACTCCATGAGTTTAAAGGTCTATATGTGACTCAACATTCTTACTATCTTGCAACACACTTTTAAGAGTATCTTCTTAGATCTATAACACCCTCTTGATTCCTAAACAGTTCAAAATTTAACTATTAGATTCTATCTGTCTATTCTTCAACCACCTCAGAGACCTGAGAGGGATAAATATATTTGCTTATATATTAAGTGCATAGCCTGCAGCTTCCAAAACTAAGAAAGAACATACCAATAACTGCCTGGACAGTTCCCATTTTCTCTCCATACATTCCAGCATCAATCTTCAG
>CAJQZJ010032593.1:5763399-5809046 GCA_907164525.1 Lophiomys imhausi | reverse complement strand
ATTTAGTGATAAATAAATAAGAGTTAAATAAATAATAATTTAAAAGTTCGGTTACACCTGTAACATCGGCTTAGCAGGGAGAATAATAGTCCAAAGGGACGTATGTATATTTGGGGCCATATTTGAGTAATAGAGTTATGAGGTAGCTTAGATGGGCTAGGATTGCACAACCTAGGCCTAAGCTTGTCTGTGTGTATTCATTTATAATGGCGGGCTAAGGATTAACACCGCTGAACCAATTAAATATAATATAAAAACTGGTAAACAATTTAATTAATTATTTCTACAAATGGAGCCCAACATAATTTAATTATTATTATTTTTCTACATATGGCGTCCAGAGTTTGGCAACTAAAATCCATGCTTATAGCCTGAGAGGCCTGGGTGAGAGATAGTTTTCTAGCTGAAGAGTGGGGAAGGAGGCTCCTTTAACAAAAGCTACTGCCTTACAGCAAAGGTGAAAAGCTTAGCTCTCTTTATATGCTAAATAACCAGCAGCCTTCTGAACAGAGTTGAGAACGTAATTAACCACCTAAATTAAAAATGGAGAAATTCATAATGTCTCAATATGTTTGGATTCCAATTGAGTTTGTTTCTCTTAACATACAGACAATTTTTACACTGACAATAGTGGTTCTATGTATACTTTTTGACAAAGATTTGACTAGGATAGGCTTAAGAATATCTGTAATGGAGAGAGCTTACAGATGGAATGCTAAACTGCTGTCCATAAAAATAGGGGAAGGAAAGAGGTGCTTCCCGATAACAAAAGATGTCAGTGGGAGCTCACAGGTCCCTGAAAACTAACTGCTTATCAAGAGTATCTGAGAAAGGCCCACCAAGAATATATAGTCAAAGCTAGATTTCAGAATAATAAACAGAACTTTAATTACAACATGGGATGACAATTAGACCAAGGCTTTTGGAATGTTCTTGTTTCTTTGCTTGAATTTTGTTTAGATGCCTTTGATTTTCCTATATTGGGAGGTAAAAAGAATGTTTTTGTCATTTGACAATGCTGAGATATAAGAGATTTTTTAAAGATATAAAAAGAAAGGGGTCACAAGCCAGTCTCCTAGATGTGGGACACCCACTGAAAAACTGGTTTCAAGAGAGATATTAGACCCTAGGGAAAATATGTTAACCATTGAATGTGATGGTACATGCCTTTAATCCCAGCATTTGGAAGACAAAGACAGGTGGATCTCTGACCTTCGCCAAGGTCAGCCTGGTCTACAAAATAAATCCAAGACAAGGATATACAGAGAAATCCTGTCTTGAAAGAAAAAAATTGAGAGATATGTTAATTGTGAGAAATTACATATTTTCAGAGCAAAGAAACCAAACACCAAAGAAGGCAAGACAAGCCCAGATTGTCCAGCTCACAGAGTATTCCAGCCAGGACTTCAATGAAGCCCTGAACTTTCCCATCCAAAGTTCAACAAACTACAAACTGCTCAGGACATTCAAATTGCTGAGCACACAGAGACTGGACAAAAAATGTTACTATTAAATTGCTTAACCATTTTTTTCTATTTTATTTAGGTCCCCAAACAGGTTTTCTACATCCCAATTCAACAGGAAACAATTTTAAGAGAATAACACCCCATTCCCAAAAGGTGGGGTGGATGATTTTTTTGGTCGTTTGATATGTTATAGATGTTGTTTAGGGGAAATTGTTACAAATTATTAAATGGTCTTATTAAACAAGATATAGGAAGTTAGGCTCAAGGACTTTTTCTTTTCTCTATCCTTCTTTCTTTCTTATATAGGGAGAAAAGACTTAAAAAACAGAAGGGGAATATATGTATATAATATAGAAATGATAAGATATAAGGACAGATTATTGAATCTACTCCAAAACTTAAAACTGTTGTTATTCTTAAAATAAGGTTATGTTTTGATACATTGCTATAAAATTTTGTATATTGATAAAAAATAAGATTAATTTTGATAGAATTTTACAGTTTGCTTATTCAATGATAGATTTATAAATCAATAGATGTCTTCAAAACCCTCAGAGATGTACAGAAAATAGCATTTAAAGACATTATTATTCTAAGAATTGTTTGACTTTAAGACAGTCAGTTCCTGACAGCTCTCATTTGACTTGGAAGAAAACTATGAGCATCAAAAAGAAATCTCCCATCAGGAGATAATTTCTACTGGACAAAAATGTCCCTGCTCTCTCAACAGACTATATACAGTCCAAAGATGGACCAGAGCTTAAATGCAGGTAAGTTGATGTCCTGATTCTGCAGAGACAGAATGGGAAAATCCTTATTTCCTGCTGCACAACTATGTCTACGAGGATTTAAAAGAAAATATAGGATATGATAGAAATTATTTAGGTTCAGAACTTTAGACACACCAAGATAGATTATTTTTTTCTTCAAGATTGCCTGATAAAAATAGGCTAAATATTATGTATGTACCTTTTATCCTTTTTATTAGACAAAAAGAGGGAAATGATGGGGTGGTGTTAAGCATTCTAAATGTTAATTGGTACTGTTTGCTGTCTGTTACTTAATTGACTCTGATTGGTTAAATAAATGCTGAAGCCTGGAGATTGGGCAAAGACAGAGGTAGGCAGTACTAGGGGATTTGAGAGAGATAGCATCTGGGGAAGAAGGCTGGAGGAGAAGCCAGGAATAAACAAGGAGGAAATGCCATGGGGTAGATTAAAGAAGACCCTTCGATATGGCCTGGAACATCAGCTTAGTGGGGAGAATAATAGTCCAAAGGGACAAATGTATATATGGGGTCATATTTGGGTAATAGAGTTATGAGCTAGTTTAGATGTGCTAGCATTGCACAACCCAGGCCTAAGCTTGTTAAGATCCACATGGTGTCTGTGTGTATTCATTTATAATGACGGGTTAAGGATTAACACCACCAATCAATTAAAGATAATATAAATACTGGGTAAACAATTTAATTAGCTATTTTTTTCAAAAAAGGAAGGAAGGAAGAAAACATAGTAATAAAATGATTCCTAACGTTATTCTGGTATACTCATAGATCAGTGCCTTGCTCAGCCATCTTCAGAGAAGCTTCCTTATGCAACAGATAGGAACAAATACAGAGACCCACAACCACACATTACACACTCTGAGAGAGACCTTGGGATGTCTCCATCAAATCCTTTACTTCAGAGTGCAGGGAATCCCACAGAAGAAGAAGAAGCAGAAATAGTGTGTCAGAGGGGGTGGAGGACACGAAGAACACAAGACCCTCTAATCCCACATGAGAAAAGCTCAAAACAAACAGAAACTGAAGTAGCTTCCGCAGGGTCTGCCCTTGTCTACACCAGGTACTTTACATATGACTTCTAGTTGGTGTTTTTATGGTATTCTTGAGAGTGTGAACTAGTGGGCCTCTGTTACTTGTGCTCTCTCTTGGGCTCTTTTGCTTCTGTTTGTTTGTTTTGTCCAATTCCGATGTGTTAGTTTTTGTTTTATCTTATTTTGTTATTATCCCTTAGAAATCTGTTTGTTTTCTAATGAAAGACAGAAAGGGAGTCGCTCCAGATGGGATTAGAAGTGGGCAGAGTAGAGGGAGTGGAAACTGTAATCTGGATTTATGTGAGCTATCCTGTCCTAAAGCATCATTCGTGCCTTGTTGGTGCTGGTGCTTGGCCACAGATGTTTCCTTCAGTCACTTGAGTATGTCATGGTACTTCCCTATGCAGCCCTTTTCACATGCTGCGGTCTTCTTGCAGGAGGCCAGGTCACCTAGTTTGCATCTCACAGTACCACTTTCCCAGGGAAGTCTTCCCTGACACCCGTGAATATGCCACAGATCACAGCCCTTACCAAGTGGGAGTTTTTCACTGTCTGTTTTATAATTTATTTAACAAAGCTCTTGGAAAGCAGATACAGTTTTTCACATATAGGCTATCTCAAATTTAATGGGTTATTTTGCTGGTAGTGTGACATATTATAAGCGAGAATTGAGAACAGTTTGTGTCAGTGCTAAAAATAAACAGCAGTTGCAGCGTTTGTGTTAAGAAACAAACAAATGAAAAAAATGAACAAGTAGTAAACATAATCAAATATATTTAAATTGTCTAAATTCTCTAAAGTTAATTTTTTTAAAGCTTTCACTGAATTTACAGTGCAAAGCTACTTAATTTAACTTTGATTTCTCAACAGCTTACATTGAAAAAAGTTGAGTTCTCTTTAAAGCTTTGTTGAGATTTCTTTAGAACAGCTTTTTTTTCTTTTCCTTTTTCCTGGGAATTGAACCAGGGCCTGATTTGTATAAGCACATTTTCCCTTATGCTACATCCCCACCTGCTAGTCTTTTCTCTAAATATTATATATATATATGTCAGTTAATTTTCTATTGCTATGAACAAATATTGAATTTAGAAGGCCCATTTTTGAAGAATGAGAATATTGAAACAAAGCTAGCTAGCCAATACAATAAAAAGAGCAGGTGCAATTGTGTGCTGGTTTGTGTTTAAGAACCTGTTTTGGGGAAAAGACTTGAAAAGGAAAAAATGTACATGTGCAAGCAAACCTTCATTAGGAGTTACTGATGTAAAGGACATGCAATTCAGAATCTGTAAGTAGCTATACATTCATAGTAAATTCCAAGGACCAAAATGATTATAGAGTATATTTCACTAATTTTGCCAATATCTTACATGGTTGATTTCACATTTGCAATTGAAAATAATTATTGTTTCAAAATGAAGAATGGCTCAGACTTTCACTTACATTAGTAAGAAATTAGATAGCTAATAAATACCTGAAAACTTCACATTTTTGTTAAGAATTGTTAGGGATTCCTTTGCCTAATCTGTTAACAATTTTTAATATTGAAAGAATTTCCTCATTGTTTTGTGTTTGCTTACAACAAAATGGCCAAAGGCGAAACATATATTCAAGCTTAACCTGTGCAAATTGCAGAACAATGTTCAATGCAAGCAAAATATGAACTAGATATTTAATTTCTACATTCTATCAACAAATAAATGAATGGATGTTAAGTTTTATAAAATGTCTCCTATAATGAAATATGTAATTAAATACATATAAAATAATATTGCTTAATTCAGTAGCTATATAAGTTACTGGTAAAATATTTGGTCTCTTTTGTTTACACTGTGTCTAAATATGATGTGTGCTTTATGCTTATAACGCATCTCTCTTTGATCCCTGCTGGTGCCTGGTGGCTGCCATATTGGAAGGAGCAACAGTCGAAAAAATATCAAAGGTTCTAGAATGCAGTCCTGGCCCCTTTCTCTCTGCAGTGTAAATATTCCACTGTGGTCAACTTCAAGCTTACAAACAATGGAAAAGATGCACAGTAGCACACTGACACATGTTTGCCCCAGCCAGCCACAATAAACATGAAATAAACAGAGGCCCAAAGTTACCTGTAAAGTGATTGAGAATTCATGAGCTTGAAGTATTTCTTTGCTTTTGTATTCAGTGTAAGTCGCTGAATTTTAGGTTTATGTAAACTAATTTTGAATAATAGCTGTGTTCAATAACTGACTGAAAAAAATTCCTGGGCATATTACATTTAGCTCTCAGGAGCCAGAATAAAACTGCTGCAGCCAACTAAATTGAATCATCAAAATGGATGTCACACAACCATGCCAGTGAAATGAGCAATTTGGCTGAGAGGATCAAAAAATGAGTATTTATCTCCCTCCCGATCCAGACAGTATAAAGCTGATCAAGTTATAGGAACCAGGAGAGTTGAGAGTGACAGAAAAGCATTTCTGTTTTGAGTTTTCTTTATCATTACAAATGTTGAGTTCATAGAAGCTGAGAGTGACAGTAAAGCATTTCTATTTTAAGAAGTTTTCTTTATCTTTACAAACATTGAGTTCATACAAGTCAAGAGCCTTGAGTTCAGGAAGCACCATGTTGGATTCCTAACATTGCCACTTTGAGCTGAACAACTGAGCAGGAATTAGTCCTCCTGAAATTATTCACATATTAATGAGTGATAAATAAAGGATGAAACACATACCTTCTTAGTTTTCTGTAATGATTGACGCAATGCTGCCATTTCCAGAGTGGATCACAGAACACTGGTGCTGAACAACAGCAACAGCTGTTCTGCTAATTTTTGCTAATTTTCTCAATATGAGAAAACAATAGTAATTTTTCTAATAATATCAAAAATGATGATACTGATGGAATCCAAACTATATATAACCAAGGTATAATGATTAATACACTGGAGTAAATATTTCATGAACAATGATGTCAGTCATTAAAAGCAAGAGTTACATTGACCCCTTAACCAAATTTGTAGATCCTAATAGAATAATACCAAAATGAACTAAGAATTATGTGTGGACTATTACTCACCCAGAAAAATAATAAAAACAGAAACTAAGCCTGAAAGAAGCCCAGGATGACCAAGACAAGGTATCTCTTAGATGATAAGGGAAGAAGGGAAGGGCCCTTTTGTCATTGTAATGGATACCTTTGATGAGTCTGATTCTTCAGCTTAATAAGAGAAAGACAAATATTTTGGCTCAGAACAGAAGGTTCTGTTCTTTAATTGAATGACCTTGTTGTGTGCCTGCAGAAAGAAAGGACATCATGGTAAAGAGTCTATGATGGTACAAACTGCTTACACCATAGTGATGGGAAGCAGACATAGGAGGAAGAAAGGTTTCATTATTACTATCAAAGGTATGCCTCCAGTTACTAGGCCTCATTTATTAAAGTTTCCCTCTCCTCCTAATACTGCCATATCAGAAATATCCAAAACTCTTAAGATATTGGCCTTTGGGGAACATACCAGAAGCAGCTTTGGCATCCTGGATCCAAAATGAAAAACAAATCATTCCTGTTAGCTTTGGATGTCCTGGTCAAGCTATTATGAAAAACAAATGGCAAAAAAAAACCTAACAGTGTATGGATCAAGAAATTGTATTATTTGTTGGACCCTGCTGTTAAGGTAGAAGTCTGGAATTACCAGAAAGCCCCTGAGCTCAGTTCTAGATGACAGATTCCCTTTTCTCTGCAGAGTTCCTTCTTCTGCCTGGTCTGGGGAATTCCCAACCCCACACCCTCTATCTGAGGATTCCAGTTTCAGACTAGAGTCTGTGTATGGACACAAGTCAAGAAGGATGAGCCTTTCTAGTGCCAGACCCAAGTGAACAATGGTCTGGTGTTTACACAGTTTTAACTTGGAAGAATCAGACTTATGTGTAACAGCTTGCTAAATTTGGACTGAGGTCTGTTTTTGCAGATCTGTAAAAATATGACCTGTCTTAGGATAGTACTTACAATAAATGAGAAATGGGGGGATAGGTAGATGGAATTGAATGTGATGAGTTGGTCGCTTGTTCTGAAAAGTCAGGGCACAATGACCTTCTACCATTTGGAGTTGACCCTGGAACCCAACAACAGATTCCATCCAGTGCTAAAAAGCAGAACCTTCCATTTGAGGGTATCAAATTTTATATCTGTCACCTTTCACCTGGATTCAGAAAACCATACAGTAATTTTTCTAAACTCTTCAACAAAACTTCAAGAGTGAACAACCAAAAATAACATACCAAGTCTTTGACAATTCTGGGTCATGATCATAAGAACTCCATAATTGGGATTAATCACAGTTATCCTTCTGAGAAATGCCTGTGATTTAGAATTAAGGATTTCCCCCCTGACCTTGCCACATTGAACTGCAAGACATGGTAATGCCTGGGTAATCTTTCCAAATAAAGATATGGAGCACGCTGACCTTTCTGAAGTGTGCACCATCAGAACTGAGCTGAGAGAAAATCCTCTGAAAGGAGAGCCAAGGTAGACAGGTGTGCCTGATCCAGTTTTTCAGGGACTTAGGCAATATCTCAATTCTAAGGGTTTCAATATTGAAAGCTCAGAAAGCTATCCCTCAAAAAAAAACATTAAAAGTTATTTCACAGCTTCTGAGTCCTCAAGATATTACTTCTTTCAAACATTCCTACTCTCTGTCTTGCTGTGCCAAGGACACCATCTTGCCCCTGGCATTTGTACTGACCCAGTCTAACAGAAGCAGGACAGATTAAAAATAGCAGCCACAGAGGCATCCAGGCTCACTCTGCAGCTCTGAGGATGTTTTTGTGTTTTGTTTTCATTTTTAAAATGACACAATGAAGCTTTATTACAAGCCTACAGAATGAATTTCTGATCCTTGTAAACAGATAAACTATCTATGAAAAATGCACTGATATGAATATATATGAGTATGTAATATTAAGCAATATAAATGCCAAAAATTACTATGCAAAATCAAGTTCAGTTTCATTCCAGCAAGCGTGTTCTAAATATTGGAATACTTTTTTATACTTTCAGTATAAAAGCACAACCTCTTCTCATCTTTAAGAACTGTTTTTAATTTGTCAATCTGGTAGAAGAAGTAAAGTATCCTATTTTAATTTTGTTTTTTATTTTTCATTCTTAGTGAGCTTCACCATTTGTAATTTGTTTGTTTTACATTTATAATGTTACTGTTATGAATTCCTTGTATATGTTATTTACCACCTATGAAATGAGGAGACTGTCCTTTCCGGCTGTGAGGTTTTCTCACAAGGCAACACAGAGCCTGTTCTTAGCCCATCCTCAACTCCTTTGAAGTGATTCTTAATGGGCAGCATAATCTCTGCTTCACAATGACTACTACATTCTTCCAGAGGAGAATCTTTTTCTTAGTAAACTGGAGTTGGCGTTACTTAATTTCTGCGTGTCTGCTGCTACTGTGTAAATGTTTAATTTATCAGGACATTTTCCTGATACTGTATGCTATATTTGGCCCACTCACTTTTTTCCACATGATAACCTGGAACCATGATCAGGGAGAACTAAAGATTACTTTGTTCATACTAATTCCAGGACTTCAAAAGAGGACAATATTTCCAAATTTAATAAAACAAATTTGACCACATGAGTAAATGTTTCTATTTTTATTTTTACTTTAATGAATTGCATAAAGACAATTTATCTTGGTTTAATTCTGTCTGCTGTTCTCTCTTCATACTGATTCTTTGCAAGGTAATCCTTAAGACTATCTAAACCCTGTACTATATGGCTAAAATCCGACTACAAGTGAATAGATGCCATGTGCATCCTTCTGAGTCTGGGTTAGCTCACTCAGGATGAGCTTCTCTAGTTCCATCCATTTGGCTGCAAATTGCATAATTTCATTGTTTCTGATAAATGAGAAGTATTCCATTGTGTAGATGTACCACATTTTTTTAATCCATTCTTCACCATACAGTACAGGATATCTATACTACAACCAACACACCAAAGGGAACATGGACATAGACTTATTTTTTCCCCTGTCAATGAGACACTTTTCCCTAGTGGTACTGCCTTGTAGGCTCCCAGTGTATGAAGAGGCTCTTGGCTCTCATATGACTGCTGAACTGGGGTGGAGGACTGTATTGTAGGGACACTCCACTCCAGAGGATTGGGATGGAAGTGTTGGGGGGTAGAAGGCAGGTAGGCGGGACTGGGAGGGGTGGAAAGAGGACACTATGATGGAGATTTAACCTGAAGCAATAAATAAATTTTTTTAAAAAGACTGTCTAAACCCATTAGTGGCTACACCAATGGTTTGGGAGTTTATAAACCCAACATGTACTGAAAATATTTATTGCAACTGATTATGTTTTGATGATGAAATTATATTATTCATTAATTGCTCCCTAATATGCTTTCCCTGAATAATTCACAAAATGAATAAGTTCCAAAGCTTATCTTGCCTATTGTATAAGGGAACAAACAGGGACTTGGATTATCTTATGTTTCACTTCATTAATTATTTCTCAAAGAAAAAGAATGAGGATATTAGTATGCTGCCCATCAGGAGAAATCATAACAGATTGCTTAAGTCGTAAAGTCCCACTGCTTCCACATAAGCCTTTAAATCTTACCGATTTTTCTTTCAAAACAGTAGTAATAAAGTTCAGAGGGGAGCCTGCGTTTTGCTCACAGCACTATTAACAAGACCAGATTGTATGTAGTTGTTAATGTTCTGCAGACGAATAATAAAGAGAACCACAACAGCTCTGTGTATTTGGCTGCCTTGCTTTTTTCTGATTGACACACCTTTAGATTCTCGCCTGGGCCACGCACTTTGTGGAGGTGTCTTGGACTATCCTTAACTGATCACTTAAGCAGAGTTGATTATACAGTTACTGAGACCAGACAAAAGTGGTGAAAGCCATCATTCTGCTCCTGAACTCACACATCAGTGGGAGCTGGGGACGAGGAGGATACCTCAGACACTGTTGACAAGTTTCCTCTATGAACACAAGCATTTATTCTAATTCATAAAATGCCTGTATGTAATTTTGTGAAATGTTTATTAAATATAAGTCTCCCTGAATATTTAAAAAGATTTAAAATAAAGTTTATTCCATTTCTTTAAACTGTTTACATTTGTTTTACTACATTGTTTGCCTATTACACTGTTCAAGGTCCATGAAAACTGGTCACGGTTTCCTTACCCATACATATTTAGGTTCTTGGTCCAAAACTGAGGTTACAAAGCATATGATTTTTAGTTGATTTAGTTTTAGTCAATGAAATATAATGCATAATAATTACACATCATGAATCTAGTGATGTTTCTATACACATACATTGCAAATGGTTTAAAGTAAGTAAAGCATACATATCTCCTAAAACATTATTTCTTTGACCAGAATGCTTAGTGAAATTGTGTGCTCTGCTTGCACAAGGACTGTGTTAATCCATGTCATTCCAGTTTTCAGAATATGGGCTGATGAAGTGAACACAGAACAAAATAATTTTAGGCATAAACTCTACACTTGACAATATGTTTTCAGTTCATATGTGAATTTTCAGATCAAATATGCCTATGGCTTTCATTGACTTTTACTACTCCTTAATAAATGATGTGGATTGTTATGTTCTTGACTGTAAGGTGGATCCAAGTCAAATATCCTGTGGCAAAACCTACCAACTGTAGAAACAGTACCTTTTTCATTAGAAAAATAATGTGTAATTTAGAATGCAGCAACTGTCAAGATCAAGAGCTGTTCTTTATTACAACTCTGTTGTTAGCAGCATAGTCAACTAAGTGCAAATGCATGCCATTGGGAGGTGGTTTTAGACTATCCTTAAAAGAGAGCTCAATCGGATCTTTGCGAGTTCAAGGCCAGCCTGGTCTACAAAGTGAGTCCAGGACAGCCAGGGCTACACAGAGAAACCCTGTCTCGAAAAACCAAAAAAAAAAAAAAAAAAAAAAAAAGAGAGCTCAGTAAGTGGAAGGTGTGCTGTTCTTATTTCCATTTTTTCTGAGATAATACCACTGGGGTTGCAGTGACTACCTGGTCAGTATGAATCAGCATTGGGGATAAAAGCAGAACATTTAAAACATTTTAAATTTTATTTTTATGTTAGGTGTATGAGTGAGTACTTTCATGTATGTATGTGTGCTACATGGATGCAGTGCCTTGCAGAGGGCTGAAAGTACCAAATCCTTAGAACTAAAGTTATAGGCAATTGTGAGCTATTGTGTGAGAGCAGAAAGTGCTCTTAACTGCTGAGCCATTTCTCCGCTCCTTCATTCCATATTTAGTTGTAGCTGTGGTTACATTCTGACCCAAGCTATAAGGCTTGGATCTAGCCAGGCCTGGTTAATCAAATTGTCTCTTATTCCTGGTCATACTAATTGGATCTGTAATGACAACTGATATGACCTAGACCAGTCAGGTCCTTTATAGGGTGTTTATAAAAAAAAAAAATTGGAAATACCATTTCTTCCCATTGATGGAGAAGAGTCTGGAGATGTTAGTTGATATATGTCCTACCACTCAAAGAAGGCATACTGAAGAAAACAGAGTTAGGACCCTAAAAGGACACCTGCATTCCTGGATTCCACTCTGGCTACAGACAACACCTTATTAAGTAGATCCATGCCTCATTTTAGTCTAAATCAGCATGAATGAGATTCTGTAGCTTTATCAAATAAAGTAACACAAAAACATGAAATTAACTCAACCAAGTTACAATGAGGAATAAAGAAGATTCTTCTATCACCATTTCAGAAAATTCTGTCTCATTATCTGTGCTCATTAATATCTACTTACTTCAGCCACTTGTGACTTGTGACACAGAATGTTACCACTGAATATAAAAATATTAAGTGACAGAAGAGTGTCCAACTATTGGAATTAGTCAATTCTTGCAGCCTTTAGTAAAATTCTTAAGCTAAATATATAAAACAAACACCTCTGAAAACAGAGCCCATTGACACCACTATTAATTGGACCCCTTGTTGCCACCTGCCTCACACTTAAGATCTCCAGGCTCAGATAATATGAGTCTTTAGTGACTGAAAGGGTGAATTTTCTGATCTATTGTTTAAATTTAATGAAGAGAAGGATAGGAAAGAAAAAAGTACAGTAAAATAAGATTGCGACATAGGAAGAGCCAGAAATCTGGACTTTTGTGGGTTTTTAACTCTTCCTAAACACCAAAATGTTTAGAAGTGCTGATGTCTTCGCTCCCTAAAAACAAAAACTATGTCATTATAAAGCATTATTTTGAAATGATGTCTTGGTGCAAGACATACTGTAGTATGACCCCTCAGTAGAGCCAATTGGTTCATGGTAATATGGCAAGATGAATGTCAGGCTAAGGGTAGCAATAGGAGTCAGGTGAATAGTAACAGATATAAGGCAAGATTCAGAACTCAGTGTTATACCATGCATTTGTCTTCTAACCAATCTCAACAATTCAGTTCAGTGATATTCATACAGTGGTCTCCTGGAGTTGGAAAATTAGACAAATCACAAAATCAGCAGCCAGACTCCTCTGGATCCTCAACCAGAGGTCATCTCCTGGTTCGTAAAGCTACAGAAGCAGGAATTGTAAAGAGAGATCTTCCCAAAGGCCACATTGAAACCAAACTTTTAAATTATTCAATAATTATTTATTATAACTATATTCACTTATAAACATTCACTTTACTACTAACCCTACGAATGCCTACAACCCCTATTACCTAACCACTAAATCTATTGATAACTATTACAACTATTTTCATAACCTTTTAGAAGGATACAGTCTCTGGGGCAGGTCCTCAGTCATCAGGAACACAGTCTCTGGGGTAGACCCTTTAATGCACTTAGGAGTCTTTCTTCTGGAATATCTCAAACGTAGATCTGTCAATAAGGCTTGAGATTTTCTTCTCTCTGGGAGAACTCAGCCATCTGTAGGCCAATTTATTTCCTTTGTATCAGCAACTCTGCTGCTCTGCCTCAGTCATTAAAGCCAGCCGCAGTTCCATTCAGGCCACTGTTTGGACAGCAAAAGCTGAGCCACAGGGTTTAGTTCTTGGCCTTTTGCAGTCTTGCTGGGGCTTTCTCTGCTCACCAGCTTTTTTCTGCCTCAGGGAGATCTGTCCTTCAGTCCACTAGCACTTTCTCCATCAGAGATACAAACTACCAACTCTTTAGCACTGGAGCTCTCTAGCATGCCCCCCCCCCCACACCAGTACCATCCACTTGTCCTTAAATAGAATCTCTCCTTGTTCCACCTCCTTCAGCTTAATCTGGGCTCTGCCCACTTAGCAGCTGAAAACAATGCCAGGCCATAAACCTTGTTTTTAGTCCACAGAGTCTCTCCTTGTTTCACCTGGCTTCATCCTTGTTTTTAGTCCATAAACTGATAAGCTAATTGCCCAGAGCCAAGTTGATCTTCATGCCCCGGATTAAGAGACTATATCAGAAACCCCTAGATATTTACTAAATCAAATTTATATTAATGTAAACTCTCCTTATACCACACAAGCATTGGTTCAAAATCCAATAATAGAAGGAGGAATGAACTTGATAGCAAGCAGACTGGCTAGTCAGTAGATTCCTTACTCTGAGAATGGACCTTTATCTTCCTCATCCAAGAGAATATGGTACATTTGAGGCAAAGGGAGCTTTGTATGCTGTTCCACATTCTTGTTTTCCTAAATGAGAACTTTCTAAGGGTTTTACTAGCTAGACTTACCAGTAGAGATCTTAAATTTTCATTGGATATCCAAGGGAGCATGCACATTATTCAGAGACCCTGAACTTTGAATTTGTATACAACCTTTGGAAAGGTCTTTGGTTGCTTTGATTTTTTTTCAATACAGATGTGTGAACTGGTGTTTGTATGTCACTAATACGGTCATTTCTTGAAATTGTATAGATATATTTGGAAATTTTGTGTATTGGAAAACCCTCTTTCTCCCTCTCTCTCTTTCTCTTTCACACATACACACACACACACACACACACACACACACACACACACTCACGCACGCACGCACGCATGCACACACACACTCCATGTAGCTAAGAGATAGAATAACTATATGACTTATTGTTGCCTTCTTGGTAACCATTCTCTGTCTATTAGTAACAAAATCTCTTCCTGAATACTAAGAAACTTGAGAGCTTCTACTGAAGAAGATTTGTGTAGATTATTATTGCCTTTGTCAGAACAGTTGTATAAAATAAAAAGGGAAGAGAGTATAGCTTGAGAGTTATGAATTATTCCTTACAAAACAGGAGAATGTGAAAGAAGAAATTATTCTGATGTGGCAGGAATACTTGAAGCCTTTCCAAGTACACTGATTCCCCACCAGCTCAACAGTGGTAGTTTCAACATTAGAAGATTGCTTATGTGAACACTAGACAATGTCTCATCCTTTACAGGTTTCTAGTCCAGATGTTCTGGAGGAGGTGGCCCACTACCTCCAGCCTCTGAAATGAGCATGATGCAGAACCAGTTAAAGGGCTCTTAACCGAAGGATATTTAGAGGTTTGATTTAGCTCAAACTATGCAACATTTTACCATCATAGTGATTTTTCTGCCAAAACTATGAAGACATTCTTTTTCTTGCCTGATTTTACCTGGTAAGAAGTAAAGTAGTGTTGCTGATGCAAATTTACCTGCTACATAGAGAGGCCTGCTTACTATGCAGAAGGGAGCCAGGCAATCACAACATCAGCTGGAACCCAGCATCTAAACAAACTGCCATATTCAACCATGTACACCAAGAAAGAATTCCATTGAAGTGTATATATACCTACCTACCTTTTTAATAGTCTGCTTCTTTGCTTAATTTACTTTAAATTTTGTTACTGTTGCTTGTAAGCATGAGAATTCCAAATAATAATGAGAATTTCTTATGAAGATTTGAAAGGCTGTACTGTGATCATTCAGGCAGTTACACACCTTGTTGGTGTATTTTAGATGATATGACAAGTTTGAGACATTCTTTATATTTACAGAATTTTTATTACAAAGACTTGAAAAGCTTTATTAAAATCAGCAAGACAAAAAAAAGTAAGTAGATACCTGGTGGAACAGATATGAATCTTGAAATCTGGTAGTGAATGTATCCTCAATTTTTAGATAGAGAAAATGTATTTTGAACGATATTTTAAAATGCCTTTTACATGGTGTTTTTAAAAGAAGTGTTTTACCAAGAAGTGAAATGTACATTATATTTTAATTTTGGATACTCTCTTGAGAACATGCTAAACTGAGGGACAGCCAGAACCAAACCTTCATAGCAACAGTAGAATGAACCATGGGTCTAGTGAGCACTGCAGTCACCAAGATGTGGTCTTTCCAGTCAAGGCCCAAATATTCTGTGTCTGTTACTATCTGTGCCAGATAACCAGATACCTTGTGTCCTTCCATTCAAAGTCCATGAGCTACATGGGGCCCTGAATCAGGTTAAGGATGATGCTAACATCCAAATGGCTCTTCAAGTAACAGAAACAGAAGTAGGAAGACTCCGTGCTATGATCCATAGGGAGTGTACCTGACCTTCCACACCTAAATCCCATCCACAGTCGTAGACATAGGGTTCCTTAAACATACAATCTTACCGGTTTCTGCTATGCAAAAGTCCATTAAGCAGGTGCTGGACTCAGCACAGAGTGCAATTCCTCTATGCTGGTGACAGAAGGAGAAAAATCCTCCTAACATCTGAACATTGTAAGTAGTTCACAATTGATTATTACTCTTTAGAAGTTGTGTGAACGTCTTCTTATGGATACTGATGCATTTTTAAAAAGACACGGAAATTGTTTTCTGCTCCCCATCTGTTTTTAAACATTTAAAACAGGGCTATGTGGTACCTATCCATTTATTGTTTAATTCATGTAACAGACACTATAGTCACTGTAAGACTTCAAAGGTCAAATATGAAAATGTTGTCACTATTGTTTACTATACCCAGTTGACTAAGTTGCTTTTCTTGTTCTTGGCATAAAACACTCTGAAAAGGCAATTTAAGGAAGAAAGGGTTAATTTTGTCTCACTGCTCAAGGGTACTACCATCATAGTGGGAAGACCCAGGAACAGGAGCTTGAGACAGCCATTAAGAAGCAGAGTGATGAATGTTTCCATTAGGTTCCTTTTCTTCATTTATGTAGTCTAGGTCCCATGAAATGGTCTTTCTCACATTTAGAGTTGGCCATTCTACCTCAGTTTACCAAATCAAGAAAATCCTTTCCAAGCTTTCCCAGAGGCCAAGGTAACCTAGATAATCCCTCATAGGTATGCACAGTAGCTATTTTGGTAGGTGATTGTGTATGGTATGTAGAGTGCCTCTTTTCATAGGCAATTCTAGATCCTGACAAGAAGACAATCAATACAAATCAAAATGCTAAGCAAAATTCTATGATATAAAATAATAAAAAATTATAAGCAACTCACCACCATTCCTCTCTGTTTGAAATCGTTAAGAAATGAAATGAAGATATTCTTGAAGTTTCCACTCTCATTGAATCAAGTACAGGGCTGAAGCTCTCTCCCAAATATGCTCCATAATTTGATGATTATATCTCTGTGTCATTAACAACAGACTTTCCTCCACATTAAAACACTGTAGAGAATTCTATTGTTTTTTCAACATATAATTATTCTACTTAAAAGCTTTAGCAATAGAGAAGTTGATGGTATAAATGCCATACCATAGCAGAAAATATTTCAAACTCATGGTATTCTGGACTTGTTTTTTTTTTTTTTCAATTATGATTTAAAAGTTGATAACACTAACTTGAGAGAAGTAGGCAATGTATAACCTTTTAGAGTCTGTTTAGTGCATGTTATAAAATGGCCCTTTTAACACAGGAGTGGGACAAGGTACACACCCTATTCCTATCCCTATCCCTATTCTTATCCCTATCCCTATCCCTATCCCTATCCCTATCCCTATCCCTATCCCTATTCCTATTCCATAATCTCTAAGATATTAAGGGTGGATGGAAATGATGTCACATACATCCCATAACTGTCTACTGGAACTCATGGCTTTATTCTGGACTTATACATCCTTCCATGAATGCCAATCTCAAAGCCTTTCCTCAAAAGTGCAGTGACTTGTATGAATCTGATGAACTGGTGTGTCCATGACAAAGCAGATCCTCAAGATTAGAAGGACCTGGAAGAAGCTCATCACAGGAAAGGATTCTGTCTGGCCTGATGACTTGAGTTAAGGGTCAGGGCCGCCTGGGGTGTTAGAAGGAAGTGGATTGGGAATGTGACTGTGTACAATTTACCATGAATATAAGGAGTCTGCATCCAAAAAAACAATAATGCCTGCAAATTTCAGTCTGCTTAAGCATAGACTCTCATAGCTCAAGGCAGTAAAAGATTCCTGTGTATACTGAGAAATTACTGCAACACAGGAAACATGCCAGCGATGAGAATGTTGTCTTGTTTCTTGGTCTTGAAACACTGGATTTGGATCCTTAGGCCTAAGTAAGCAAATTGAAAGGACACACACAGTGTTTTGCCTGAGTCCACTGAAATACAATTTCAGATGTGCATTGACATTCATTTTCCCCCAGAACACTTCCAAAGTCAAAATACCATTAGATCATACTAAGACAACAACACATATGTTTAGTCCTTGTCTATTTATAGGTCTAAAATCCTTCCCAGGTGTTAACTGAACTGTGGGCTTTGTCAGGGATGTGATAGCTTTGCTAACAATATATTTCCCTTCATGTGTTCTACATTTTCAGCTTCTCTTCTGCTCATCATTTGACAAACATCATGAACACATATCTTATATACCAATGAGATGCTTGAAGAGGCTCCTCCAGGAACTTCATGGACTGCACTTATCCCTGCCAGTGCTTTTTAAAGCTATATGGATCCATTCAGGTCTCTCACACTGACCTCCTTCATCTACTAAAAGAAGAAAGTAAACTGGCATGAAGTTTATTCCTAAATGTTGTTGCCTCGACAAATATAAATAATTTCTCATGGGCTTACCAGAACTTCTTGTTTGCATGGTTTGGAAGAACTTGAACTCAGATGACCCTTGTCGTATATTTCTGTTTGTTCTCATTTTGCCCATCTAAGTTGAGAATAATCAGAAACACAAATAGGAAACAAGCATACATATTCATATCAATCCCAACCGAAAGAAATACGCACTGTAAATACATTCAAAAGCAACCAGCTGTTTGGTGAGTAGTTGAATGGTATTATCTACATTTAGGCTTCTATAAGTGAGAGAAACTGTTTCTAGAACTTTTTATTTGGAGGCTATTATTTGCAGGTGGTTTTAAAGTACAAAACTTAAGTCCAAGTGGATCAAAGATCTTAACATAAAGCCAGGCACTCTAAATTTAATAGAAGAGAAAATGGGGGAAATCCTCGAACTCATTGGCACAGGTGACAACTTCCTGAACAGAACACCAATAGCTCAGGTGCTAAGAACAGCAATGAATAAATGGGACCTCATGAAACTGAAAAGTTTCTGTAAGGCAAAGGACACTGTCATTCGAACAAAACGGCAACCTATAGATTGGGAGAAGATCTTCACCAATCCCACATCCAACAGAGGGCTAATACCCAAAATTTATAAAGAACTCAAGAAATTAAACACCAAGAAACCAAATAACGCAATCAAAAAAATGGGGAACAGAGCTAAACTGGGAATTCACAAAAGAGGAATCTCCAATGGCTGAGAGACACTTGGAGAAATCTCAGCATCCTTAATCATCAGAGAAATGCAACTCAAGATGACTCTGGGATTCCATCTCACACCTGTCAGAATGGCTAAGATCAAAACATCAAATGACAGAACATGCTGGAGAGGTTTTGGAAAAAGGAGAACACTCCTCCATTTCTTGTGGGAGTGCAAACTTGTACAACCTCTGTGGAAATCAGTCTGGCGATATCTTAAAAATTTTGGAATAGCTCTACCTCAAGACCCAGCCATACCACTCCTGGGTATACATCCAAACGATTCCTCACCAATCCACAAGGACATCTCCTCAACTATGTTCATAGTAGCTTTATTTGTAATAGCTAGAAACTGGAAACAACCCAGAAGTCCCTCAACCAACAAATGGATAAAAAAGCTGTGGTACATTATACAACGGAATGCTATTCAGCTATCAGAAACAAGGAAATCATGCAATTTGCTGCCAAACGGATGGAACTAGAAAAGCTCATCCTGAGTGAGCTAACCCAGACCCAGAAAGATGCACAGGGCATCTATTTATTCACTTATAACTGGATTTTAGCCATATAGTTCAGAATATCTATACTACAACCAACAGACTAAAAGGAACAAGAACATAGACTTTGTTACCTGCTAGTGGGACACTTTGCCCTAGTGGAGCTGCCATGTAGGGCTCCAGTGAAAGAGGAGGCTATTTTTATTTGGAGGCTGTTATTTGCAGGTGGTTTTAAAGCATATTTTTGTAACTCCATTAGTTCTTGCTAAGGTTACTTTCTCTGGTTTCCATAACAATATTCCAAATGAGTGTAGGTGCAATCAAAGAGAATGATTACATTAATAGGTGGTTTAGCATTTCTGTTGAGTATGAAGGTTGTCCAACATTTTTAAATCATGCAGCATTACTTAAGTCCCCCTTCTTTAATGGAATCATTGAACATCAGATGTCTTTTGGATGATATGAGTAATGAAGCCCACTTAGCTTCAAATTTTGCACAATTCCAGAGGTATTAAATATTATTCTGGTCATATCTTATTTCTATAAAGAACATATTAATGACACTTTTACACAGGAAAGGCACTTTTATGTTCAGTGTCATGAAAGAATGAATGAGACATGTATCTGAAAGAGATGTATTTTTGCCTTCAAAAGTTGATGTCAAAGTATCAACTGGGTTGTGCACTCATACTAATTTTTTTTGGGGGGGGGTTCAAGACAGATTTTCTATGTGTAGCCCTGGCTGTACTGGACTCACTTTGTAGACTAGGCTGACCTTGAACTCTCAGAGATCCACCTGCCTCTGCCTCCCGAGTTCTGGGATTAAAGGCATGCGCCACCATGCCCAGCAATTACAGACAGCTGTGACCCGCCATCTGGGTACTGGGATTTTAACTGAGGTCCTTTGGAAGAGCACCCAATGCTCTTAACTGATGAGCCATCTCTCCAGCCTGACTAATTTTTTTTGAAAGTTAATTTCTATTATAATAGCAACCAAAGTCAGCATGTTGGTCCTCAATGAAACAGCAAATAAAAAATAATTGAAGTAACTCAAAAATTTTCTTGGGGAAGCTCTTCATACTACATACTACGTGGGAGTGACTGACTTAGGAGATTTCTGGCTCTGATGGCTTCCTACAGACTCATTTAGGAACAAATAGACTCCCCAGATGTCTTTTGGCATTTATTTAAGAAAGAACTATCTTTCCCAGTTACCTTTACTAGAATTCTTATGAATTATCTGAACAATGTGCATTAGAAGAAAATCTTAGGAAAAAAAGCAAAAATGAATTAATGAATAATCAAATAAACAGCAACACAAAACATCCGACCTAGCTGACTGTGAGAAGAATAAACATTAGTAGACATCAAAATGTTCTGACTTAACTTTGACATTTGAACCTCTAAACTCAAGAGGCATCACTAATATACTCCTTTTTGAAATGTGAATTAATTTAGTTGAACATAATGTTGCTTGATACATTTATTCATTCTTTTCTGTTTCATTTTCATCAGAAACAATGTGAAATTTTAAATTAAGGCAATCACATTTTTGCCTTTGATGAATTCCATTTTTCTATTTTTCTGTGGTGCTGCAGTCGTATGGACTTTAAAAGACTCTGATAGCATTCTGTGTCTCTATATGGGCCTGACATGCTGGCCAGTGAACAAATAGATGCATGCTATGGGCTGCATGGTACGCAGTTTGGATGCAAGAGCTGCCAATGTGTGTTGCATATTCATGGCATAGTTATTACTTGAATGTTGGAAAATTTTTGGTGTTTTAGGTAGGATGGTAACTTCTGAAGGGCACACCAGATAATCAAATAGGAATAGTGCACTATAGGCTCGGCTATTGGAACTGAATAATGGAAAGAGAGAGAAGTGGACAGGAAGGAACTGGAAATTTTGTGTCAAAACCCATGTAAGCGTTTAAACATATAGTGAATTCTGTATATAAGACAACATTGTACAACAATTAGCATAGAACAGCACTGGGAAAGGTTTCGGCTAAAAATAGAATTTGGGGTCAAATCACATTGGAAAACGTTGACATTTTTAACAGAAAGTAGAAACATTTCAGATTTGAAAGAGCTCAAAGCCATGGACATTCTATTAAGAATTTTTTTTTTTAAAGCTGTGTCTTATGACAGAGTCTATTTGTCTTAGCTAGGGTTTTATTGCTGTGAAGAGACAACATAACCATGGCAACTCTTATTAAAGAAAACATTTAATTTGGGACTTCCTTACAGCCTTACAGTTTCAGAGGCTTAGTCCAATATTGTCAAGGTGGAATGCATGGTAGGCTGTAGGCAGACTTGGTGCCGGAGAAGGAACTGAGAGTTCCACATCTTGATCCACAGGCAGCAGGAGACTGTGACACTGGACGTACCTTGAGCCTAAGAGACCTCAAAGCCCCTCCCTACAGTGGCACACTTCCTCCAACACCTACTAGGCTACTTCAACAAGGCCATGCTTCCTAATAGTGCCCACTCTCTATGGGCCAAGCATTCATTCTGGTGGGGGGGGGGGGGAGCGGTGTCATACTTATTCAAACGTCCACACTACTCTATAGTGAAAATCAGTATACTTTTTCCTTAAAGAACCAGATAATAAATAAGTGCTTTCTGATTTGTAGGCCAGTCTGTGTTGCAATCGCTGGACTCTGAAACTAGAATGAGTGCAGTTCTAGATTATGTATATTTTAGTGAGAATGTGCATGTGTTCTCATAAAGCCTTATTTGTAACATTTGGTAAACATTTTTCTGATGAGTATAATTTACTGGATCTTGCTCTAGATCCTTCCATAAGAAAAACATTTAATATTTTCTTATATTTATGTGTGTGTGAGAATATGCACAGGAGTTCAATTGTTCTGGAAGCAGAGAGATGGCATCAGATCCTCTGAAGCTAGACTTACAGGCAGCTGGGAGATACTTGATATAGGTGCTAGGAATCAACCTCTGGGCCTCTGCAAAAGTTTTTTAAACACTGACTCATCTGGGGGAGGTGAAAGACTACCAACTCTCCAATAGAAGGCCCTAAACCCATGCATATACACGGACACTAAGTCAGTTTAGTGGGTGGTAGGGAAAGAGGAAGAACACATCAAGTTGGAAGAGAAAATATAGGAAGGTAGATAGGGAGGAAATGGAGAGAAATGAATTGGGTGATGAGTTTTGATCAAAACACACTGTATGCATATATAAAATTCTCAGCAAAAATGAAGATGATAAAATTAAATAATAATCTGTGTTCTGTTAGAAAATTAACTAATTGCCTGCAAAATTTAAACTTATGATATCTTCAGTGTACTATATTTAAAAGAAATAATGAGACACGTAAAGAAGCCTAAAAATAAGACTCGTGTATAAGAGAAAAATCAGTGGTAGAAAACTGTGGAAATAAATGCATTAAAATTAAGAAACATAGTAGCTATTTTAAAATAAAAACTTTAATTAAAAAAAGAGCCATAATAAAATCATTCAAAAATACAAGTTTTGGAACTGAAAATAAAATAATAAATTTTTAAATTTCATAATGTATATTCATGATTTTTAAAAAAGTAACTTGATATCAGGAAAGTAGAAACTATCCAATCAAAACCAAACAGAGGGGGGAAAAAGACTAAGAAAAAGAAATGAACTAAACCTCTTGATTGGTCCAAATAGTATTTACTCAGTGGTTTAAACATTTAAGAGTTGTTTTATGCATTAAATATAACACATTTTTAGATTTGTTCTTTTGTTGATAAGTCCCTCTGCAGATTCCACAATTAAGCTACATGAGTTTGCAGATACATCTTCTATTAACAGACTCTGAGTCTTTTATTTGTATGTCCACAATGGTATGGAAGTTCTCTTTTTAGTTTCTGAGGAACATCCATAATAATTTCCACAAAGCCTGGACTAATTTATGTTCCTACCAGCAGTGTGTAAGAGTTCTTCTCCACCACAATTCTCATAAAAATGTCTTGTTTTTGTTTTGTTTATGATAGCTACTCTTGGCTGACGTGAGGTGATGTCTCTTTGTACTTTAGGTTTACATTTCTCTAGTAGGTAAAGCTCTTTTCACACAGCACTTAGTCAAGTGCACTTCTTTTTGAGAATGCTCTGATAAATTATTTTCCTGTTTCTTGATTGGATTATTTGTTTGCTTAATTTTTAAAGCTTTGTAAAATCTGAGATCAATCCTCTGTTACACAAATAGACAACAAAGATTTCTCCTACCCTATAGGCTATCTCTTTCTAATTTCTAATTTCATGCAACCCTCCTATTGTCAATTCTTACTTTTATTCCCTAAATTGTTGAACTCTGCTTCATGTTTTCTTGTCTATGCTTCTATCTGAGGCATTTTGCCACAGCAGTTATGGTATCAGGGCTTATACTAATGCCATAATCCATTTTGATATTTGTGTAAGATGGAAAGTATCTACTCTCCACGTGAAAATGTTCCCAGTACTACCTGTTAAAGAGGCTTTTTTCTTCACCATTTTTTGGTGTCTTTGTGTACTTTCTTTAATATGTGTGAGTTGCACAATGAACCTTCAAAATCCACAAAGCAAAGCTTATATTTAATTGAGAAATAAAAAATTCATGGCTATAGATAAAATCTTTAACCTTACTCTTCCAAAATTAAAAAAAATAGTGGTAAAAAATAAATAAGGATATGTATTCAGCAATGTAATTTACATTTCTATTCAATGGTGCATGGAACGATCAATAACAAAACTGATCCAAAGACAAATCCCAGTAAATCTAAAAGAATTAAAATCATTTACAAGACTTTCTTTTACTATATCATAATTAAGGTAGAATTTAATAATAAAAGGTATTGTATGAAATATCCAATCTCTGATAATCAAATTAGTAATGAAACAAAAATTTAAAAAGAAAATAAGAACTAAACATACCTTTAAGTGTATATATTTTGAAATTACAAAGGACAATTCACTTTGAATTTCAGCATGTCTTTTGCAAGTGACTTTTAAACTTAAATCATTGTAAATCCTATGTGCCTGCCTCTGCCTCCCAAGTGTTAGGATCAAAGGTGTGTACTTCTTAATTGTTGAGATTAAAGATGTGAACCACCACCCCTGGATGTAACTTTTTCTCTATTTGGAGCTTGCTCTGTGTCAGGCTGGCCTTGAACCCAGAGAATCTGCATGCTTCTGTCTCCAGTATGTTGGGATTAAAGGTGTATGCCTCTCAATTGTTGGGATTAAAGATGTGAATTATCACCACCCTGTTCATTGTAACTTTAAAATTTAGAAGACAACTAATTCTGTAGTGATCTGACTGTCACTGCTGCTAACATTGTCCTGCTCAAATATTTTATCTTAGCTGCAAATTACTTCAACTCTTCAAGATTTAGAAAACCAGTTTGAACTGTTAGTAACCCTTAATTTACTTACAACTTTTTCAATCTCTTAACTGCATTTATAATACCAAACAACAAAAAATATCATTTATATATAAGAATAAAACCTATAAGCTGAAATCTAAGAATCTGTGAGCTATATGGCAACCTGCAGTCTAATATTCTAATCTGAAATTAAGACCATTTTTCCTTTCATGCCAATAAGGCAAGTATGCCTTTCCTAAATTATCATTTGAACATTTTATTTTATTTTTATTATATTTTTATGCTTAGTTACCCTTTCTTTAAATTAATTTGTTTTTTCAAGTTACCTCTCCATCACAGTCTCTTCCCTCCTCCCCTCCTGGTCTCTCCCTTCCTCCTTCCCTCACTCCCTCTTTCTTCCTCTTCTCAGTTCTCCTTCTCCTCAGATTAGGTGGAACTAGTTACAGTCTCACAGTTAAGTTTTAAGTTGTTTAAAAATTAAAAGGATGTTCTGGGTCTAAGAAGATGTCTTTACGTTGGTAATGCAAGTTAGGATGGAAACTGAGTTAGGTATAGAACTTTAAACTCATTGAGATAGATAGATAATAGTATATTAATATCAGTTGCCAAATAAGTATGCACTGGACATTGGTAACGTAGGTTACACTATTTGTTGCCTAATTGTTCTTATTGTTTTGTATTGTATTTATTGTTACAAGAAAAGGAGCCTTTTATTGGGCTAAAAGGGGGAGTTGTTGGGGAGAAAAAGATATACCTTAAATTTAAATAAAAGGCTAGGAGGGAGAGGGGGAAGAGGGTTCAAAGGTAGGATTGAGAGGGGGAGGAGGGAGAGGACTGTCATTGAGATGTAACTTGAAGAAATAAATAAATGTTGAAAAATAAATAATTACAAATAAAAAAGAAAATATTATAAACTTTATATTATAAAGTATGGTGAAAATACAAAAAAAATGTGAGTTGTATCTAAAGCAGTTTCAGTGACATTTAAAGCTTTAAATGAATATACTAGAAAGGAAAAATAGAACAAAATATTCCTATATTCATATCTTTAGAGTTCTAATGAAAGCAAGATCAGTTAAATCCTAAAGTAAATAAGACATGGAAGTAATAGAGATTAACCAAAAACCAGTAAACCAGACCATTTTGAATGTGCTGAGAAAAGCTTAAATAATGTTGTTTTAACTGTCACTACAACAACAACAAAAAAAAAAACTGTGATACATCTTACCTTTAATTTTTAAAATATTCAGTATTTTAATTGATAAATCAGCAGCTTATAACCACAAGTTTTTACATGAGTGTGCTGTAATTTGTTGACTACAAAAAATTACCTAAATTATAAGTGAATTTTTAAAAGAAATTTAGCTATTCTTATTACGCTTATTTATTTGTGTGTGAACCTTGTGTGCATTTGTGTGGATATGCATGTTCCTACATGTTTGTGTGGAGGTTAGAGAACAGCTTTCAGCCATCAATTCTCTCCTCCGTCCATCATGTGGTTCCAGGAGATCTGACTCGGGTCTTCAGTTCTAGTGGCAAGTACCTAAATTCATTGACTTACCCTGCTGGCCCCAATGCCTTTTTGATAATTAGAACTTATTTGTTTATCACTGTAATACTGTTATCACTAAAAATAATTATTATATGCTTTCTTGAATTTTCATTCATTCAGAATAGGATGACATCATAAGTTTAGACTCCAGAATCATGCATAACCACATTCAGCTCCATTGGATTGTGTCAAATCGAGCTTCACTTGGCATACTTGCTGAAGCGTGGGAGCCAGTTAAGTATTACTGAGCTGGTTCTCCTAATGATATCCCTATATCTGAACATGAATATTTGTCAAAGCAAAATTACTTGGACTAAAGTCAGTGAAGAATAATCACCACACAATCAGCACAATTCCAGATATAGGGCTGAGGTTCATATCTGTTGTTAAATGAATGAATGAATGAATGGATGGGTGGATGGATGGATGGATGAATAAATGAATGAATGAGAATTAATTAGAACTAATAATAAATAACAAATTGCCTGTAGAAAAGCAGTACCATACAACAGCAGAATATTTGAATTAGGATCCATGAAGACAGGCAGCCGGGAAGCATTTGGTTTGGTATGATAAAGATGCCTGAGAGCTAAGTTGCAAACACTTTCAGGATGTCACTCAACACTAGAATGAACTTAAGCTTTTTTCTACAGGATTTTTTAAAAAATCAATCAAGCAATAAATTATTTTTGTTTCTTTGAGGGTTTCACACTGTACACCAGCCTGGCCATGGATCTGTGGTGATCCCCCAAGGACTGGGATTAAAAGTTTGAGCTACCGTATCTTTCAGTAAGATGCATTTGTTGATTCCAACCTTGTGGAAAAGAGGGGAGTGTTACTGTTATATGTATTTTTTTAAACATGCAATGAAAATCATATTTACTGCTAGGTTTTACTCATTTACTAGGAAATTCTGCTAAATAGTGTTCAGTTTCCAGCTCTAGCCGAGCCATAATTGTAAATGAAGAGGCTAATACTTTTCTTCTTTCGAATTCAGTGAAACAAAGCAGAATAACTGAAGACAAGTGAACGCCCTGGGTTTACCCAAGTACTCTGGACACTCGCATGCCAGGGGGTACAACGGCAGCTCAGCATGCTGCAGTACTAGGCTGAGAACTCTGGAGCCAGACAATCAGGGCTCTGAGCACTTGAGTTGTGTGAAACTGAGTCAGTCATTTAACATCTGTCTGCTTGTTTCTCATCTGTCAAATAGGAACAATATGAGTATTTACATTACAGGATTATAAAAAACAAAGTAAAATCAAAAGGGTGCATTCTTGATATGGTAAACATTTACCTGTAAATATTATCCCTGCTTGTAGACAACATGAAAATAGAACCTTGTACTTACTAACAGCAAAACTGCTGCGGTGGGTAGGGTGCATGTTTTATGTCTATTGCTGTCCGGCTTTCTTTATGCCTTCACTTCATTACAATTTCTGAATTCAAATTTATTATTATTAAAATGAAACTGATTGCCCAGGACAGCAAGGTGTCCTACTATTTGTTCTCTGACCTCCACTCACACACTATGGCATACACACACACACACACACACACACACACACACATACACACGCATGCACAGATGCACTCACATTCACATGCACACTCGTGCATATATTGCACACATACACATATATGCACACACGTAAACACACCTGCACACATACAACATATGCACATGAATATGTGTAACAAATCTTAAATGAAAATATAATACCATCTTATAAGCTTTGTGTGGTTTAAATTCAATAACTGATCTGAGACTAAGAATATGCTACATTATTAATACTCAATAATAAGTGTTAGTCTTTATAATGAAAAATTGCATACCCTCATGGTGCTCATAATCTAGAGAAAATGAGAACAAATAATTACACTAGGCAACAGGGTGGGCTAATGGGCATCTCTACAATGTTTAATGGAAACGAGAGGCACTTCTGTGCGCCTTCAGGGAAATCATCAATTAACTGATAAGGATAACCAAAGATGGTTCTTGGAGTGTTGCATTAACATGATTGGCTGACTGGAATAACAAATATTGACAAAGAAGTGGAACCCCAGCAGAGAAAATAACCATCTTCTTAATAGGGTGTCTTTATTTTGATTGTAAATGACTCAGAGGCATTCATTTACTCCAGGTCTTTCAAATTTTTCTGAACTGTGGAAATAACAGTGAATTTGGCTCTTACATTATTAAGAGAGAAAATATGCTTAATTAGGAATGAAAATCATAACACGCCCCTCCCTATGACTATGCTATTGTCACAACTTGCTTCATACCTCTTCTACCAGTATCTGGTGCTTCTCTGTGTGTTTTGTACTCTGAAGATCATTGCCATGTCTCAGCTGACTCTAAATGGGTTGCCTACACCCAAGAGTTCTGTGAAGTTGCCTCCTATTCATCAAACCTGTTTGATACCTTGTTACTTTTGTTCTTTCCATCATTTCCTGTGATAATACTGAGAAAGATCAGTACTTAAGAATTGCAGTAGTTAAGAAAGATCAGCAGATAAGATTTCTATTTTACATGAGTATTGTTGGGGAAATTGGGTTATAAATCAGGAGGTTTAAACCAAAGTCATCAAGACCTGAGGTTACCAAGCTTCTGTCGATATCCTGTTCTGGTAGCCCATGGTTGTCACTGGATAAAGTAAAAATCACTATCCCAACTTTTGCAGGCATGTGAGAATTTTAGAACACTGAGCTCTAGAACACACACACACACACACACACACTAAACAAACAGCAACAACAAACCCTATTTTTTATTTTTATATTCTTCTGCCTTTTCTGTAAATGTCTTGTATGTTGCAAATCAGGTTTGTTTTATAGTACATTTCCTTGAACTTTTTGTTATCTTTAAAAAGGAATGCAACAACTTAAAGTTATTGTTTATGTAAATGATAACACACATTTTCCTCCATGAGATAACAATTCAATTTAAAGGTTTTATGTGCTGGAAACATCCAGAATTAAAAGACAGCTCCTGTTGGGAGTAAAGGTGGAGACCTCAGAGAAGAACATACTTCCTTCCTAAAGAATTCTAACATTCATCAATTTTGGGCCATTCATAAAGCCAGGCTTTTATAACACAGTTGCTCTTATGTAACAATAACAAAAAAGCACTTGCATAGTAATGCTATCACCTTGTAGGGGTGTAATTCTAACTCTTGGTTTCAGAGTCAGGGTGCATGTGGTAAGGCATCTGTTAATAGCTGTAGTCCCATATTGTCTAAGTACAAACACTGGAGAATCCTCATATTCTTCTTGAGCTGTACTGAGCTATGTGATTACATTGATAGAATATTCCACTTGGCTGGAAAGTAAATAATGTTCTTGCTTCTGAGTCTTAGGACTGAATATTCTCAAAGAGTGGCTTCTATAGGAAATTCAGTTCTCAGCAAAGAAGCAGAAAATGAGAAATGCAG
This sequence comes from Lophiomys imhausi, assembly GCA_907164525.1. Lineage (NCBI taxonomy): Eukaryota > Metazoa > Chordata > Mammalia > Rodentia > Muridae > Lophiomys > Lophiomys imhausi. Next base: position 5,779,227 of record CAJQZJ010032593.1, on the reverse strand, counting down.
TAGCAGGCAATTATCATACGTAAAACAATATACTTAGAAAAATGATGATCATAAAATATTGAAAAAGTCTACAGCTTCAGGGTAAAAATAGATATCATTTTATCAAACAGCAGATTCTTCAAAACACTTTAAAGAAAGTCATAGTCTTCTCTAGATTGAATACTGTTGAACATATGTATCACTTAATGAGTTGGATTTGTTCTGAAATGCATCAGAAGGCAATTGCATTGTTGTATAAATATCATAGAATATACTTATACAAACCTAGACAGTATAGGTATACCACTGTGTAGCCTTTGACATTATAAAAGCATGAAGTCCATGAAATTGCTGCCAGCGTCGTGAAGCTGAGTAGAGCTTTTTTAGAAATGGGATTGATCAATATGCTCTAAAATGAGGGTTCAAGTACAGATATAGTAAATATGTAAGCTAGTAGCATCATCACTTATTACCATTATCAAGTACTATAGACTGTAAGTAATTGTATGTTCTGCTTCCACTTGGCTGCTAGCTCAGTACATTAGCTCAGTACATCAGCTTCATCACAAAACCCATGAGTAATGCACTGGGCTGTTATGGTGCCTATGGTGTCACTAGGCAATAGGACTTTTCAGCTCTATCGTAATCCTTTAGGGCTTCCATTGAACATGTGGTCCACTCTTAATGCAAACACCAAGCATAGAAAACTATATTGTTAATGAACTGTAGTCCTCTATTGCCCTATTGTGATGCTAAGTATGCACCAAAAAAATAGCAACTTCAAAGAAACATCTTAGAAACAAAGTCAATACTAACTAATCATTTCTTTCTGGCTATGGTGGCATCATGTTTTTATTTATACAATATTCACATAATCACTCATTACTTGAAGATTGATGTACACTCTTCACTCAATATAGTGGATAAAAGCCCATACTCCATATAGTCTTAGAATAATTTAAATATTTTGAGAAACTTTATTTTCATGATTAAGAAAATTCACTTCAAATATATCATGTGGTATTGTTGATTTTTAAAAATCAACTAATAGTCAAGGAAAATGAGCATCAAAATTTTGTTCTATATGAGGTCAGGCATAATGGTGCACACATTTTCTCCTAGCACTGAAGAGGCAAAGGTAGGTGGATTTCTATGAGTTCAAGACCAGCCTGATTTACATAGTTAGTTTCAGGACAAAAAGAGAGACATAGTGAGGCCCTATCTCAGAAAAAACAAAACAACAAAAACAAACAAAAGAAATGCTTTCTTTCTGATATTTGTTCTGTTGATTAAAGGAATTTTTTAAGAGAGATTACAAGCTGTTAAATGGTCTTGTTAAATAGGTTTCGGAGGTTAGACCCAGGGACTTCTCTCTTTTTCTTTTCTCTTCTATGTAGGGGAGAAAAGACTTGAGAAAAATGGGTATAGACATAATATAGGAATGATAAAGAAAAAAGGACAGATTATTGAATATGCTCTTATACCTTTGTATATTGATACAAAATTATGATTATATTTGGCTAAATCAGTATTGATCTTTGTATATTGATGCAAAATTAAGATTGTATTGCACTACATCAATATTGATCTTTGTATATTGATACAAAACTAAGATTATATTTGGCCACATTGGTATTGATCTTTGTATATTGATTCAAAATTAAGGTTAAATCTTTTTGAGGTATTGCACCTAGGTAATGCTTAAAAATTAAATGTGAAGTTTTGGTCTTTTGTTAGCAACTGTCATATACTGTTTAGGATTATTAAGAAAAGCAAACTAATAGTCATTCAAGCTTATCATTTTGTTAGGTACTAAGGCAGTCCATCACAGTTATTTTCTAAGTTAATCAGAAATCAAGTTGCTAAGAGAAAAGCAACATTTGCTTATCCACATATAAGGAGATATATAGGTGGTCTTCAAAAACCTCAAGAGATCTGCAGAATATGGCATTCAAAGATGTTTTCTTAAGATTTTTTTTTGATATTGAGACATGTCAGCTCCTGACAGCACCCCCTATTCTACTCCAAGTAGAAGATGACCATTGAAGAATAGTCAATTGGAGATGGTTGAATTAGTGGCAAGCCTATCACTTAGCAAGAAAAATCCCTTGCTTCAACTGTAGACAGAATGTTGTCCAAACAGGACAAAACTTGGAAGCAGGTAAGTCAACAGCCTAGCTCTGCCAAGACAGGGTAGGCAAGTACTTCATAATTCCTGCTTTACAATCAATGTCTGTCAGAGAAATGGGGCCAAGTGGCTGAAGATTGATGCTGCAATGTATGGAGAGAAATTGGGAACTGTCCAGGCAGCCACTGGTATGTCATTTCTTAGTTTTGGGAGCTGATGTCCCTGCACTTCCTGTATAATCAGATATATTTATCCCTCTCAGGTCTCTGATGTGGTTGAAGACTAGATAGCTAGAGTCTTATAGTTAAATTTTGAGTTGTTAAGGAATTAAGAGGGTATTCTGGATCTAAGAGGATGTTTTTAAAATGGTGATGCAAGTTAGGATGGAAGTTGAGTTGGATATAGAACTTTAAACTCATGGAGATGGTTGGATAGTGGAATGTTAAAGTTAGTTGCCAAATACGTATGGACTAGACATTGGGAATATAGGCTAAGTCTTATAATTCTAATAATCATGGCGTAATTATTTTTGTGGTTTTGTATTGTATTTGTTGTTAAAAAATGTTCAATTACTACTTTGTTTTTTAGGTTTTTTTTTTTTCTTTTTGAGACAGGGTTTCTCTGTGTAAGCCCTGGCTGTCCTGAACTCACTTTGTAGACCAGGTTGGCCTTGAACTTGCCTGCCTCTGCCTCCTGAGTTCTGGGATTAAAGGCATGTGCCACCACGCCCGGCTACTACTTTATTTAAAAAAAAAATATTTTATCCCTTGTCTGAGTTTCATCTGTTTGATGAGTGCAACAGCTCTCTTTAAGAACAAACTTTGCTCTCTGCAAGGTACTCCCCAAGTCCTGAGTGAAGACAATAATGTATTCATTAATTACTTTATTCCTTTTTTAAGATAAAATAAAAAGTAAGCACTATGTTACTGCTGTCCCCTTGCTCTGGGCTGCCTTGAACAACCCTACATTATATCTTTCCCACACTAAAGACCAGTGGTGAATCACAGAAACAATTGTGAAGTAAGGCAGACTCCATCCTGCCAGAAACTACTATACAACTTCATATGCCTATCATTCTCCAATGGAGAAAGAACATGGCCATTCTCCTAGAGTTTTGTGGGTAATATATAAGATCATTATTTCACTGATAAGTGGCTTCATCCAAAGAGATCTGGATTCAGATGTCCTGTGGTCTAGAGTCAGGTCCTAACCTGGAAAGTTAAGCACATGCTTGGACAAGGGTCCTAATGCTGTCCAAGGCTACATATTGGCTCTTACAGTAATCCCATTGGCAGAAGCATATCTTACACTAAGGATTAAATGAGATGACAGTAGTAAAGCTCTTAGCACTGTTCCTGGCACAAAGGACTCTTTATATTAATTATTAATTTATTATTTTATATTATTATATTAGTATTCTAAATGATTGAGCCTTCTAAGTGATTGAGTCATCAAAAGAATCCTGAGATTTCTTTCAAAATAAGTGTAACTATACAATGCTATGTAATCACATGTAAAATTGCAAAAATTTATGCTGACTGCTCCACTACATAGAACAACGGCTACAAAGTGAGATGTCAAACTCCTTCAGACATTGGGTATGGCCAAATGTATCTTGTGATAGTACTAAAAAGCTTGTTTCTTTTCCCATTTTTATTATTTGATGATTCTATAGACAGGTTTTCACTAGGCTGCTAATAATATCACCAGGAACAAATACAGAGTCAGATACTGAGTCTATGATACCTGGGGGACTATACAGAAAAGAAACATGAGTAAATTTCCTAACACTTTTACTAGATTCTCAGTTTGCATTCTCTTGATTTAAAAAAAAATACATTTTAATGAAACATAATATATGTGATGAAATTATTTTTTAAATTATTAAACATGTTCAAAACATTGACACAATAAATTTCAGTAGGACTGATTGACAGCTATAATCTACCTGAGCAAAAGATCCATCGAGTTGTTAGTTTTTGAGAAAACAGGGTCTTAAATCCAAAAAGTCTGAGGCTTCCTAAAAGAGTAGTTCATCAATGGGACACGCAGTCCCCAGCTTAACCTCAAATGTAAAGTCTGTTCTTTGAGACTGAAGCTAGAGCCATGTTGGAAGGTAGGTTACAGTGGATTTATAGAGCCCTTGGATGATTTGACTCTGATCTGCTCCAAGGAAGCATAGATCAATTATTCTACCTGATAAGTGCCAAGCGATCAGAAACAGAGACAGAATACCATGGTGGTTGAAAAAGGACCCAAAGATGTTGTATGTATTCGCTTAAAGCCACAACCTTTTTTTTTTAACATTTATTTATTTATTCAAGTTACATCTCAAAGTCCCTTCCTTTGTCCCCCTCCTGGCCCCCCTCTCCTACCCTCTTCCCCCCTCACCCTTATATCTGCTCTTTTGTTGTTGTTGTTGTTGTTATTGTTGTTTAATTTAAGGTGTATTTTTTCTCCCCAACAGCTCCCCAATTTGGTCCAATAACAGGTTCTTTTTCTTTTCTTTTTTTTTTTTTTTATAAATACTTTATTTTTTTTTCTTCAAGTTACATCTCAGTAACAAACCCCTCCCTATTCCCCCTTCCTAACCCGCCCTTCCACCCTCTTCCCTCCAGAGGTTTCCCCTTTCAGTCCAACAGCTGGTTCCTTCTCTTATAACAGTAAGTATTATACAAAACAATAGATATAAATATGCCACATTTATGAGATTAAATTGGCCCAGTATACCTTCCCAATGTTCAGTTTATACCTATTTGGCCCCTGACTTTAACATTCTACTATCTACCCAACTCCATGAGTTTAAAGGTCTATATGTGACTCAACATTCATACTATCTTGCAACACACTTTTAAGAGTATCTTCTTAGATCTATAACACCCTCTTGATTCCTAAACAGTTCAAAATTTAACTATAAGATTCTATCTGTCTATTCTTCAACCACCTCAGAGACCTGAGAGGGATAAATATATTTGCTTATATAGGAAGTGCAGAGCCTGCAGCTTCCAAAACTAAGACAGAACATACCAGTAACTGCCTGGACAGTTCCCATTTTCTCTCCATACATTCCAGCATCAATCTTCAGCCTTTGGGTCTTGATTCTCTGACAGACATTTGTTGTAGAGCAGGGATTATGAAGGACTTACCTACCCTGTCTTGGCAGAGTTAGGCTGTCGACTTCCCTGCTACCAAGTTTTGTCCTTTTTGGACAGCAGTCTGTCTGCAGTTAGTGCAAGGGGTTTTTTCATGCCAAGAGAAAGGCTTGCCATTAATTCAACCATCTTACAGTGGAGGTTCTTCGATGCTTATCTTCTACTTGGAGTAGAATAGGGGGTGCTGTCAGGCGCTGATATGTCTCGATATCAAAAAAAAAATCTTGATTTAAGATAACATCTTTGAATGCCATATTCTGCAGATCTCTAGGGGTTTTTGAAGATGCCCTAACCATCTCTTGTATTTAGATAAGCAAATGTTGCTTGTCTCTTAGCAACTTGATTACTGGGTAGTTTAGAGAATATCTGTGATAGACTGTCATAGTAGCTAACAAAGAGACATGTTTGCATGACTAGGAGTATGTTTTAACTATCCTAGACCGTTTTAGACGGTTGGTATCAAGCGGTCAGAGCTTCACATTTTATTTTTAAGTATCTCTAGGTATGATACCATTGGGAAGCATTATCCTTAAATTTGTATCAATATACAAAGATCTATTCAATTGTGGTTAAATATACTCTTAATTATGTATCAATATACAAAGATCAATGCCTATGTAGCCCAATATAATCTTAATATTACGTCCATATGCAAGGGTCAATACCATTGTGGCCAACTATAATCTTAATTTTGTATCAATATACAAAGATCAATACCGATGTAATCCAATACAATCTTATTTTTGCACAATAAACAATGGTCAATACCACTTTAGCCAAATAACCTACTAATTTTGTATCAATATACAAAGGTATAAGAGCATATTCAATAATCTGCCCCTTCTTCTTGGACCTTCCTGTGCTATGACTATATCTCATTTTTCTCAAGCCCATGCACTCCTACATAGGAGAGGAAGAAGGATACAGAGAAGGAAAAGTAGGAATTCCCTGGGGCTAATCTCCAAAACCCATTAAGACAGGATCATTTATCAGCTTGTAGTCTCTTCCCCTACATAACAGAGTTTTCAGTTAACCTTCAAATAACCAAAAAGAAGGGCGGAGAAACACCCTCCCCCACCCTCTGGGCATGGGACGTCGCTCTCTTAAAGTGACTTCCTGCTGATTTGGGTCATAGTAGACCTGTTTGGGGCCCCAACCCAAATGGGAAAAATGATTAAAAATGTTAGTACAATCCTTTTATGTTCAGTCCTTCTGTTCTCAGCTGTTTAGATGACCTAAGGGGTTTGTAGGCAGAAGCTGATCTTGCAGGCTTCACTGAGGTTCCGGCCGGGGCATTGTGTAGAGCTGAACTGTCCCAGCGACACTGGATTGCAGTGGTGGTTGCAGGCCCCCGATGGAGACAGCTATTGAGGAAGTCTGCCAGGCAGAATCAACTGGGTCACTCATCCTCCTTGGTGCCTAATTCTGCTCTCTGCTGAGGATTCCGCTGTCCGCCGTCCCTAGGCTCCCCTAATGGACACTTCGATTCTCCTGGAACGATAAGAACAGAGCCCTGCCCCAATCCCAACCCTAGGACAATTGCCCTCTTTTTTTTTTTTCTGGGGGGGGATGGAGGGGGCTAGGTAGTACTTCTCCTGAAGCAAATTTGGCCTTCTGACAACATACAAAGAGTTATCTTTCAATCCGGGTTAAAGAAGAAATCATTCTGTCACCTTGGAGCTAAACCAGCTCTAGTGTATATATTTTGAGATCCCAAAGGACAATCTGCCTGCATCGAGAAGGCCTTTTGTAAGTAGCCTCCAAACCTAGGTCCCTCCAAATCCCATGTGTGTGTCTCTGAACTCTAATTATTGGGAACAGGAACCTGTGTTTCTCATCTGAAGGTATCAAAGATGTGTTCCACCACTCCTGGATCGAAGTCTTTCTCTATTTAGAGTTTGCCCTGCATCAGGCTGACCCTGAGCTCCGGGATCTGCCTGTTTCTGTCTCCAGTGTGTTGGGAGCTGGGATCAAGGGTGTACTCTTCTTGAATGTGGGACCAAGAGTATGCACCCTCACCACCCCGCTCCGTATGACTCCAGAGTACATAAGACCAGGTTCTTTTTCTTATATCAATAAATACAATACAAAACAATAAGAAAAAGTAGGCCACAACCATGAAAATATAGGGTATAACATACATTCCAATGTCCAGTCCATATTTATTTGGCAACTGATATTAATATTCTGTTGTCTATCTATCTCAATGACTTTAAAGTTCTATACCTAACTCAGTTTTCAACCTAACTTGCATCACCAACTTAAAAACATCTTCTTAGACTGAGAACATCCTTTTAATTCCTAAACAACTTAAAACTTAACTTTGAGACCATTACTATCTAGTCTTCAATCACATCAGAGACCTGAGAAGGATAAATATACCTGAATAAAGAGCAAGTGTAGAGCAAGCATCTTCCAAAACTAAGAAATCACAAACAACTGGTGGCATGGGCAGTCCTCAATTTCTCTCAATACATTGGAGCATCTATCTTCAGCCTTTTGGCCCAGTATCTCTGACAGACATTAATTGTAAAGCAGGAATTATAAAGGACCTGCCTACCCTGTCTTGGCAGAGCGAGGCTGTCAACTTACCTGCTTCCAAGTTTTGTCCTTTTCAGACAGCAGTCTGTCTACAGTTGAAGCAAGGGCTTTCTCTTGCCCAGTGACAGGCTTGCCACTAATGCAAACATCACCAAATGGAGATTCTTCAATGCTCTTCATCTACTTGGAGTAGAATGGAGGGTGCTGTCAAGATCTGACATGTCTCAGTATCAAAAAAAATCTTTAAAAAGTAGTGTCCCAGAGTTAGGATTAGGGCTGGGCTCTCTTCTTATCTTTCCAGGAGTTTAGTCAGGTCACAACCTTTTAAGGACATAGCTACAATAACAAATGAAGTATTTTTACTCAAAATTTGTATTAGAAGGTGAAGTTTCAAACATGAAGATTCCAGAAACAAAGCACAATATATAGCACATGTCTACAGTGAGAACACTCAAAGCAGTGGGCGAATCACAGATTTGAAGCTAGCCTAGGGTTATGCAGCAAGACTACCTTAAAAGAACATTGTAAAGAAGGAGAAAAAGAAGGAAAAGGAGGAGGGGGAAGGAGGGAAGAGGAGAGTAAAGAGAAGAAGGAAAGAAAGAAATAGTTCTCAGAGCATTTCAAAACTCTTCCTATCTTTCAACCTCTTAGAAATATCACACAACTAAAGAAGAAAGAAAGAGAGAGAGAGAGAGAGAGAGAGAAAGTGATCCTTATGAAACTTGTTCATCAAATTGTAATTCTAACTGCATCTTCCTATGGATTAATCATTTTAGCTAGATTTTGTAAGATCCACCAGACATATTCACATTTTCCAGTTGTCAATTAATTTAAAAACCTTATCTGCCATGTTTCAAAGAGCCATTTGCATGATTATCCAACCTTTACTCTGCATTCCCCAATGCCATAATCTGTTGAAAGTGATTATTTTATTTTGCAGTCAAATTAATTTTACAGTACTTAATACCTCAACCTCCCTTCCAACCCTTGTTCCTTGCAACCCCAACCCTAGGTGAGAGAGAAAGTTAGAGGGGAAAAGGACAGACATAGGTCTCTTTGAGTTACTTCATGCTGATAAGGGTCACCAGGTTCTTTTTGGTTTCTTGGTGGGGGAGGGAAATACCAAAGTCAGTAGTCAGGATATCCAGTAGTCCAGTAAACCAGAAAAACAGGAAACACAGCAAACCAGCAGACACAGCATCAGGATGAACCTCAGTAGTGTGGGGGAGCACCAACAGGAGAGCAGCAACCTCTTCCTTCTTCAGAGTGCCCCCCTTCTCCTTGGGACTCTGGCTTTATGTTTTTGTTTTTATTTCTTGAGACAGTGCTTCTCTGTGTATGTCTGGCTGTCTTGGACTCACTTTGTAGACCAGGCTGGCCTTGAACTCAAAGAGATCCACCTGCCCCTGCCTCCCGAATGCTGTTAACAAAGGTGTGCGCCACCACACCCAGATGCAGGACTCTGGCTTTTTATCCCTCTGCTCAGTCCTCAGAACACTTTCTGCAGCTGAGTAAGCACCAGGCACTTATAATTTACACCTGTGGACATGCTGAAGCAGCACCACACCTGGGGTTAAACAAAAATATTCTCATAACTAGCTTTTTTAATAAACAAAACTCCTAACATGGTAATCTCTCATATTACCCAATTTATTTGACATCTAGTCATCCCCCTCTCTCCTTTCTCTTATTTATTTATTTCCAAGAAAGAACAAAGGAGATATATTATCCATATGTCCCATGGAGACTGATTTATTTCTGCATTTCTTAATCTCTCATTTTCAAATATATATGTTTGTTGCAACCCAAAACCAACTAAAGCCACCCTTCACACACACACACAAAAAAAAATGACTCTCCATTCTGACTTCTATCTATAGATGCATAAGTATAGCTAGGAACTAGTTGGTCAATTCTGTGTGAAATCAACTTTTCAAGGTGACTTGTGGCCTTTCACCCATCAAACTGTTGATAGATAGTATTCAACAATTTATTTTGTTGAATACTTTTCTTAACAGGACTGTAGAAATCAGTCTGGGATTTTAGTCTCTGCCTATCTGGAATTTTACTATCTGCCTATCTAGCTCCTGTAAGTTCTAGAGGCATTAGATGATATCAATTGGGAGAATGTCATAGAACACATTGGAGCTGCTTAATCCTTCCCAAAGAGCAGCCCACTCTAAAGCAGCAAATGCTTTTCTACTGTTTTATTTTGTGCCTGTGATCTGTGGGCTTATTTTGTTTGCAGCTGTGAAGTTTGCCAAAGGCTTTTGTTTTTTCTCTGTGGTTTTCTTCCAGGTTATAGATGTAGCAATAATTCATGGAAAATGTTTCAGTATGTGAATTCTATCTCCCATGTTTTGTGCAGAGTGTCTTGGAGACAAAAGTGACCATTAAACCTACAGTTCAGTATGATGGTTAGGGTGCCTGTTTCATCAGCCTCTGTGAAATCTTCAGCAGGTTGCTACAATATCCTGAAACAATAAACTCCAATTGTACTTGCAAATAGCTCTTGTGCATTGTCACTGTGCAGATTTAAGAAGACCAGTTTTAACACATATTGATCATTTGTACTATTGAACGACAAGTAGAAGTAGGGAATTGTCTTCTTTGAAGAAGAGTAAATAAAAGAGTTGGACAGAAAAAGAAGAAAGGAAAATCTTGACAAGAGAGATTACAGTTTTTTTTTTTAAAGACACAGAAAGGCATAGGATTAGAAAAAGAGGACCTTTGTGACAATTTAGAAAAACAATCTAATGACAAGGATAAACCAGTAGCCAAATGTATGCTGAGTTCAGAACAACCCATGTCAGAGATTTCTTGTTAAAACTGTACTGTCTGGACAAGCACGGGCAAGATTGCTTCATTTTGAAATTTTCCTTAGGTCTAGAATCATCATCAATCTGTCTCTGGAGATTTGGACCACCCCAAGGCTGGGAAGCAGCAACAGCATCTGGGAACTGCCTCACAGTGCTGTCTCTTGGGAGCCTGAACTGCTCTTTGGAAAAGGCTTAAAAGAAGACTCCTTCAGAGCTTCAGTGTCCCTCACTGGCATCATGTAATGGAGTGACAGCAGAGGTTACCCAACCCCTGTCCAAGAACATAATTTCCAGGAGCTTTGTAAACAACCCTCATCCCAAACTGTCCTCTATCACCATAACTCAAACTCTACAGCATCCTTATGACTATGAGAACATTTGTTCCTGCAAGAAAAGAGTAAATAAATGTAAAAGAGTAAATAAATGTAAAAGAATAAAAAACTGCTTACAGGCATGTACCACATTGCATTTCAATTTTGAATGACTTGAGAAAAAATTCAGAAGTTTAAATTACATGTGATTTAAACAGCTGGAGCTTTGTGTAGTTGCCAAGTAAATTCTAACCAAAAACCTGCCAAATAAATAAATAAATAAATAAATAATTAATTAAACAAACAACAGTAACAACAAACCAGACATGTCTGAGTTTTTTACCTTGTGATATTATGACAAATGCTCGATCCTACTTGTTGGGTTAATATGATAACTCTAATTTGGTCCTAGGAATGTCTTTGTTGGAAGAGTATGGTATATTGATATTCTAGGTACTTCAAGTGTACACTAGAACTTTCCCAAACTTAAATTCTTTATTGCAAAGTGCTTTTAGCATTCTTTCTTTCCCCTCCTTTAAATAATGCATTCTGTTCAGAGTTTTTCTGGCTGGCTGTCTGGACTCTAGGGTTTCATTGCAATTGGAAACCAGAACTGTGTAAATCTGATAGCAAGGCTTCTTCTGTGGTGTGAGGACCTTAAAGACAACACAGAGAAGGTGCTTGTTAGGTCTGCCTGATCTCCAGTTTCTCCCAGAATGCTTCAGTTTCTACCTGTTACAGGGCATGTTCTGCTCCCAGAAGCCTTTACCTATATAACCCAGACACTTTGGGGGTCTCCCCCTCTCTCTTCTCTTCCTCTCTCTGCCTCTCTCCCCTCTCTACCTCCTTCCCCCCCTGTCTCTGCCCCTCCTCTCTCTCTTTTTCTGCATGCACATGCTGTTTCTCTTTCCCTCTCTCGTATCCAATAAACCTGCCTTTATATGACTTAATTTGGCCTGGATTAGATTGTTTCACCGGCAGAGAAAACAAAGTAAATCAGTGTTATTTGAGTTTAGAAAATTCCCCAGGAAAACATGTTCTTCCTGGAAAAGAGTGGTAAAGGAGACTCAACTATTTATTGTGAAAATATGAAGCAACTCTCTGTTGTAGATAAGGGGTCAGTAAACATTAGCTATTCTTTCCTGAATCACTGACTTGTATTTTTTTTTTTTTTTTGGACAAGCCATGAAAAGTAATTTAAAATCATGAATACATGCTGAATATGCAGACACTGGGTAAGGAGTTTCAGAAGCATGTTAATATAGTGTAACATGTCAGTGTGCCCCAACTTCATCATACTTCAAATGCCAGCTTTGTTTTTATCTTTAATGTTTGACATTTAGAAAGATTTCTTTATTCTATCATTCAAATGGCTGTTTGAATTTTTCTAAATGTCTGGTCTCACTGTTGTTGGCAAGTTCTGCTCTTGCGTTTTGAGGCATGAGTAGGGCTTTAAAAGTCCTATCATATATGATTGCAGAGCTTATACTTCATTCTTTAAATACATAGAGCATCTGATGCTATTGTGGATATTAAAGGTGAGTTCCATATGAACAACACCACAGTCTTTTGATAAGATAAGGCTAAATTTATGGAGTTCATTGGTAAGGGACACACTAGTTTGAGCAAGTTACAATCGTGTCTCCAATAAGGAAGGCAAAGTTGGCATGTATTGAGATTTAGAAGTTTGAGTTGAGGGTCTATGAGCATCAGGAAATGAGGGACACCTAATGAGAATTGGGTAACAGGTTAGAGTCGGTGGAAAGAGCAAGAAGATTGCTGTAGTGAGAGACTAAAACTCTGTGTGACTTGACTGCCAGTGTGTTCTGCAGCAAAGCTGAAGTCTTCCCGGAACTTAATAGAATAATCACTCAGGTTATGTGTTTGGGCAAGAGTCTCCTGAATTGGTAAATCATGCCAGTAAGACAAAAGGCAAGTAAAGTCATGCTGCCATAGTTAATAGGTGGTGTGGAGTGGGAACAGTAAGTAAGGACTCTTGAGTTCTTCTTCTACCCGTAGACAAAATGGAAAAAAACATTCCAGGCATTTTAATCAACATCAGATTATGAACAAAAATTCTGTGCTGGCTCCATTTTTATCTTTAATGTTTGACATTTAGAAGGATTTATTTATTCTATCATTCAAATAGCTTTTTGAATTTTTCTAAATGTCTGGTCTTACTGTTGTTGGCAAGTTATGCCCTTGGGTTTTGCGGTGTGGAATAGGTGACATTGATTTACACGTTTATGGTTTTTACATGAGCTAACAAGAGATCCAAAGAAAGATTTATTTATCCGGTAAAAATCAGTATTTGTTCAACAAAGTATTCTTATTTAGACAGTGCTATAATACTATAAGCCACAGTGTATGAACAAAAAAAAAAAAATGGGTGGAAAGGTGAGTTCACAGTGTGCTTATAACCTGATCCAAGATCATTAAATCTGTCTCATAGGAATTATGTGTTTGAATGGGACCCAAGGTCACTGTGTGTGCTTGTTCTTATGACTAATCATGAACAAATTGCAACTGTGTCTCCTCCGCATGCCCCCACCCTGCTCTGTATTCTTCAAGTGGTTTCAACACCCAGAAGTTGTTCAATTCACAAGGCTGATGCAGAAAAAAAAGAATGTGTTGCTCAGCCTAGGACAACTATAGAATGGGAAGTGAGTTTAAGTGGTGAGCACTGGAGTTTGCCCAAGGGCACCCTCATTAACCTGGGAGAAGAAAGTGCAAGTCAGAGAGCTGTAAAACTTGATTTGGCTTGCCTGAAACCTGCTTCCTCACTTTAGCCAACATGAAGGAATATTATCAACTAAGGTTTCTCGCCTCGATGTCCTGGTCAACTGCAAAGCCTACCTCAGTGAACAGAAAGTTTATCTGTACCTCCCAGCTCTACTAGGGCACTGATTACTAGCAACCCTCCTTTTAAGATATGTCACCCATATTAATCAATTTAAAGGAAATTTAAAACTTTACTGCAAGCAAAGGTATCTTAGGCTTTGAATTTGCATCTAAAGTAACTCTAACGTGGTTCAAAATCCAGCAGGCATAGAGGGTATATGAACTAGAAATACATAGCAAACACATTCTCCTCCTTAGAGATACTCAAAATCTGAGTCTTGACATATTTTATGTTTTATACAAGCAGATAACTGAACATATTGCTACATTCAAAGGTGAGAGAGCTACACTCCACCTTTTCAAGGAAAAAAGATTTATCATAGACTTCGTTAGATATTTCAAACCATCCTACAAATATTACATAGTTTTAATGGGACCAATCTCATAGTCCAAACCTTATTACTCTTCTTAACTTCTTATATTTAAAATATCTTTAAGATCAATTCAAACAAGCAATACGAAGAAATTTCCTGTTTGATCATTCAGTATTGTTTTAGCTGTGCAGTATTCCTATAAGGACAGATAGATCATAATTTAACCATCCAACTACTTACAGATAGGCAATTAAGTTGCTTCTAAACTTTTGTTCTTGGGTAGGTTGTTTAGGGAAGGTCTAATATTGTTTGTGTTACATTGAATTCAATGCTGAGATCTGGTTACGGCCCCTTCTGAGGCATTCTCTTGATTGGTTAATAAAAGTCACTTATGGCCAATTAGCTGGGCAGAAAGAGTATAGGAAGGTGGGACTTCCTCAGATCAGAGCAGGAATTCCGCACACACAGAGACTCTCTCCCTTTCCGCTGAGAGACATAGAAGGAGACAGACTGGAAGGAGACAGACATAGAAGGAGAAGTCTGGAAGGTACTCACAGGCACATGTTGGTTTGGGGTTAATTTAGAGTAGCTAATTGAGAGTCTGCCCAGCTAAGGGCTAAGCGTTAAAATATTAAAAGGTCTTGGTGTGTTTAATTATTGGGGAAAAGACTGCGGCGGCTTACAGGCCCTCAGTCCAAGCAGTCCCAGGCTGTCGGATTCCCAGACTCCCCTTGAGCCCAGGCGAATCTCCTGCCAAGCCGCCGGTAATTCTACCAGCCTAATATAACAACTTATATTAATTAACAGAGTTTAGGTTATAGGTGGTGTAGGCCACCTTTGGTCCCGGGGCTCTTTCTCCAGGATAAGTTAGGCAACCAGTTAAGGCACTCAGGCCAGGCCACCTACTCCTCTGCCAAGCTGCTGGCTACTCCGCCGGCTACTCTTCTGGCTTAATATTACAGTTTATACTTACTGAAAACTACATTAAATAATTAATTTGCAGTTTTCAGGTGGCGTTCAACGTGGTAAGGCATTATGGGTAATTTATTTTCAAAACTATAGAGAAAACTGCAGATTTTGAAACTATGATGCCAGTTGTTGACAATATGGCAATGTTTACTGCTGACCTCTACAGTGTTTTTCAATCAGACCGAATGTTTTATGCTGTTTACTTTTTTTTATTTTATTGGTTTGTCATAAGAAAGACATCTGTTACACAATTAAAAATTATGAAAATGCAGAATGAGGAGCTTAAGAAAATTCTGGCAGGGCAGGTGACTGGAACTGAGAAAATGCCAAGTTCTTTTCTAGCTAGGGCTCCACAGTTGCCAAGTGTACCAGTAGAAAACCTGCCACGTGTGCCAGTAGAAAACCAGGTAGGTAATGGTGCTAATGTGGAACCAAGTCCCCCCCCCCCCGAGGAGTTGCGTGGTGCTGCACAATCACCATCAGCTTTTCCAGTTATGTTTCAAATTAGGCCTGATAATAATAATGGTCAACTCCATCAGGAATTAACATGGTGTCCAATAGACATTTTGGATTCAAAAAGATTTAAGGAGTCTATCGTCTCTTACAGAATGCACTCATCATTCATTAAACACATGCTAAATAATTGTGCTATACAAAATGGAATCACTCCCCAAGATTGGAAGGGACTGATATCAGCTGTTCTAGAAGGTAGCC
>CAJQZJ010032593.1:5712254-5762999 GCA_907164525.1 Lophiomys imhausi | reverse complement strand
CTCCCATTAGCTGAAATATGAATGTCTTCGCATGGTAAGAGTATTTTGTTAACTGTGTGGTTTTCATTATATTCTAATCTTTTATCCAGGATGGACAGAGTTTATGGTGCTCATGATATTCCAATCTTTTATCCAGGATGGACAGAGTTTATGGTGTTCATAATATTCCAATCTTTTATCCATGATGGATAGAGTTTATGCCTTAAAATGGACTTACAAAGTTGTTCTATGCCTTCAATTTGCTCAAATTTAGAGCAAAATTTATTTTCAGAGCCAAGGACTGAATGACAATAACAATAAGCCAAATGGGCCAGAAGATTCAACCTAACATACTGCTTCAATCACTGTTTTCTTAAAAACTTTGCATGCAAATCATTTTTAAAAGTGATAGTCCAAAAAAAATGATCGAGCCTACAGAGACTGGACAACAAAAGCTATAGGTAACTTTCCTGGGAATTGGCCAATATCTCTGTTTTTGAAGGATACCTGAAAATATTTACACTCCATTCCCAAAAGATGGGATGGAAGTTTTTTGTGTGTGTTATGTTATGTGTTGTGATTGTTTGTTGTTGTCTAGGATGAATGGCTATATGTTATGTGTTGTGAATTGGATTCAGGGATTTTCTTCTTTCCCTCGATCTATTTTTTTTGTCTCTTTTATTATTAAAAACTTAAGATTATTTTGTTATGTTAATGGATATTGATAGAAATTTAAGCCGGGCGGTGGTGGCGCACGCCTTTAATCCCAGCACTTGGGAGGCAGAGGCAGGCGGATCTTTGTGAGTTCGAGGCCAGCCTGGTCTACAAAGCGAGTCCAGGACAGCCAGAGATATTCAGAGAAACCCTGTCTCGAAAAACCAAAAAAAAAAAAAAAAAGAAATTTAAGATTGTTTTGTTATAATAGATGTTGACAGAAAGTTAAGATTATTATGTTTTATATACACTTAAAGATAAATTTTAGTTTCAAATTTTCAAGATTTCTTTTGAAAAATAAAAAATTGTTTTTCTTCTATTGTCCAAAAGACAATTTGCCCTAGGAAAGATATTACATGCCATCTTTTTTATGGCATGAATGGAGACTTACAAGTGTCTTTCTTCTGTTCAAAGAACAGAAAATATTCCTTCATTGATTTGTGCATCCTGCACATCCAAGGCATTTTCGTAATTGCAGAACTATATATTACTT
Organism: Lophiomys imhausi; assembly: GCA_907164525.1. Taxonomy (NCBI): domain Eukaryota; kingdom Metazoa; phylum Chordata; class Mammalia; order Rodentia; family Muridae; genus Lophiomys; species Lophiomys imhausi. The sequence continues at coordinate 5,761,813 of CAJQZJ010032593.1, read as the reverse complement.
GTGAGAAATTATACATTTTCAGAACAACGGGACCTGAGTCCAAAGAAGACAAGACAAGTAACCCAAATGATCCAGCCTCATAGACTGCCTCAATAGCTGTTTCCTCCAAAATCTGCATCCAGAACAACTTCAAACAGCTTGCTGAGATGGCCCAGCCTCAAAGACTGTTCCAGACAGGACATCAATAAACCCCTGAACTTTCCTACCAAAGTCCAGCTTTGAACTACAAATTGCGCAGAACATTCAAATTGCTGAGCACATAGAGACTGGACAACAAATGTTACAATTTACTTGCTTAACCATTTATTTTCCTTTTATTTGGGCCCCTAAACAGGTTTTCTGTGTCCCAATTCAGCAGGAAGAAGTTTTAAGAGAGCGACGTCCCATTAACAAAATGTGAGGTGGATGATTCTTTGGTTATTTGACGGGTTATAGATGTCGTTTAGGGGGAATGATTACAAATCGTTATATGGTCTTGTTAAGCAAAGTGTAGGAGGTTCGGCTCAAGGATTTCTTTCTCTTTCTTTATCCTTCTTTCTTATATAGGGGGAGAAGACTTGAAAAGAAAAAAGAGGGAATATGGATATATAGTATAGAATTGATAAGATAAAAGGGTAGATTATTGAATCTACTCCTATAGATCTTTGTATATTGATACAAAATTAAGGCTATATTTTGACTAGGTATTGTACCTATATAATTCATAAATTTGCAATGTGAAGTTCTAGTCCTTTTGACAGTAACTATCACAAACTGTCATATTTCTTTTTGGAAGCTGCTTTCCTATGCTTCCTACTCAAATAATAACTTTATCCCTTCCTATGTCTTTGATGGGGTTGAAGGCATAGTAGTTATAAAATTTCAATTGAACTTGAGTTGTTTAGGATAATTTAAAAAATGCATGTTGATAGTCATTCAAACTTGTGATTTTATTAGGATAATTAAGTTAGTTAATTTCAGAGGTTCTAAGTTAATCAGATATTAAGTTGTTAGAGACAAGCAACATTTGCTTACTCAATGGATATGGATAGATGGTCTTTAAAAACTTCAAGAGATCTGCAGAATATGGCATTTAAAGATATTTTTGTTATTTTAAAAATTCTTTGACATGAGACTGTCAGCTCCTGACAGTTCCCATTGGACTTGGAAGGAGACAATGAGCATCAAGAAATCTCCCATCAGGAGATACTTCCTACTGGGCAGAAATGCCCCTTCTCTCTCAACAGACTATATACAGTCCAAAAATGGACCAGAGCTCAATGCAGGTAAATTGCTGGCCTGATTCTGCAAAGACAGAATGGGCAAATCTTATTTCCTGCTCCACAACTACGTCTGTGAAACATGCTTGGCCAGAAGGCTTAAGATGATGCTCCAATGTTCTAGAAACTGGGGACTGTCTAGGCAGCCAGTTGTCTGTCATTTCATAGTTTTGGAAGTTGCTTGCTCTGTACTTCCTATCTATTCAGATATATTTATCCTTCTCAGGTTTCTGATGTGATTGAAGACTACATAGTTATAACATCACAGTAAATTTTAAATCATCTAGGGATTAAAAGGATGTTTTAAGGTTAAGATGGTTTAGTTAATAATGTAAGTTAGGATGGAAGTTGAATTAGGTATAGATCCTTAAACTCATCAAGAGAGATATATGTCACACCTTTTAGTTATCATAATTGTTTTTATTGTATTGTTTTTATTGTATTTATTGTTATTGTTACTGTATTGTGTTTATTGTCAAGAAAAGGAGCCTTTTGCTAGACTTAAAGGGGGAGATGTTGAGGGAAGGTCTAATATTGTTTCTGATACATTGAATTCAATGCTGAGATCTGGTTACCGCCCCTTCTTAGGCATTCTCTTGATTGGTTAATAAAAGTCGCTTACGGCCAATTAGCTGGGCAGAAAGAGTATAGGAAGGCGGGACTTTCTCAGATCAGAGCAGGAATTCTGCACACACAGAGACTCTCTCCCTTTCCGCTGGGAGACATAGAAGGAGACAGAGGTCTGGAGAAGTCTGGAAGGTACTCACAGGCACATGTTGGTTTGGGGTTAACTTAGAGTAGCTAATTGAGAGTCTGCCCAGCTAAGAGCTAAGCGTTAAAATATTAAAAGGTCTTGGTGTGTTTAATTATTGGGGAAAAGACTGTGGCGGCTTACAGGCCTCAGTCCAAGCAGTCCCGGGCTGTTGGATTCCCAGACTCCCCTTGAGCCCAGGCGAATCTCCTGCCAAGCCGCCAGTAATTCTACCGGCCTAATATAACAACTTATATTAATTAACAGAGTTTAGGTTATAGGTGGTGTAGGCCACCTTTGGTCCCGGGGCTCTTTCTCCAGGATAAGTTAGGCAACCGGTTAAGGCACTCAGGCCAGGCCACCTGCTCCTCTGCCAAGCTGCCGGCTACTCTGCCGGCCTAATATTACAGTTTATACTTACTAAAAACTACATTAAATAATTAATTTGCAGTTTTCAGTAGGTAATTTTTCTCAGGTGGTAAAGATACTTGCTGTCAAGTCTGATGACCTAAATTTGAGGCCTAGGACTCAATGGTAGAAGGAGAGAACTGACTCCTGAAAGTTTCCCTAGGGCCTCTACACAGATACCATGACACATGTATCAACACATATACAGATACACACACACCACACCACACACAACACATCAACACACACACACATACACAAAACACATGCACAAAATAAACAAAATGTAATAAAGCATAAATGTTTCCTCATAGAATATTATTATTTAAATATAACCTTTTATGTTAGGTAAATTAAGTACAAATGTTGAATCAAAGAGTTTAGACATGAATAATTTTATTCTGCATTACAAGTTTTCTCTTCATAAAGAATACTGTGATTTACATTCTCTACAATAGTAGCAGGGTGAGTTGCACTTACATAAAAAGATGTTTTCATTCCATTTCAGTTCAAAGGATCTGAAATTGCAGCCTTTATCCTCTTCCATGATGGCAATGGAATGAAACATGAGATGAAAAATGCCTCATATGTCTTTCTGCCATAAGCAGGATCTAGACTTAGACTATGTAAGGCAATCATTTAAAAAGGTAGCAAAGATGAGTAAATCTTCCCGATCTGGATGCAAGCCTGGCCCTAGCACCAATACCACACACTGTCCATCTGACCGGCTGTAAGTGCTACACAAAAGATTCTGTCTGTAGCAGAGATAAATATAACACACATTGAACCATGCACTCAAAACATGTCCACTGTGTGCCTGCTAGGTAGATACCGATGCATACCTTCAGGTATCTTAGAGTGAGACTATAATGCCTGGAGACTAGAGCTAATGGCAGTTCAAGTTCCAGCCCTGCCTATGAGGGAAGAAGTGAAACCCTGAGATTAGAAGAAAAGTTCCTGGAAATCCAGTGATCCTGGCAGATAGAGACTGTTTCCTCCATCCTTGAATCCTTACATCACAGTCATTCAAAATGTAGGCTTTTACTTAAATGTTGCTTTCAAGCACTTCCATGCTTTGGCTTCTTCATCAATGAAATGCAGATAATGGAAGCAACTCACAAATTAAGGTCAAGATCAAGTAGCACCACTTAGAATCATGATTTGTACATAGAGTAGTCATGAACTTTTTAAAATATAATTTTCATATTAAACCATTAGTACATTTTGCATTAAAACACTATAGTTTTAGATTTTAATAAAATTTTAAGATAGTAAACATTAATACACTAATATTAATATTATTTTGTATTATACCTAACTGCTTAACAGTTGTATTAATTATCATTTAATGCATAAGAATTTACTCCCTAACTAACTAACTAGTTTGAAACAGTATTATTATCTCATCTTTTAAAGTCAGAAGTCTGGGTGCAGTTTATCCCAGGTTACTATATCAAAGTACCTGACAAGGGCTGAAATTGGTTTTTGAAGCACCATCATAGCACCGTTGCTCTGTTTGTATTTGTTAGAAACAAATTCCAAATTCTAAGGTTTGAGCTCACAAGGACCAGAGCTTCTAAGAATTGAGCATGAGCCAGCATGACTGGTGGCGATAGTTTTGCCCTGGGCTTTTGCAGTTTCTGCAATAAGGTAAAGGGGATATTTACTTTATTCTAATAAGGCCATACAGGTTAAAGATTATGCTACAGTTTAAAAAAAATATCTCACAAGTAATTTTATTTACCCTAAGTGAATAAGGTTGAAGAAAACAGTAAAGTAAAGTACATTTGAAAATGTCAACATGTATGAAGAATCGGGTGGCGGTGTCTACTTAGCTGTACATGGCAACTGCAATAACGTCACTGCATTATTTAAGCTGCACGAATGTTCTGGGAGCTCAATGATTTGGTTGATTGACAGCTTGATGGGGTGGACAACCCCTTGCAGAGAAAACAAAGCATTTTCTAAAAACCCAAAAATGGTTTTGATCAAGGAAAATCAGTAGCAGCATGATTAACTGGCCTTGAGCTCACTACTTAGTATTCTTTTTACCTTTTAAGACTCATCATTAAGGGGATTAAGCATTGTAAATACTGTAAGAATGAATAAATTTGGGGTTAATAATCCATTTCCTTAAAGCATGGCAGGAACCCATATTCCCAAATAAGAGTTAACCCATTTATTATATTTTGTTTACTAAGCTAAAAAAAACAGATCTTAAACATGTTTCAACAAGGGAAAAACTAAAAGAGCATTTTGTTCAGACCTCATTTTGTAAAATCCAATTATCAGAGGAAATGCCTTGTTTGAACAGTCTCACTTTATTGAGATAAAGTCTCCTTGAAAAAAAAAAATGTAAAAGAATCCTACTTTCAATAAACCAGAAACCTTAAGTAAAGCATAAAAATGAGTGTCAAACATATTAAAGGTACTGAAAATAAGAATACAGAAAGAAAAACTGCTTCATCTAGCGTGGTAATTCATATGCATTGTGACTTTTAGCTTCCTGTTTTTTTTTTTTTTTTTTTTTTTTTGGTTTTTTCGAGACAGGGTTTCTCTGTGTAGCCCTGGCTGTCCTGGACTCACTTTGTAGACCAGGCTGGCCTCGAACTCACAAAGATCCACCTGCCTCTGCCTCCCAAGTGCTGGGATTAAAGGCCTGCGTCACCGCCGCCCGGCTCCTGTTTTTGTTTTGATTTATGTTCATCCTTGTCTCCAAAAGTTCAGAAAGTGTGTGACAGGTGCAAAGGCAAACCACATGAATAGACTTCATTGGAGCCTCAAGTGTATCTAGGAAGTAGAACCATAGCAAATGACATTCCCCAGAGCGCAGCACAAGGGGAAAGCCAGTGACTGAGGAGGGCAGAGGAAGAAGCAAGGGCTGCATCTGTCATGTAAGCAGGACTCTTCCCCAAAGGGTTGATTCACAGTTTAAGCTTTATCACTGAGCCAAGTCTTGGTCTCAGAAAAAAAAAAAAAAAAATAACCTGCAATTTGGTAATTCATAAGAAGTCCCAGGCATAGAGGGACAGAGGACCTGTAAACATGGTTCTAAAGCAAACTGAGATCTCAATCATTCAGAATGGGATTTTGATGACTCAGGGTCTGAAACAGAGATTGCTTAAGATTCAGCAGACAGAATATATTAACCCAAATGAGGAAGCATGGCTCCATGTGGGGAGAGGAGGCAAGTAAAAGGAGAAGTCTGTCCTTGAATAATGATCACTGTATACAGAACCATGCGGAGAACCTCCCAATGTGTTGCTATGGGATGTCACCTTTGTCACAGCAGAGATTAGTTCCAGACCTGGGGGCATTTCATTCATCCTGTTTACTAAATGCCTTGTGATTAACTCTGGGAGAAAATAAACACAATAAAAGCATTGCAATACTCTTTCCCAGCATTTGCTTTCTACATTTTAGGGGGCAAGGATTGGAGTCCACATAGAGAATACACTGATTCAGGAAATGAAAGATTTGGAGCAGAATTTGATTGATACATTGCATTTAGATAATTGCACATGCTCTACCCACACAGACTCTGTCATGTCACGTGCTACTAGCAAAGTGCCTTTCTCCCTCAATACAGTGATTACAGAGCTCTGGAAATAAGCTAAGAAAAAAGAAAAGAAAGGAAAAAGGAAATTAAGGGAACTAAACCTTAACAGTATTAGGAGACAGTTACCTGAGTCCAGTCATCTCAGGAACAACCTCCATCTTGCTGAAAGGGTCAAAATTGAGTTCATGCTCCCAGGCCTGGGAACCAACATCTATCCTGATTCTTCAGATGTTTCATTGTTTCATGTTTGTCTTCTAACCAGTAAAGAATGTAAAGAGGAAGCTGCCATTATCTAAACTAAGGCACACAAGTCGTAAATGTATTGCCTGTCGTGACTTAAATTGACTTCATGCAGGTTGCCCACTCCTTAGTTCTCTTGTCATTCTAAATTCCTAGCCAGAAGTCCAGGAGGGCACCAGACTGCAAAAGCTGAGTGGAAGACACTGAAACCAGGTGACCTGGATAAGGCCCAGTCACCAACATTTACTTGCTTGTTCAACCCCTTGTGTCAAAATATGATTGAGCAATGCTACAAACCACCCAGCAGCCCCTAGCTTTCAGTTGTCGAATTGGTGGGGGTGGAGCAGTTACACCTATGACGTGAAGAAATATTTATTAGTATCAATCAGCAATAGATTTAAGTTCACTCTGTATTACAGTCATGGATAATGCATTTTTTTAATGATTACCATGATTACAGGATGAACTCAGTAATATCTGATTCAAAGATGAGGCAGCTAAAGAGACAGACACAAGACACCAAGTCTCCTATCCTCTTCAGTCACCCATCAGATATGTATCAGCTCCACTGACGAGTCTGTGGATATTTCTAGCAAGTAACATATAGGAGCTAAAGTATTGCAAGTAATATATATTACTATAGTCCATGTTGGGCATGCTATCTCGATCACCTGTGTTCCCATACTGATGGGGTAGTGTTAACATCATACCTTAAGCAAGTTCTAATATACAATAGAGAACACTGAGACAGTGATTGTTCTTTGAGGATTCAAGGTTTATTTAACACCAGAGAGAGTGTGACGAAGTCCACAATGAGAGGAAGCGTATCTGGGGCCACCCAGAGAAACAAGGGGGCCTATTTTAAGGCATTTGGGAGAGAGGAGAGGAGCATTTTGTACTGTGAGGAGCTGCAGAGGGAGGCTAGATCATGTACAAGGAGGTGTGGAGGAAAGACATCTTTGGTGTACTCACTGAAGGGGCAGGGATTCTCTTAGCTCTTTGAAGCTAAGTCTCTAAGTTCCTTAGAGCCAGTCATTACTTTACAAACCCAGACAGGTTATTTACCTCTCCCTGTAGCACCAGAGATCCCAGAATCCACTATGATAAATGAACTGGCTGAGATAGAGAGCTTCCATGTCTCTGGGTGCTAGAATTTTTTTCCTGAAATCCAGGAGCCCAGGTAGCCATAGACTGACAGACATTTTCCCAGTAGAATGCCTGCTAGTATCTGGAAGAGGTCAGGGAGATGTGGTTTGATCAGTGTTAGAATACACAACTGAAGGCCTATTACAGGAAAATTTGTATCTCTTAGCCAAAAGAATGGAATCTACCTCTAGGTGGAGATATGCATTGTCTCTCCCCCCTACCCCATTTAGAGTTAATACAGTTGGTAAGGTCAATTGCCTAGTCAAGTGACCACACCCTCAGAAACATAGATTCATCTTAAAGATGCTAAAGACATAGGTGGGATAATTAGCCTTTTAATGACACAATATACTTTTCTTTCGAAAAACTTCTGTCTTTTACCTCAGTCCCTAAAAGCTGTCATGAGATTGTATTAGGTCTGTCCACCATTTTGACTCCTGACCCACAAAGGTGTAACTTCTGTTTTTGTTTTTGTTGCTATTTTTGTTTTTGTTTTCTGTCTCTTTATTTCAGATGATGGCCAGAGTCTAAGTGTACTTTTCCTGCACTTTGGGCTACCTTACTCTTTCTCTAACATTTCCTTCCTCACTATGAGATTGATCTAAAGCAGCTGTGAACTCTATAAACTACAAACATGGTGGGCCCATTGTTGTAATGGTGGCATGACTTTTATGGAGATGGAAAACATTTCCCGAATTGGATGGGGGCTATGCCTATTACTGTAAACTTGCTCTAAAATCTATGACTGATGAAGTCTTAGATCCCTAAAGAGAGCTTAAACATACAGGAATATTGGGGTGTCTTTGAGAATAATGGAGTCTTTCTCTTCTCAGGGAAATAGGGTCCTGGAAAACTCAATGGCCACCCTGGAGTAGGGGATTTCAGATTCTTGTCTTGTGAATTTGAAGGATGAAATTCACAGACCACAAACGGTAGCCCTTAGAAAGATGTTTATTAAGAGATTTATGAGTGTTAGCAAAAGAGAGAAAGTAAGAACAGAGCTCTTATATAGCAAGACGGGTTTCACAAAATCATATTTATTGTCTAAGATCTTTTTAAAGGAATAAGCAAGAAACTAGAGTGAAGTGTGGTGGGGTGCCAAATGGTCCATTCAGATAACCTCATTTTTAGTAATCTAGGCATGTACAGCGATGCTCACTTAGAAGACAACAACAAAAGCATGAACCAGAGACTAACATATATCTCAGCACCAGTCAAGGTACTGAGAACCTAATCCAAAATTCATATGATCCCTAACTGCATTATAAATACATATCCTTATAATCAAAGATAAGTGTAGTTCTCACCTCTCAATAACAACAAAATGATTCTGCAATAGAAGATAATTACAGAAAGCCACAACTACTCAAAATGCAAAGAACATTTACCATACATAGGGTGTTCAGCTTCAATTGATTCATCTACAGCACAACTAATGTACCTAGGATTCAGGAAGAATCACAGAAGAGGAGATAGAAAGAGTGTAAAATACAGAAGACTAGGGAGTCTGCTAAGAGATTATGCTTTCTAGAACAGACAAGCTGCATTCATGAAATCTCAATAACATGGCTGCCTAAACAAGACCTGAGAAATCCCAACCTCCTAACCTAGAATGTAGTTATCCTAACATAGATGGAAGAAATCTCATGAAGTCCACCCTTGCATGAAAAACTGCAGATAATTAGCAACTGCTGAGAGAAGGAGAATTAGTTTACCCCAGGGATGAGCCTCTTGTCTGGTTATCAAGTGCCATCTGGTCGGCCCTAGAACTATATGTGTGCAGACCACACTGAAAGAACTCAGCAGATCATATTTAAATATTTGTTTGTATGTAACAAGGGTTTAAAGAAAAGGAAGCCATGAATTTTTAAGGTATGGGGTACATGGGAGCAAGGAATAAGAAGGAGGGGAGGAAGAGATAATGACATAACTATATGTTCACTAAAAACAAAAGCAAACAAACAACAGCAACAACAAAAATCAGAGCTATTGTTGGCATCTTTAACTTCTAGGAAGGAATTTCTTAAAACTGGTGCTTTGGGGCCTCTGCTGTTCATATCCTGTTTTCAACTTCCATTCTCATTACTCAGACAACTGCTTAGCTGGACTAACATAGCATCAAACCACCCCTGCACGTTTCTACCCAGAGACAGATGCAACTGTCAGCCTCAGACAGAGCAGCCTCTTCTTGGAGTGAATGAAGATAAGTGCAAAGAGCCATGGCTGCAGCAGATGCTGAGGGTGGAAGAGGAGGGCTCAGACTTTAACAAAATATGTATATCCCTCTCTTAAATCTCGGGGGACACAGAGAAAAGGGGGCAAGAAAATGTTTTTGTACTAATTTTAATTTTGATCTCATTGCTTTTTCTCATCATAAACAGAATATTCTATTTCTATACATCAACTCCCTCACTCTTGGACTCAACTCTTTTATTCAAACATTTCTTCTTTTCCAGTCTTTTTTTGGTTAGTGCAACCAACAGTATTTCCTGAAAAATATCACAATTTATTTTTTCCTCTTTTTTTTAAATATTATACTACTGTGTTTGTCACATGGTGATTATCACGTTTTTCTTTACAAGACCAATTCTTGTTTTTTGCCAAATACTCAGCATATTAAAAACACTAATTTCATAATTAGTGGAACTATGTTTTATGCCCTTTTTTCTTCAGAAGAATCTGACTCACTCAATTCACTGGCTTCTTTACTTCTAAAATTGTTCTAATGAGTTAATGTTATTTTAATTCTAGAGCCATATGTATTTCCTTTTTTAAAGATAAGTTTATTTTAGGAACAAAATCAAGTAGACATATTTACATATTTATTTACGTAAATGGGGCACAAGAATGTGCAGAAACAAAACAGTGACTCATCTCTATGATCTCAATAAATCTTTTATCTGAATCACATAAGCATGGGACTCTCCTGGTCCAATGAAGTCCCCAAGCCCTGAGACTTCTGCTTCATGTTTTAAAGAAGGTATTGGATACAATGATTAAGGAGAATGATTTTATGCATGCTAATATTTATATAACTTCTGCTTCCATGCCATCAAAAATTAAATTTATAATTTTTATTTGGACCTTGACTAGATTATACATGTAAACCAAATGACAGAAATAAATTTTAAGTACTTGAAGGAAATTAAGATTTTATTTTTAGATAAAATGATATATTTAATATAATTAACACTTTCCATAAGGCTACTTACTAATTAAATAGGAATGAGGAATATCTGTGTCATTATATATACTTTACTGTTTTTTAAATGTTTCTAATTTTGAAATACTTCTATCACTAATCAGGTAAACTGATTGATTTGCTATTGAAACTGCCTGGGTTTTAATATTACTTAAAGGGTCAGCTTTTTTGAGCTTTGTATGGCACTAGTCTCAAGTAGTTTGAAGAAATGACCTTGAAATCATGTCAAAGTCCTCTCTTCCTAAGAGCTGGGTACCTACCCTTCAGCACACTGCTCAATCCTTTTGAGATCCAGCCTCCTCATTTGAACAGCAGTTTGATGGTGCTCTTACCACACAGTCACTAAGTATCAAATGAGCTGCTAATCACCCCCTATGTCTGATATTCAACCAAGACTCAAAGAAATATTTAGCAAGATGTTACTCTGCCTCCACAACCAAATTTTAGCTGGTGCCAGGCCAACACGAAGATCCTTAATATTTTATCCCTTTAAAAAACCATCAGAATCCTTTTACAGACTGCCATTGTGTCACTCCTGATTCTTGTAAGCAACATTGAGGCTTCACCACATTCTTTAAAGCATTTATTCTTATTTATTTTGACATCACAAGTTTTTTACTTATAATCAGATATCAAGACACAAGCCTCTAATTTCAGCACTTGGTAGATATAGGCTGGATGTAGGGACCTTTGTCCAAAAACTGGATAACAGGAAGGGAGGGGGGAGGGAAGAAGGGAGGAAGGAAGGAAAGAAGGAAGGAAAGAAGGAAGGAAGGAAGGAAGGTAGGAAGGAAGGAAGGACAAATGCAGCTTTTTCTGTAACAGAGATGCATGGCTCAGGGTGGGAGGGACTGCAGTTGAATACTGGGGTATAAGGAAAGCATACAGTTCTGAAGCCCTAAGAACAGGGGTGACGTGTCCTCAGGCTCCTAACCCTAACTGGTGATGAAGCACCCTCCTTCTACATAAAATACAGAAGCCATAAATGATAGATTGTGGATATTTTAACATTTAAAAGGGCAATCTTTTTCTTCCCAGATATTTTAATATTTAAAAAGGCAGTCTTTTTCTTCTCACCACATTAGCTAGATAGGCAAATTAATGCTAAATTTTAATAAAGGTTTTCTTAATTTAAAGTATTCTGAAAACTAAATAAATCCCTTTTCTGAATTCAAAGGAGGCTCCCTACTACATGAGATATTTGCCATGTACTCATTCTTGACTGCTATAATTAAACAACAGAAGAGTCAGAACAATCCCTCTAACTGAATTTTAACCTGTTCTTTCCTCAAGGGAAATATGTCCAGTTAGAAAAGCAGCTGATTCTGTTTTGCACTGTGGAAGGATATCCACATCACAAGTGTTTGCAGTGTAACTTTTGCTTCTAGATCATAAGCAAAGAAGGTAATCCCTAATACTAATTTCAGTTTAGAAACTCCCCAGCATCCGCAACAACTGCACACAACGGGAGGCAACAACAAAGAGAGATGCTCTTCTTCTCAGAGAAAACACTAGAATTCTCTGGGCCCAGTGCTCAGGGTGGTCCTTAGTTTCTAGTAGGCCTGCGACCTAGAAGCAACTACCTTACACAAGAATCTCTAGAGTTCTGTGCCCCAGTGCTGTCATCATTTAGTACCACAGAAGAGGAACATGCTAAAGTGTTCAATACCTAAACATCTAAAGGAAAAATGACAGTATATGCAATATGGCCTATAAATGTGACTTCCAAACAAGCTTTATGAATTCATAAGCAAGAATTTTTGAAAATGAAAACATGTGTCAGTACCTATTTCTGCTCTTATAAAGCTAAACAAAGATTTTTTTCATTAGACCAGCCACTCAGACCAGTGTTGTTTATGAGAAAAAAGTAAATAAAGACAGACTTCATACTTGGTTACAGGGTGTTGGTCATGTTAACAGTTGGAGTGAGTAAATACCATATTTAGAAAACTTGGTGTGTCCTAATTTAACCTGGAAAATCATTTACAAGACACAAAAGTAAACTGTTGTTTCTAAAGCCCAAAACACTGCAAGGTATGCAAATATTTATGAAGTCTATGCCTCTCAGGTTATTCAGGTCATTTTAACAAGTGTCACATATACATCTGTGGATATCATTGTGTATGTGTTTAAATGAGATCATCATATGTTGGATTTACCCTGTAGTTCAATCTCACTGGTCAGTTAAATTTGTGAGGGACCCTTTGCTCTCTGTTGTCTCTGATAATCTCCAGACATGTTCTGTACATACATACATACAGGTTCATCATGTAACACTATACCCCCAACATATATATTCTCCTCCCTGGATATGCTTTTGAAATGCCTGGATTCCAGTTTTAGAGCTACTAGCAATCACGGATATTCAATTTTCACATTTCCAAAGTTTGAGCAAAGATGCTTAGCCAACATAGATTCTTTGCTATGTAATAGACAGGGAAATTCTCTGTAAGATGTTCTCAGCATAAGGTATTTGTCCTTGATTGACCTGTGGTCTAAGTGAGTCCTGGTTTTACCTGTGGTTAGAAGTTGGAGCATGTGGGGAACTTGCCATCTTGGCCAAGAAAACTTTGAAGAGGGCTGAAGAAGGCTGCAAAGATGTTTCTGTGGTTAAGAGTGCTTACTGTTCTACCAGAAGACCTGAGTTCAGTGCCTGATTCTCATATCAGTAGTTCACACCCACTTGTAACTCCAGCTTCAGGAGATTCAATGCCCTTCTCTGACTTACTGGGGTACCACCTTACACATGGTATACATACACACAGAATGATAAATTATAAAAATGATTTTTAAAAAGAAGACTTCTAAGATGGAGCATTTCCAGTGGAGAATTCAGTCATAAGGCTGGGACAATTCAGAAGTTTTCAGTTCCAGCTGTTGATGTATCTCATCTTCAGCTTTTGTTCCAGCTCAACTCAGTCCTAAGTACCTATTGAAGAGCCTGGACAGTTTGCTAATTGAAGCAAATCTGAAAGGTTGGTAGAATTTTGAGCTATTTCTGCTAACGAGAATCGGTCTACATCACAGATGGATGGGAAATCAGTTATGAAAATACTTAATTCAAATTAAAAAGGCATGTAGACTCTTCTACATTTGTTGCTTTAACAAATTAGAAAGTATTCACTACCCTCTGTTTTCTAAGAAACTAGTGTGCACCCTTCATCACTTGAATATTTTTTTGTTGTTGAAACTGGTGAAAATTACAGTTCCTCTTTATTTTTGATCTAAAAAGGCACATAAAAGTAATCGGTTTAGACTCCCACCAGAAAGTTGTTGAGACACTTACTAGTCCTGAATTATTGCTTTAAGGTAAATCCCATGCAATGGGAATGTCCTCTCCTTTTTTGCAAACTGGTTATCACCTAAGATGAATCACTAGCAATGTTTACTCCTTTGTGAACTGAAAGGAAGATAAGAACAAACCTCAAAGGACAGTATCTTGAGGACAATATTATCCTGGTTGGAAATCTTCAACTTCAAGCCCACAAAGACAAAAGACAAAAGAAATCTGAACACCAGAATGGCTGTTCACAAAATAGCTTGATACAATTAAAGGAAATTAGTGCCAGAACAAAAGTTTGAATGAAAATTAACATATCAAAAGAAAAAAGTAACTATCAGCGTTACAGGTAATTGTTTCCCTGCAAAACTTCTGTAAGATTTAATCTTCAAGACTTCTAGCTAAAAGAGTTTTCAGAGATTTTTCATATTTCAGATGAAAGTTTCATCTTTCAGATGCCCTTTAAAGAGACAGTTAAAGGGAAATGAGAAGGAAGAGGCCCTAATTCAGTATGAATGGTATCTTCTTGTAAGAAAAGGAGATTTGAGCACACATACATAGGGAGGGAAGACCTCCGGGAGACTAAGGAGGCCACAATTTGCAAGCCAGAACAACACTCACCCTGCTGACCTTATGATTTGGGATTTGTAACAGCTATTACAGTGAAGAGTCACCCTATCTGTCCAAGTCTTTCTCATAGCAGCCTGACTAGCAAATATAGCCCTTTGTACAAAAGAAGACTTCCCCAAGGATAGAGAGCCACAATGCTTTGTCTTGGCTCTTGAGGTTGTGGCCATCTTTATATTCAGATTGTCTTTTGATTTTCAAAGCAGCTTCAAGCCCATTCATTCCCTTGTCCCATGGGAACCCATTTAGTGAACAGAGAGGTTGAGTGGAGTGATGGCTTACAGTGCTTTCTGGGAAGCAAGTGTCATATCAGAGCCTCCTGGTTCCCATGAAGGGCAGCCGCTAAGGTATGATGAGATATGCACTCCATACTTCCTACCAGGGAAACTGGGGAACCACATGACTAGGGAGTTGGCCAACTGTGTGCCCAGGAGGAAGCAATCTCCTAGGGCTTGAAGGAAGATGTTCAGGCTCTGAGTCTCACATGATCTCTACTGCCCTGTAACAGAAAGGCAGGCACGTCCTTGGCAGAACCACAATTCCTGGCTCCTGTTCTGTCCTTCCTGCATGCCTCTTGTCCAAGGAGATATACACCATTAGGCCAAAGGGAAAACAACCAGTGAGGTAACCTGTAACACTAAAAGAGAAATTTGTATTTCTGATTTTAACTTTTATTACTAATAAGAAAAAAAATGCACATGATAAAATCAAACATATTAAATTACAAGTAATTACCCTCCTCCTCTCAGCCCTTTTAGACACACACACACACACACACACACACACACACACACACACACTCAGTTACATCCTTCAGTAAAGGAGTGAGTTGTTCTACATAAAAAGAGTCATTTGAAGAAACAGCTGGGAGTGGGGTTGAAAGGAAGTACAGATTTACAGGATCCAGAAGAAATTGTGTGAGAATAAAGATGTCTGATATGGGTTGTTAGGAAGCTTAATATATAATCACTGTACAACACCACTGTGTCTGCCTCCCTCCCTATATAAAATACCTTTCATTCTATCCCCTTGCTATATAACCCTACCTCATTCTAATCCCTTGATTTTATAAACTTCCCTCATTCTAATCCCCTTACTATATCACCTCCCCATATTTTACCCTCCTTACTGTCTAATCTCCCTGCATATCATCCCTGTACTGTATAAGCCCCATGCATCCTTTCTCCCTCACTGTAAAAGCCCTCTGCATTCTCCACACTCCTAGACTGTATAAGCTCCCCCTTTTCCCACCATACTTATTATATAGGCTCACCAATGTCCTATCCTATTTCTCTGTCTTCAAAGTGGTATCACATCTAATGAGCTCTGGGGGTGCTTTCAGCAAAACTTGATGTTTTGTTTCTTTCATTCTATATAACATAGCAAACCAGGAAATGAAAGTAGATAATTCTATTTAGATCATGTTTTTCTTAGCTTCACTGATGAATGTACAGCCACTGCGCACGGACACAGAATGATAACTCAAGGAATCAAGCTGCTAATAAATGACCAAAAACACTGGTAACTCTTAACAGGGCTTTTATATAAGCCAATACTTTTTTTTCTTTTCACTACTTAGGTGGCTAGTTTATCTTTATCATTATTATTATTATTATTATTCTCTCATATATTACATCCCAACCATAGTTTCTCTTCCCTCCTCCCCTCCTAACACCTACTCCCTACCATCCCTTTCCCCAAAATCTAGCCAACACTTCTTAACCAAAGCTACCCAAGAGGTTGAAAGCACTCACTGGCTTGTTTGCTTTTCTTTTTTCTCGATTTCCTTTTCCCCTCTGTCTCTCTTCCCCTTCCTCCTTCCTTCTCCCTCTCATTTATCTATTTATCCATCTGTATTAGTTACTTTTCTGTTCTTGTGATAAACCACCATGATAAAGAGAACATACAGAAGGAACAGCTTATTTGGCTGGGTCAAAACAAGGCCAAAACCCAGCAAAGAAATCCTGTACCTCCATATCTGATGTTAAAGGGGTTTACATTATTCCACCCTTTGAACTTTGTAACTTACAACACCCATTTCTCTCTTAGCCTGGTCACTCTCAGTGAAACAATCTGTATTAGCCAGAGTTCACTAAAAGAATAGAGGTAATAGAATGTATTATGAAAATATATATGCATATATATGAATATACGTGTATGTGAAATATTTATTATATTGAGTTACAGAGTATCGTCTTGGTAGTCCAACAATGACTGCCTCATACTTTGAAGATTGACACTCCAGTACTTGTTGAGTACATAATGCTGGCTATCTCTACAATCTCAACCTGGCCCTGGATCCTGGGGGATTCCTGGAGAGCCACTGGTCTTTAGGACAGGTTGGAGTCCCAAAGAAATTGATTCTAATACCAGAGAAAGGATGAAATAAAAAGCATCTTATCTCTCATCCTTGTCCGTTTAGCTGGGCTGTCACTAGATTTAGGGTAGGTGTCCTGCTTGAAATAATCAGAAGAACATACCTCACAGTTGCTTGAGCTTTCGTTGATTTTATATGCAGTCTACGTTGACAAGCAAGATTGGTCATCATATCCTTTAAATTTATATCTCTATATTATGGATTCTATTCAGTTGTCTTGGTCTCTGTCTCTGTCTGCCTCTCTCTCTCTCTCTCTCTCTCTCTCTCTCTCTCTGCGAATGTGTGTGTGTGTGTGTGTGTGTGTGTGTGTGTGTGTGTGTGTGTGACATCCAAGCCTAGGTACTCATGGTTGTATGCATGTAGAGATTAGAAGTCCACAGACAATGACCTGCCAGATTTTGCTTTTTGTCTTGGTTCTGGAGATCCAAACTCAGGACTCCATGTGTATGGAGCAAACATTTTATCAAAGAGCCATGTCCCCAGTCCCCTGCTCAGTAATTTCTCCCTTTCAACCTTTTTAATAATATATTTTAATTATGTAAGTCAAAATACAATAACAGGTTAAAATATTTTCTAGCAAAACTAGAATATTTGCAAAAAAGTAAATTTTCAAAATATAAAGAATATAGCAAGGTTGTCAAACTCCCTAGAATATAGTTTTTTTCAAAATGTGGCATAATGTAAACTATAGACTGTAATTGAACATGATGTGTCCACATTGGCTGCTTCTCTGTAGCACTTTAGTAGGACAAGATATCAGTGGTAGATATTATTAGAAGAGAAATCAACTCTTGGCTCAAAAAAATCTTATATGAAAGCTCCCAAAAGGAAAAAACTACTCATAATTAGAATAAGTGTGAAAATCACAGCCCCTGTTTATAGCTCATCTTTCCCCACTTGCTGATAAATGACTCACTGTCTCTCACCATCATGACCTATAAAGCCAAGGGGTAAAGAAGCTAAATAATTTAATTTTTAGCTAAAAAGAGGGAGAAAATGCTCTTTAAAGTGGTTCCTAATTATCCTATTCTGTAGAATATTCTGTCTTTTCTTTTCCTCTATTTTTTTTAGCATTCATTTATTATTTCCAGTTATGGTTCCATTACCACCCCCTCCCTCCACCCCCTCCCTGTCCCACCCTCTACTCCCTCTCCCACCCATCCTATCCATCCGGTGTGGGGTGCCTCCGTGTATCAGACCCCTCAGTTTGTTAGTCACATGAGCTTTAAGAGCTTCCTCTTGCACAGGAGGCATAAATGACTGTTGGTTCCCATTTATAAGATGAAATTGCACAGAAAGCAATTAAATTCAGTATTTCCCCTCCAAGAAGGGAAAGTAGGCTATTAGTACAGAGAAGTGTTTCTGATTATATCTTTCACAAGGTCACAGGTTCTTGTGTAACAGTTTCTTGAGAAGTCAATAGCTGTTTACAGGAGATATACTGAGATTCGAAGTGACCTCTACTAGTGACTGAATCTAGCAAGAAGGGCATATGGAACCCTTAGGCTGGAGTAGAATTGAGGTGAGATGGAAGACCCTAATGAGCCACTCTTATAGGGAAAAAAATAAAAGGACCTTTGTTGAAAAGTACAAGAAGGGAGTCTAGAACTTCCCAGTCAGCTACCATTTTATATTTGTCCTTCTGTTCTGTGGCCTTCACTGAGATCACCCTCTTCCTCCAGTAAAGGAGGCATGGTTTCCTGCCTAGCTAGCCCTGGGGCTTAGAGCACCTGCTCATTCTGTATTCACAATATTCTACTTTGCAATCTCCTGTTCTCAACCATTTCTTCCATCCTTTTTCCTGTCAGAGGCTGGGTACCCTGGCTCATGGGCAACTGTATAACCCTCTCATCTGCTCCCTCCAGCATCAATGTGCTTCTGTAAATAAATAGAAATATTTTAGTGGAAAGGCTATCTGCCCTGAGTTGACTTCTTCTCTGACTTGAGTCCTATAGTTGCCCTTAAATTCCTCCTGAGTTAGATTGAATCATAAGGAGAGCATTCTAGAACATATCTGTACAAACGTCCTCTAAACAGACTAATCTTAAAATTTCTCGGTTCAATTTCTTGAATTCTTTATAAATTATGGATATTAGCCTCTGTCAGCAGTGGGGTTGGTAAAGATATTTTCCCAATCTGTAGATTGCTATTTTGTTCAAATGACAGTGTCCTTTGCCTTACAGAAGCTTTTCAGTTTCATGAGGTCCCATTTATTGACTGTTGGTCTTAGAGCCTGAGCTGTTGGTGTTTTCTGTTCAGGAAGTTGTCACCTGTGCCAATGAGTTCGAGGCTTTTTCTCACTTTCTCTTCTATTAGATTTAGTGTGTCGGGCTTTATGTTAAGGTCTTCTATCTGCTTATACTTAAGTTTTCTGCAAGATGCTAAGTAAAGGTCTAATTTCATTCTTTTACATGTCGACATCCATTTAGACCAGCACCATTTGTTAAAGATGCTGTCCTTTTTCCATTGTATGGTTTTGGCTTCTTTGTCAAAAATTATGTGACCATAAGTGTGTGGATTCATTTCTGGGTCTTCAATTTGATTCCATTGATCCACTGATCTGTTTCTTTACCAGTACCATGCTGTTTTTATTACTATTGCTCTGTAGTATAGCTTGAAATCTGGGATGGTGATACCTCCAGATTTTTTTTATTGTACAGGATTGATTTAGCTATTCTGGGTTTTTTGTTATTCCATATGAAGTTGAGAATTGTTTTTTCCAGGTCTATAAAGAATTGTGTTGTTCTTTTGATAGGAATTGCATTGAATCTGTTTATTGCTTTTGGCAGGATGGCCATTTTTATTATGCTGATCCTACCTATCCATGAGCATGGGAGATCTTTCCATCTTCTGATGGCCTCTTCAATTTCTTTCTTCAAGGACTTGAAGTTCTTGTCATACAGGTCTTTCACTTGCTTGGTTAGAGTTAACCCCAGGTATTTTATATTGTTTGTGGCTATTGTGAAGGTGTTGTCTCCCTAATTTCTTTCTCAGCCCATTCATCTTTTGTATAAAGAAGGGCTTCTGATTTTTTTGAATTAATTTTGTATCCAGCCACCTCACTGAAGGTATTTATCAGTTGTAGGAGTGCTCTGGTGGAATTTTTGGGGTCATTTATGTATACTATCATATCATCTGCATATAGGGATAATTTGACTTCTTCATTTCCAATTTGTATCCCTTTGATCTCCTTTAGTTGTCTTATTGCTCTAGCAAGAACTTCAAGTACTATGTTGAAGAAATATGCCGAAAGTGGGCATCCTTGCCTTGTCCCTGAGTTTAAAGGAAAAGTTTTAAGTTTCTCTCTATTTAATTTGATGTTGCGTACTGGCTTGCTGTATAACACCTTTATTATTTCTAGGCATGGTCCTTGTATCCCCGTTCTCTCCAAGGAAAGAGGGCACTGTGATGGAAATGTAACTTGAAGTAATAAATAAGCATAAAGAAAAATTTCTCAGTTCACTGATCATTTTACAAGCATGGATTCTCCTCTATCTCTAGGAGGCCTTTCATTTGTTTATTTATCTATTGTCAAAAGTTAATCACATTGGCATGCAAATCTACTGGGAACTATAAAGTCTCATCAGCAAATATCTTTAAGTAGAAACAAAACTCTTTGGATATTTGATGCCAAGTTAATGGACCAACAGTGTCAGATTTCTCTCTGCAGCCTGAACTCATATACACAACAACTAACACTGCCTAGATCCTTTCTCCTCCACACTTCCATCACCCAAGTGTTGAGGGAAGGTCTAATATCATTGCTTCTGATAGGTTGATTTCAATACTGAGATCTGGTTACTGCCCCTTCTGAGGCGGTCTCTTGATTGGTTAAACAAAGTCACCAATTGCCAATTAGCTGGACAGAAAGAGTACAGGAAGGCGGGACTTCCTGAGATTAGAACAGGAACCCCTGCACTTTACACAGGATCTCTTTTTTCTGCTAGGAGACACAGAAGTGGATGGAAGTACTTGAGAATGCTGGAAGGTTATCACAGGTACATGGTGGTTTGGGATTAGGTGATCCACGTTAAATTTAGAGTAGCTAACTGTGACTCTGCCCAGCTAAGGGCTAAGCATTAAAATATTAAAAGGTCTTGATGTATTTAATTATTGGGGAAAAGACTGCAGCAGCTTATAGGCCCTCAGTCCAAGCAGTCCCAGGCCATCGGACTCCCAGACTCCTCTGGAACGCTGATGAATCTCCCATCAAGGCTGGTAATTCTACCAGCCTAATATAACAACTTATATTAATTAACAGAGTTTAGGTTACAGGTGGTGTAGGCCACCCTTGGTCCCAGGGTTCTTTCCCCAGGACAAATCAGGCAATGGTTAAGGCACGCGGGCCAGGCCGGCTGCTCCTCTGCCAAGCTGCCAGCTGTTCCACCAGCCTAATCTTACAGTTTATACTTATTAATAATTAAAATTGATAATTAAATTTCAGTTTCACCCAGGTCTTCTCCAAGTCATGTACTTGCCTTTCTACACTGCAGCCAATGCCATTCAAACACCTAAAAGCAAGAAGCCAGAGATTCTGTGAATAACAGTTAATGACGTTAAAGCTGAACTCACTAAAAACTTCATTTGATTTGGTTCATGGAGGCTACATGCCAGTGAATATTGTATTCTTTGAAAGGAAAAAGCAGGTACTTAAATCTTTTACATAAAATTTTCAATACTACCATTCAAAAAAAATAAAATAAAATGCCAACTACAGCATAAAATTTTTACAAGCTAAAAAATAATTTTGGCAGATTAAAAAAGTAATTTCAATGGACACATAAAAAGTTTTAAAGAAATAGATACAATTAAATTTAATAATATAGGTTAACCTATTTTATTTTGCAATATTATCATTTGTATATATAATCAATGCAAAAATTTGTGATATCTTAATATTATTTTTCTACTGGATGTTGAATGTTAAGTGTGTACTTTAACTCATAACATTATCTGAATGTGCACCAGCTACAAGGACAAACTAATCAAACTGTATACATGTGAGAGTGTGTGTGTGTGTGTGTGTGTGTGTGTGTGTGTGTGTGTGCTTGTGTGATATATAATTGACCCTCATGTTCCATTGGGAAGTTGTCAGAATGAAATTTACCAGAATCTGGGGCCAATTAAGTCCTTAAATATAATAGTTCTTACTTAGAAACCATGTGCCCTTGGTTATACTTTTAAGTCACATCTACATTACACACATCATACTAACACAATGTAAATGCCAGGAAATAGTTACTATACTGCTTTCATTTTTTAGGACATAATAATAACTAAAATGTCTTTACATATTAAGTAGAGAGGCTATTATAAATATTTTCAATCTGCATTTGGTAGAACATTTGGATTATTAACCCAGAGATACACAGGGTTCAATTTATTCATGCCTACAATTTAATATATAGTAGCAGAACCATTAAAAAAAAATGAAAACTAACAGGAAGATCAATTCAACATTCAGTAAATTGCAATGGAAAAAAGCCTTCAATATATGGAGCAAAATAAACTATGTCCTTTCTTTATAAAATAAGATAAACATTGGATTAAAGATACAAATTCCAAGTTTTGAAGTATATCTAGGGAGATATCTGTAAGTCTAGTGGTAGAGAAAGTGTACTTAAGATACATGAAGTGGGGCTTGGGGTATGGCTCAGCTGGCAGCACGCATGCTTGGCATGCACAAAGCCTGGGGTTCAATCCCCTTTAGTCTGAGCATGGTGGTCCACAGCTGTAATCTGAGCACTCAGTAGGCAGAATCAGAAGGATCAGGCTTTCAAGGTCCTCTTCAGCTACAACGTAAATCTAGTCATATTGAAATCAGAGCTTTATCTTTTACAATTAATATCTAAGTTACAAATAAATTACATTATGTTGGAAGGACTGACAATGTTTGAACCTGTCGAGGAGTTCATATTTTAGTGAAAGGCCTCTAAAATCAAAAGAAAAGGGAAATGATGAACATTCCCTAGAACAGGAATCACACAGAAATGAAAACTGGAGAGATTAGGACAGCCTCAAACTCACCAGTAACTAACAAACACAGGGTGGGCCATGAGAAACAACTTTAGAGATGCCAAATCAACAAATAGCTTTTATTGTGCCCATTCGTGAAGCACATTCATATAAAGGGAATGTACTCACATGTTACTGATGACAGGAGAAATTGGAGTCAATCAAGACCAATCTGTCCATACAGCACCCATGAAACCCACTGCTGAGGGAGCTGTGATCCAGCACATCCATTTACAGGTGTGGGTCTGAGAAACTCTCTTGAAATCCATCCCATGATGTTTGCGCAGATGGACATTGAGGAGGGCCATCAGCACTGAGAATGGTATTATGTCCTATACTGAGCAGGCTTGTGAGGTTCAAAGGAAAACTGTAGTTGTGTATTATAACGAGGAATTACTAAAACCATAATAAATGATTATTCTGAGATACAATTAAGTGATATAGAAGAAATTGTTAGTGTTTGTGAGTAATAAAAACATTCAGTTTTTCTCTTTGCTATTATAATGTGGTCGTGGTGAAGTGTTCTTCAAATCCAGCTAAGTACACACACACACACACATCACTAGCTAACATTGGCTTTGATGGTTTAGCTGTGCTGGCACTTTCCAAAGGGCAACAGATGAACAAAGTAGCTATTTAGAAATAGTTGTCAGAGCTGCTTCAGTCTGAGATGTATTTTTGCCTTATAATATTTACTTTCTTTCCATGTATTTTGTTAGGACTTCTGCTCAATTTTTGAGGGCTGAGTAGGGAAGATACACCAAATGAGCTCTGAGACTGAAGGCATAACGTCCATCATGTAACTCCTACATCAAAATTCACAAACCCAACCTTTCTCTCAATAAACCCAGAACACAAATGGACTTGCTTAAATCTGCTGCAACTTGTTTCTTTGCTCACCAGCCACATAACAAGACTGACTTATTTAGCCTCCTGTATTTAGGAATATTTTACTCACTCATACGAGGCTCATGCCTATGCATGTAAACTTCCACTTACTACTAGACAAAGGTATCCCACTTTTGGAATGATGTTCTTACTCCTGGCAAATGAAGGTTGCTCTCTTTGGGATTTTTCTGGTTACCTTACTTTAACTGTTTTTCTGTCAGTGCCTTTCCAAAGTCTCCAACCCAGACACAAAATCCTGGAATCCAGTCATCTTGCATGTCCCTGTGTAAGTATCAGGCACACTTTGAGAAAGCCTTTGGGACCTAAAGGTTTAATGCCAGCCAGTCTTCACATCCCGAAGTATGTTTATATATACTTTACATATGTGTGTGTGATATGTGTGTGTTTTATTATTTATATTAGTATTTTATAATATACATATAATTAGTATTACTATAGTATATATGTTAGTTGTTCCTTTGTCATTACTTAATGTGTAATAGAAAGGAACTTAGGGAAAGAAAAGAAGGGTCTGCACGCTCACAATTTGAAGCAGCCTAGTTCGTCACAGTAGATATGGGGACATGAGGCTGCTCACTCACCTACGCAGCCCAGGAGCCCAGAGATGGGATGTCGATGCTCAGTGGACACAGCTCACACATTTTCCTAATTTTGTTTGTACTGAGATTCTAGCCCATGGTACTGTGCTGCCCACTTTCAGGGTGTGCCTTCCTTACTCTGTAAACCTCTGTGGAAACACCTTTCCACAGGCAAGCCAGAGGTGTATCCCCTAGATGATTCCAAATACAGTTAATATTGAAGATTAGCCATCACAGTGAACCTGCCAAATCTTGACTATGAGCTGATCTTCTTTTTAATATATTTTATATATTATAATATAATCACATCATTTCCTCCTTCCTTTCCTCTCTCCAAGTCCTTCAGATACCTCTCCTTGTTCTCTTTAAAATTCATGGCCTCCATTTTTATTGATTGCTGTTACATTCATGTATGTGTGAGTGAGTGCACGAGAGAGAGAGAGAGAGAGTAATTTCTTAGACGCCTATAGTTTTTTTGATTTTCAGAACCCTGGGTTCTTTCACTCTCCTGATCTCTAAGCAGTGGTTAATCACTAGTCTTAAGCCAAAGACTGACTTGGAATCCTGTCTATACTGCTTCATGCTTGTGTTCTTTTGAATGAATTTCTTAAATTTCTTTGTCTCTTTTTTCTTCAGTGCTGTTTGGAAAAAATAGTAATAGTCTATCATACATTTGATGTGATGATTAAGAAATGGTAAATATCCACTTTGTTTTTGTTATTATTATTAATATCTTATTAACATTAATATCAAAACTTCTGGGAGTTGTGCTAGCTTTGCCACAATGGAGGCAGAGCTTCTGCCTATGTTGTATCTAACTAAGACTCAACTGTCTATTACTCTATATTAATTTTCCATTGGGTAAGAGACAAAGTTTCTACATGCATACCCTAAACACTACATTCATTCTTTGTGTCTTACCCTGTCGAGCCTTTCAGAGATTTTTGGTTCCTAATATTCTTTCAACTTTCCTGGCATCCAGGGCACTTCAAATTCTCTGCAACTCAGTTTTATCTTCATTCTTAAGAAAGGCAAACCTAGAAACATAGGCAAGAGAACCTCAGGAAGAAGTGTAAAAGGAAGAAAAACAACATCCATGTAGCTTCTGATTGTTAAGTCCTCATCTGAGGTGGTAATGAAGTGCTTCATTATTGGGTTTATGTTAATGTGTCACTAAAGAAAGAGATTAAATATAATGTCATGGATGAATTGAGAATGAGAACATTTTATGACAAATTCCAAAACTAAATTTATCTCAAGAATAGCTGAAGGACAGGCAGGCCAATCAACATGTTGCAATGTTTGATCTACACAATATTCTATTAGTTTTAAATTCATCTGGGTAAAATCTGATACTAATTAAGAAAACCAAGCATTACTATAGAACAAATGATATCCTTTAAAGCTAGAATTCTCTAAGATGAAAGACCTTAAAAAAAATAAATATTGCATGATACCAGTGAAGACTTGCTAATGACAGAAGTTAATAATGTAGCACCTACTGGAATCTCAAAAACAAAGCTGAGTTTTATTATTACTACACCAACTCCAGGAGCTTTGCACACCTGCCAATTTCCCAGCCTTGGAAGCCCTACACAGGTGAGATATGCATGAAATGGTCATGTCTGTGTTCACTCATGAGCAATTTCTGAATTGCATGGTGCATCGAATTCAGCTTTATGCACCTGTAAAACGTATTGGGTTTATAAAGGTACTATTTCCCTTTTCTTTCATGATCTCCTAGCTAAATCATTCATAGTGGCATTTGCTAGCAGACATCAAAGAAAGAGAAATGTATAAGAATATTAATATTTATACATATAATTACTAAGCACCATTTGTTGCATAAATTTTTAATATTTATAATTGATACATATGATTACTAAGCCAGTGGAGTTATTCCTTAACCTGCCATTTCCTAAATAAACACACAAAGACCTGTTAGATTTTTTTTTTATAAGCCTTAAGGATTGGGGCTTGGTAGATCTTAAGCCTCTAAACCAGTTTTCTACCTCTCAGTGTAACAATTGCGTGCTCCGTTTCATCTGGTCCTCTCTATCACAATAATTCTTAGAGCATGCTGTTCCCAGCCACGTGCCTGTGCTTCTGGTCTCCAGACTAACCCATGGCATCTTCCCTTCTTCCTCCTCCCTTTCTCTTCCTTATGCTGCTTCTCTGACCTACAAGCTCACAAACCCTAGCCTTGTCTGCTCTTCTCCATGAAGTCCAGGCCAAGGCAACCTTATTTGGGAAAAAATTTGGGAGGCAAGTTTACAGAGCATCATTTTGGGTAAATCAGTAAGGAAGATAGGGAGCAAGCAATTAACATTTGAATACAAGCAGCTTTCAGAGAAATCTGGAATTTTATGTCCCATTACACAGCAGAGAGGCATATATATAGATCACAGTATGCCCTAACCTTATGGAAGGATACTCCTGCCCTACCCTTAGAAATCTATTTTCAATGCCTGAGCTCAGAAAAAAAAAAATCTATCAATAATGTAAAATATTCAGTATCAGTTTAGTCTGGACTCTGACAGGTACATAGAGTTTATTATATGAGGAAAAAAAAAACTGTCTTTAATGGTATGCTAGCAGCTAAGAGTTATCCCAGAATAATGGGCTCTCCATCCTGCATGAAGTCTAGACTGTTATATATAATCACTTATGCCTGAATATATTATCCAGCCCACACTCAAGGCAATCTACTAGATTTCAATGTTCAGATCTAATGCCCGCAAACATGCAAATTGGTACACACAGATACTCAAATGCTTATTAATAATAAATGGCAAGTCTGGAGTCCTGCTGAAGTAATCTTGTTTGTTTAAAGGATTCCATTATAAAGCCCCTGTGCTTTTTATAAATCTCTCTGCTGTTTTACATTATTGATCAATTTAGTCATGAAATTTAGGTTCAATGACTGTGCTCTTTCCTCTCAAAACAAGTCCTCATTTACTGATTGAAATATTGACTACAATAAATGAAAAGTATAAAGGGTATAATGAAACACTCCTATGAAAGATCAAGCAAAGAGTCATTACATCAAGAGGCATCACTAACCAGTTCAGCCATACTTAGAGGGTAAAGATTCAATGCATTTTATATCCCTGGCATCTAAGAAAATATCCATGAACTTAAAAGTGTGTGTGTGTGTGTGTGAATTCCAATTTTCCTTTTCCACTTTAAAATATAAACATTACATTTTATTTTCCATTTCATTCTGTTTTCTCTCTTTCTTGTCTTCATTTATTCAGCTTTTTTTTTTTTTTTTTTTTTTTTGGTTTTTCGAGACAGGGTTTCTCTGTTTAACAGCTCTGGCTGTCCTGGACTCGCTTTGTAGACCAGGCTGGCCTCGAACTCGCAAAGATCCTCCTACCTCTGCCTCCCAAGTGCTGGGATTAAAGGCGTGCGCCACCACCGCCCGGCTTTTTTTTTTTTAAACCACATCTTTGATCCCAGGACCCAGAGCAAATCAAGTCCCTCCTTACCCTCCTCCCTCTGAGCCACCAAACTTGGGGCTGGGAGTTTCCTAAAGAGAGAAACTGAAATTTCGTTTTCAGACAGGTTCTCATGTAGAGGTAGCTGGCCTTCAACTACCCATCCCCCTGCCTCAAATTCTGAATTCAGAGATTACAGTTGAGTACAGCCACACTAAATTAGAAATTGTGCATCTTACAGGATCAGATTTTGTTCTCTGAAATAAGTCAGTAAATGAAAGAAATTCTTCAAAATTATTTCTATCCTGGAGGACACAGGAGTGGGGGTTGAATAAATCTTTTCTGAGAAGAAAGGTTAAGAGCACTAAAGTGTAAACAAAAGAAAACAAAACACGGCAAAAACAACCAAACCCATGATCCTATGCGCTATAATCATACCCCAGGACAACACATAATTGTAATTATGCTTAATTATTTTAAATATGCTGATGTGAGATGAAATGTGTGGAAAATGTGTCCATTTGAAACTCTGTGGGGTGGAATCACATTTCACAACCACAAGCCTAGGCAGTAATGGAAACCAGGCTGTATCAGGATGACCTTTTAAACTCTGCCAGTGTTGACTAAATCAAGGAACTCTTTTGAAACCTAGATAGGACAAGTAAACAAGAAACTGCAAGGACCATGGTACATATTTCAATCAGTCAAACCAAGCCTGTTTGTATCTTCACTATACCCAGTGTATATCTTATAAAAATGCCCTGAAGAATTAATTTTTCTTTGATCTCATAAAATGTTTATACTGTTTTTAAACAATCACCATAGGTTAGTAATTATATCTGCTATTTTTTCACAAATAGCCATCAAACCTGCTTAAAGTGTCCTGCTTATTGAATATATTGAAGCCACTTTCAGTATTTGCCTAGAAACCATCAAATTGAATGTAGATATAATTTCATATATGCATACTTATATTTGATGTTTATATATATATGCATATTTATATGAACATTTTTTAAAAATAAATATCTTTAAACATAAAAACAGAGAAACTCAGTGCTTATGAAGAGCAAAATTAAATTCAGAACCCTAAATGTTTACCTGTTAATGTTTCACTTCAACGTCTAATCCCCAGCACGTGTACCTGGGCAGAGGCCACTGGAGAACAATTGTTCTTACTGCTGAATGACTTTTCTTTCTGCAAATCTTCAGGTAACTAATCCTGAGCTCATTGTTTATATTTGTCATCTAGGAAATTTCTTCTACTCTCTCCAAGTGTCTCGTTGCACCTGTTCTAGCAGCTTAAGTACTGTGTCATTACTACATAATTCACAAAGCAGCCAAGGGTCAACTTGTTTTGAAGTCTATAGTAGGCTTCCACCATGTGGGCATCTTTATAAAAGAAATCTAAGTTCAATAAACATTTTATATTTGTGGGGAAAATAGTAAAAGGCTTTGGCTTTCTCTGATTCTAAAATGATGTGTGTGTGTGTTTAATGAGAGCCACTTTGCTACACTAATTTTAATTTAAACATTATGCCTCAGAGCACTCTAATCGGTACATAGTCGTAATAAAATCCCCACGTGAAAGTCATCACTATCTTTGCCGATGGGAAGTTCCCTGAATATTGCTTCCATCGAGGCATCTTCTGTTTGGCAGCTCAGCAGCACAAAGTGAGACTGTCAGGCAGCAAAGAAAACAGCAACTCCAGTGCGAGGGGGACAGTACTTTAAGGACACCAGGGAAGTGGAGAAAAGTATGAATCTGAGGGGAGAAATTCATTCTCAACGATTGAGAAAATATGACAGCTTCACCAAGTTAAGCCTCCTGCTTTAGAATTACAGATAGAAGACTTTACACGGAACTCTGGATGCTAGCCAGCCTTCTGATCTTCCGCATTCCCACAAGCTACTTCCTTGTTCACTTCATGTGCACCCTTGTTGCCATTAACAGACCTTTCTTACTTTTTCGTTTTGTAGGGCAGCATTAGTAAGATTTTAAATGCATTGTGTAGCTGTTTCTAGTTACCGGTGTGTTGTTATACAGCCGGTCCCTGGAGCTTGCTTTACTGAGTGAAGCCTTGGACCCTTTGTGTGATTTCTCAATCTGACATTATTCCAAGGTCTGGAGCTACAGTTCTAAGCTCCTGCAAAATCCCTGCGTTATGGACCGCATAGAACTGAGTTCATGCACTGTTCACCGTACTATTCTTCCTGATCACACACAGCAATGTCCTTGAGTTTTGTACTTGTTGTCACACAGGGCAGGGATTCTTTCCCTATACGAACATACACACAAATAATATATTTCATTAGTCTCTGTGATTTGGCCATTGTGGATAGAGATGTAACACACATGCAGTGTAGACATTTCTTCAAGATATAAGCAATGTACTGGCTGTTTCTTAGAATTATAACTAGAGGGGAAATAGGTTTCTCTGGAGCGATTCTGGCTCCATAGTTTGAAAATTTTCCTCAGGGATGCTGATTTCTTTAGTGTTGTAAGCTACCCATGTACAGCAACTGCACAAGATCTGGAAGTATCTGAAGTCTGTAAAGCTCCAGAAAAGAAGCTAAGACAAGCAGTGCACAGGTGGCAGCTCCCCTAGGAGCTGAGGCTTATGCAGATTTGTCTACAAAGGCTCCAGGAAGAATCAGAGAGGAGAGCTTCAAGAATAAATCTGGCACCACAGCCATCTAAGCCACTCTTGCTGGGAAAGTACTGAATGTAGCAATAAATGCTGCCCATTAAGGGTTTTAGACTCACAAAAATATTATAGATTATTACAAATACATTTTTGCCGATTTTTTCCTCTTGTGCAAAAAACAAAGATAATTTAATTATGTGTAGCTGATCATGTTGAGTGACTCATTTGTTGCAAAACTAGAGTCAATCAATGAATTATTCTCTCTGGGAAGGAGCAAAGTCCCCGGATTCTATTAATAGTCCCTGTATAGAAATGTTAAATATTTTAAGCTCTGCTCTCAAAATTAATAACATAGAAAATGCTGTAAGTCCTTTATTAGAACCTTCAACTGCTCACTACTTGCTGTCAGTATCCAGCCCCCTTTGTTAACATCAGCGCATCAAGAAATATGCCAGACTGGGCCCATCAGTCATAGATGGGGGGCGGGGCCTTGTGGGGCTCCTTAGGAGCCATTGGCTGCTGAGGGCTGCTGAGGGAGGGGGAGGAGTCATCCTCAGTGACGTAGCAACTGGTGAGGCAGTAAGCCCCACTCCCACTCTCATGTGGGCAGCCCGGTTTAAACTTTGGATCCCAAAACCAAAACTAAAACAAAGCAAAAGAACACAGAGTGGGGTGAGCTTGTTTTGAGAGCATGGGGGATTGGTTGTAGAGAAAGAGAGATAATAAAAAAAGAGAAAACAAAGATGTCAGGATAATCCCTAACCTTCAAAGCCGAACCCATTCGTGAATCCTTTCCGCCTATTTCATTTCATTTAAAGATGTATGTTAACAGATCCATAGATTGAACATAGCGGTGGGGTATAATTAAGTTGACTAATAACTAATAGTAAATGCTGGGAATAGAGGCATTTTAAGGTTTCCTCCTGGCATTGTTTACAATTTTCCAGATGTTCACTAGGCCTTACAAGTCATTTTTACAGTGAGAAACAACCCTACTCTATATATTTACAATTAAAATAGAATACTTTAATACTCTTTTTATCCCTTTTGTGAAAAATTTGACAGAGGACATATCATAGATGTAGAAAATTTCCATCACCATGAAACATTATCTATGTGCAGATACTGAGTTAGCTTCATTCAATCCATTACAAAGATGTGAACGTCTTGTTTTAGGGGGTAAAGGCAAAAATTTGTGAGTGAAAGAGAGCCAAGAACTGGCGAATTCTCTGGGTATAAGAAACAAATGCTGGAGGAAAAAGGTTTGCATTTCCTTGTCCTATATATAGTCAGACTAGAGGATATCAACCCAGGCATAAATATGAGAAGAATCACAAAAATCTGCTAAACTTAATTCTGACAACAGGGTGAAAAAAGAGAGCATTTTGGTATTTGTCACTGCAGGTCATATCTTCCTGAACTGGTGATGAAACTGTAGGTAATAAATACATTTACACTGTATTCTGTTGTTAGGAATGGTCCTCTTTTCTCTATCGTTATATCTCACTTCCTATGAGATGGAAAATTCCAGAATGGTACCAGAAACGTTTTCTTTGAGGAAGTTGGCAAATCCATTAATGATTAATGGCTGCAGTCTCACCAAAGCATCTAAAAGAGCAGAGTCAGAAAGGCTGAGCTCCTTCTTCTCTTGAGCCCACCACTTGCCACCAAGCAAACCTAAGTTTGATCTGTAAGTTGTTAGCTCTGGGTCACATTGCAGGGCTTTCTTTCTCCAGAAGCTCCATAGAGTGGTCCACTGTCATTAACTGATTAGGGCGACAGCCCCAGCCTTTCTCTTCTCCTGGGAAAGACAGTTCAGGAGTGGATTCAGCCTTTCCCAGGTATCCTGGGTTCAAAGACTACTGGGTAGACTCTTTTAGTAGGTAAGGGCTTATTTCATTTGCATCAAGATGTAACTAGACATAACACACACATACGAAAAAAAGAAAAAACTGGGAATAAAACTGAGTTTCTGGTCACCACAGTCCTGACACTGCAGATATATAAAAGACAGGATATTAGGGAAATATGAAGATGACTTATATGCAAAAACTTACATGTATAAAAATTAAATCCTTCAAAAATGGCTTTGAACTTTGAACTACTCCATAAATTATATTTCAGTGTATGAGAGTATAATGGCTGTAGTCAATATCAGAACGGTGGCTTAATTCTATTAAAATATTTTGTTGTAAAATTATTTTAATTTTTAAAATATATAATTAAGATTTTAATACTAATTCACTTACAAAGATTTCAAAATATTCAGATAAATTACTCAGTCTTTTTCCTGTGATTTTTTTAAAGTATGTCTCCATGGCTTGAAGTGATTGCTACAGTTTGTGAATTTGTATACACACATAGAAATACATATATGTACATATATATAGGTTTGCTTTACTTGAACAGATTTTGCTTAAATAGTATGCTACTACATTCATTTATTGTAATTTGCTTTTCTCAGATAACAGTATTTCCAGGTTCCACATTAAACTTAATTTATTCTTTTTACATGGTGCACAGAAGTTCATAATGTGGACCCACTACAGTATTGTTTTGTTTTAGTAGTAATAGGGCAAGTGTGAAAACATTAATGAAGAGTTCTTCCTCACATATATTTCCAGACCTTGCTTCCTTTGGTTAGAACCTCTCACTTCCTCAGAAAAGGGCTAAAATTTCTCAATGAATCAGTCATGTCACAATTTTTAAGTTTCTAAGTAAGCTTTAGAAAAATCATGTCAAAAAAAAGTCTTTATGACCTTAAAACAGAACTTTACAAAAAGTGTAATTTTTGTTTTAATTTGTAAAATCAAAATTAAAATTCATACAGACTTTAACAAACAAACAACAATGCTGAAAGAATAGCTTGGAATGAAAATAGTCAATGAACCAAAAGAAAAAGAAAGCTGTCAAGGAAAAGATCAAAGTTTCCTCAAGGCTATCTCTAACTTGTATGAAAAATGTCTGTCTCCATCCCAACCACACCCAACACAGAAAACTAGATAATGTTGCCAGAAGTCAGGAGTTCATGTAGTTCTCCAAGAAAGAAACATTTCAACCAGGTGCCTCCATGTTACCAAAGGAGCTCATTCAGTATCACAGCACAAGGAATGACCACAGAACTTCACTAGCTTTAAGGGAAAACAACTTACCCTTCATTTCTCATCACTTATGTGAATCTGGAAATCAATAAATACTTGGCTACCTTAGGCTCACTCCAGGAAGCCATTATTCTCAGTGCCCATGTCAGGAAGGTGGGATATCATTACCCTCAGTAGACACTAAAGGGGTCAGAAACCTGAAAGTGATGAACACCCAAGCCTGGGGATCCCTTAGCAGTTGGGATTTTACATGATGTCACAGGGGAACAAAACAGACAGTCCAAAGCCAGTGTTTGTTTCCTACCATCAATGAGATCAAATGAGACCCCAACAAGTAGTCTTTATCTTAAGTAAAGAAGCATAATATTGCCAATTCTGGTTTGGCTTGTAAAACTCAGCTACTATACCCTATACTTCATCATTGAATGCTTAGATGGTTTCCAGTTTTTCCCTACAGAAATCATTCCATGATAACAATGTACATATATATGCATGTCTGTCCCTCTGGAAGAGATAGAGAGAAATATAAATTCAATATATTCTTTAATACAAGGAATTGTTCCATTCAAACATTCGTTGTACTTCTAGAACAAGCTGTTTAGGAACTTGGACTTTTGTCAATCCTGTGTTTTGTGTGCACAGTAAGTCTGTTTTCATCAAATGATTCACATTTACATGTGTGAGTCTGTGCTCTCTTTAAAGTATGTTTATCTTCCATATAATCACATAAGCTCCCTTTCTTTTGAGTAAACTCAGCTGAGGAATGCTGAATGGAATGTGAATCTAACAGACAGGGATCCTTGCCCCGGAGAACTCCTCTGTTGCCTCCACCTTTACAGCATAATTTTGAGTCCTGTGCTGATTACTTTTCCTGTCAATGTGACCAAATACCCAGTAAAAACCAAGCAAAAGAACAAGGGTTTGATTCACAATTTTGAGGATGCAGCCCATCACAACAGCAGTCACACTGCTTTCTGGACAGGAAGCAGAGATGAAACCTGATGATCGGTTTCCCACTCTGGTTTTTGCTCAGTTTCATGGAATGGTACCACCTACACTTAGGTTCAGTCTTCTACTTCAATTGTCCCATTATAAAAACTCCCTCACAGGCAAAACCAGAGGTTTGTCTCCTAGGTGATTCTAAATCTTGTCAATGTTAAACTTTATGATCCTCTAATAAGCACAGATGTGTGTTAGTGACAAACCTTTGTCCACCAGCATCACCATCAGTGAATTTTAAAGCAGCTCAGCTAACATGTAAACAGAGATAGACAGAAACAAATGGAATCCATTGTGATACAGAGTAAGGAAAATAAGAAGGCCAGAAGGGAAGACAGTATGGCAAACACATAGAAATCCCCTTACTTAACTTGGCCCAGGCCACCTTGGCAGGGATGGCAGGTGGCAGTGTTCATTCTCAGAGAACTTCAGTCACTTGACAGTTTTACTTCATTCATAAGTAGCACTCATCCTTAGCTTCCCAGGTTTTCTCTTATACCTGCCAATCCAGGTGACAAAAGCCTAACAGAGAAGTGAGACAGCTGTTTCTACTAGATATCTAAAAACTAATAGATTATTAGGTTTCAGTTAGTGTAAATGTTGCTTTTATTTTCTCAGATGTGGGAATGAGGTAAGAGCCATTGCCAAACCTTTCTACCTCTTTCTGAACTCTTGATGGCTAGTTCAACTCAGCTGTTCTGGCTCAAACTCCTCTCCAGGCTGACTGATTTGAACTGGCTTCTCTTGACTTCTGACTGAATTGCTCTGAATGGCCTCAAACTAATTCTGGCAATATGTTTTAATCTTCTGGCTCCTTCTCATACTCTGAAGACAGAATGAATAGTTCTGTCTTCACTCGTGTCTAGCTTGTTCTCTCTGCAGCCTGTCTCTGTAAAACTGTCTTGTCAAAAACAAAAACAAAAACAAAAAAAACCTCTCTTCTCTCTCCCTGCTCAGTTCTGAAGTAGCTTCTCTTTCCCAACTTGTTCTCATAAGAGCTGGACATATCTTATCTCTTACTCACACTGTCAGATCTTTCCCTGATTCATCACTTTGTCTGCCCTTCAATTACAGGTCATTTTCAAACGTGGCTGCTTGCTTCTATAAACAAACCTTACCTTCATTGTTTGGGATTAAAGATTTGTACTAAGGATGTGTCTGTATTCCAGCCAGATCATCCTGTAATCCAGAGTGTGCCTGTCTGCATTCCAGCCAGATTACATAGACTTAGAAGGTCTTTGGATGTGATCCTCTGCTAGAGAAGCCATGTTGCTGCATTGAAATTCCTCTACAATGGCTGGAGAGATGGCTCAGCAGTTAAGAGCACTGCCTATTCTTCCAAAGGACCCAAGTTCAAATCTGAGCACCATATGGCAGTTCACAGCTATCTGTGATGGCCGGACACGGTGGCACATGCCTTTTCTCTCAGCACTCAGGAGGCAGAGGCAGGTGGCTCTCTCTGAGATCATGGCCAACCTGGTCTACAAAGTGAGTCCAGGACAGCCAAGGATACACAGAGAAACCCTGTCTTAAAAAACCAAAAAAAAAAAAAAAAATTCCTTTACAAGTTAGGGTCAAACATAGTCAAGATGTCACCAAAATGTTGACACTGTCATTCCATTTCTTTTTTCATCTGGGCAGTTCAAATTATTCTAACATACCAGAAATGATATTTTCATATTCCCAAATGACTTATCAACAACAAGCAAAATTCAGGACAGAGAACTTTTCTCTACAGGATGTTAAATATCTACCTCATTAAATCTGTGAGTTTAATATTAAACTTTAAACTAAATATGACTATGGAACATATCTTCCTGGAGGAAAAGACAAGTGGGAAGGAAAACAGACAATACCAGGGTGCCCTCAAGGCTGTTCTTGAACTGTATGATTATATAAGTTAAAATGTTATATTTCTCTAAGTTAATAAGTAGAAAAGTTCTCATATTTTTAGAGGAGAAAAGAACCATCTTAGTGAAATAAATAAAACTAAAATCTGTATGAAAACAAACCTTTTCATCCTTATTGCACACATCATATGAGTAGCAGGTAGTATCTCTGACAAACTAGTAACAATACACTTCTTGGTTTAGACACGTGATCCAAGTGAGGGATGCCCTAAATAGGAACATATTCACACAGAAGATGCTTGATGCACAGGTTTTAGTCTCTGAGTTTGATCCCAGAACTCACATTAACATGACCAGGTATGCCATGCTGCGGAGGCAGTGGCAAGGAGATTCCTGGGCTTTCTGATCAGTTGGCCCAGCCCATTTGATGAGGCCTAGACCAGTGAAATACTTGTCTCAACCCACCCAATCTCCAAAAAAAAAAAAAAAAAACCCCAAAAAGCAAACTGACAAACAAAAAACCCAGATACCCTGAACCTGATAGAAGAAAAAGTGGGAAACAGCCTTGAACACATTGGCACAGGAGATAACTTCCTGAATAGAACACCAACAGCTCAAACACGAAGATCAACAATTAACAAATGGGACTTCATGAAACTGAAAAGCTTCTGAGAGCCAAGGGACTCCATCAAAAGGACAAAAAGACAACCTACAGAATGGGAAAAGATTTTCATCAACTCCTCATCTGACAGAGGGTTGACATCCTATATATATATATATCCCAAGAAACTAGACATGAACAAACTAAATAATCCAATTAAAAAATGGGGTACTGCCCCTATTCTACTCCAAGTAGAAGATGAGCATTGAAGAATCTCCAGTAGAAGATGATTGAATTAGTCGCATGCCTATCTCTTGGCAGGAAAAACCCCTTGCTCCAACTGTAGACAGAATGCTGTCCAAAAAGGACAAAACTTGGAAGCAGGTAAGTCGACAGCCTAGCTCTGCCAAGACAGGGTAGGCAAGTCTTTCATAACCCCTGCTCTACAATCAATGTCTGTCAGAGAAACGGGGCCAAACGACTGAAGATCGATGCTGTAATGTATGGAGAGAAAATGGGAACTGTCCAGGCAGCCACTGGCATGTCATTTCTTAGTTTTGGAAGCTGCAGGCCCTTTACTTCCTATAAAATCAGATATATTTATCCCTCTCAGGTCTCTGAGGTGGTTGAAGAATAGATAGCTAGAGTCTCATAATTAAATTTTGAGATGTTTAGGAGTCAAGAAAGTGTTATGGATCTAAGAAGATGCTTTTAAAATTGTGTTTCAAGTTAGTATGAATGTTGAGTTATATATAGAACTTTAAACTCATGGAGATGGTTAGATAGTAGAATGTTAAAGTCAGGTGCCAAATACATATGGACTGGACTGGACATTGAGAATATATGCTAAGCCATATAACCCTCATAACTGTGGCCTAATTACCTGTGTTGTTTTGTATTGTATCTATTATTATAAGAGAAAGAGCCATTTTTTGGACTGAAAGGGGAACTGTTGGGGGAAATGAGATATACCTTAAATTTAAAAAAAAAAAGGGAAGAGGATGGGGGTTGAGGGTGGAAGGGTGGGACTGGAGGGGGGAGTAGAGAGGGGATTGTGATTGAGATGTAACTTGAAGAAATAAAAAATAAAGTAAAAAAAAATGGGGTACTGATTTAAGCAGAGAATTCTCAACAGAGGAAGCTCAGATGGCCAAGAAACATTTAAAGAAATGTTCAACATTCTTAGCCATCTGGAAAATAAAAATCAAAAAGACTCTGAGATGGAATCTCAGAGTCTCTGACACCTACCAGAATAATTAAGATCAAAAACACAACTGATAGCCCATGCTGTCAAGGATGTAGAGTAAAGGGAATACTACCATTGCTGGTGGGAGTGTAAACTTGTACAACCACCTTGGAAATCAATATGGCAGCTCTCAGAAAACTGGGAATTGATCTACCTGAAGACCCAGGTATACCACCCCTGGGCATATACCGAAAGGACTCTCCATCCTATCACAATGACACTTGCTCAATTATATTCACAGAAGCTTTTTTCATAATAGCCAGTGTGAGGTCTGCCTGATCCCCAGGTTCTCCCAGCATGCCTTAGCTTCTACTTCTTTTTTTTTTATACTTTATTTTTTTATTTCTTCAAGTTACATCTCAGACACAATCCCTTCCCTACTCCCCCTTCCTGTTCCACCCTTCCACCCTCTTCCCCCCAACAGCTCCCCCTTTCAGTCCCACAAATGGTTCCTTCTCTTATAACAGTAAATACTATACAAAACAACAGAAATAAATATACCACATTTATGAGAGTTAAATGGCCCAGCATACATTCCCAATGTCCAGTTCATACATATTTGGCCCCTGACTTTAACATTCTACCATCTAACCATCTCCATGAGTTTAAAGTTCTATATCTGACTCGGCTTTCATACTAACTTGCATCACTATTAAAAACATCTTCTTAGATCCAGAACACCCTCTTGATTCCTAAACAACTCAAAATTTAACTATGAGACTCCAGCTATCTATTCTTCAACCACCTCAGAGACCAGAGAGGGATAAATATATCTGATTATGTAGGAAGTGCAGGGGCTGCATCATCCAAAACTAAGAAATGACATATCAGTGGCTGCCTGGACAGTTCCTGTTTTCTCTCCATACATTACAGCATCAATCTTCAGCCTTTTGGTCCTGTTTCTCTGACAGACATTGATTATAGAGCAGGGATTATGAAGGTCTTACCTACCCTGTCTTGGCAGAGCTAGGCTGTCGACTTCCCTGCTACCAAGTTTTGTCCTTTTTGGACAGCAGTCTGTCTGCAGTTGAAGCAAGGGGTTTTTTCATGCCAAGAGATAGGCTTGGGCATGTCCTGCCCCCAGAAACCTTTTCCTATGTAACCTGGAGATGCTTGAAGCTTGCTCTCTTTTTCCCCCTCTCTGTGTCTCTTCTCCTCTCTGCCTTTTTCCCCATTGTCTTTCTATCTCGGCCCCCCCCCTCTATCTATCTATCTATCTATCTATCTATCTATCTATCTATCTGTCTGTCTGTCTGTCTGTCTATCTATCTATCTATCTATCTATCTCTGTGTGTGCATGCTGTTTCTCTTTCTCTTTAATATCCAATAAGCCTGCCTTCATATAACTTAATTTGTCCTGGATTGGATCATTTCACAGGTGGAGAGAGCATCATTAACAAAGTAAATTAGCTAGAAACTGGTAACAACCTAAATGTCCCTCAACTAAATAATGACTAAAGAAAATGTATATTTGAACAATAGTATGTTGCTCAGCTGTTAAAAACAATGACATCATGAAATTCGCAGACAAATGGATAGACCTAGAAAAGATCATCCATAATGAGGTAACCCAGACCCAGAAAGACAAACATGGTGTGTTAGCTGTAAAACAAAAGACAATCATGCTACAAGTCCACAGGCCCAGAGTGGTTAACTAAGGAGGACTAAAGGAGGGATGCAAGGATCTCCCTGGAAAGAGGAATTAAAATAGATTTTATGAGTGTACTGGAGGAAGGTGGGGCTATGAGCAGCAGGGTGTGGGGAAGGGGAAGACACTGGGAGAGACAACTGGAATTGGAGTGTGTTTCCAGGCTGAGGTGGAAATCTGGTGCAGTGAAAATGCCATGAAATCTATGAGAGTAACTCTAGTTATGGGGGACTCAGAGTAAAGGGGGACTCCTAGTAATGGGGGACACAGAGCCTGAACTGGCACACCACTCTGGTCACATTAGGCAGAGTTCAGAGAGTCCTGTGGAGGAGGGGAAGGAAGGACTAAAGGAACCAGAGGGCTCATGGACACCTGGAGAATATAACCCACAGAATCAACTGACTGGGACTCATGGAACATGTAGAGATCAGGGAGCTTGTACGGTTCTGACCTAGGTCCTCTCCATATATGTTATGGCTGAATAGCTTGGTATTCTTGTGGGAATCCTAACAGTGAGAAGCAGTGGCTGTTCTTGACTCCTTTGCCTATGTGTGGGAACCTTTACTCACTCTGGGTCACCTTGTCCAGTCTTGATGAGATGGCATGTGCCCAGTCTTCCTGTAGCTTATCAGCTCACTGACTGTGCACCTCATAATTTACATGGCCTCAGTTCTCATAACACTTGCATGTCTTGGTCAGCAACATTACCTCATTTTAGAGAAGAAAATTAATCTGCATTGTGCTAAGGTCATACAGCCAGAGCTGTCACACTGTAATGCATAGAATTAAAAACAGATACTCTGGCTTCAAGGCATAAGCTTAACTATGCAATAATTCTAATGTTCAGATTTCTTCTTTTAGGCACCATGGGTTTTATAGGTCCTTGACTACTAACATCTCTGCTGCTACATGTCTGATTGCCTCTCAAGAAACTTGAAGAAATTGTGTGTATGTGTGTGTGCACATGTGTGAGTGCATGTATTGCTGGACCCATAATGTGTGAACAAGAAACATTTGAAAGAATAATCTTCCTTCAAATGATTAAGATTGAAGCAACCTTAAAAATCAGTCTACCTGTGTTCAAATCTCAGTGCTGATTTACTGTATTGTGACTCTGGGCAAATATTTTGACAGTCATTTCCAAAGAGGTAATAAAAGCTCCTTCTTTGTATTATTGGTGTGCTGATTAAACATTTAAAAATGAAAAGACTGAAATAGTGTCTGCTGATAGGAAAGCTGCTCAGTGAGGAATTCAATTCATAGACCACTATCAGATCCCAAAGAATCTCAGGACAGTGGGCTAACCTTGGTGCCTATTAGCATACCAAAGCTTGCTGACCTCTAAGTCCTTGAGGCTCCTCTCTGATCTTCTCACCCTGCCCCCACCCTAAACCTCCATAGCTCATGGGCTCACTTCCCCCTCCCAGCTTCTGGTTCTTATAAAACACCTGCCATTTTGGTCATGCACTCTCTTGGTTCTTTTTACCCTCTTGGCTCTCTCTTGGTTCTCTTGGCTCTCTCTTGGTTCTCTTGGCTTCCCCTCTTGCTCCTCAGCTCCTGGCTATTGGTCCCTGCCCTGGGCCTTCACCCCTCTCTCTTTTCTCATGGCCCTGTTCAGACTAGACACTTCCAGATGCCTCTGGCTATATTCTCCCTCATAGCTACAATAAAATCCATCTCCTTGAGATCCCCTCCCCTCCCTTTTGCCCTCACCACCATAGTCCAACAGGAGATCTGTCACGTCCCCCTCGACCAGCAAGGATGACGCAACTCGCAAAAGCTCTTCTCCAGCAGTTTATTCAGGTCCCTTGAAGACAGTCTTCCGAATGCCCGGGCAGACCCAACCCACAGGCTAAATACTATATGAACAGCCAATCAAGTAAAGCCACGTGGTGCTATCTTAGAGGCCCACGTATGTGGAAGCAAGCCAGATCAGCGGTCTTTGCCAAATATGGACTTGTTTACCACTGAGAGCGCTCACCGTCGGGCTGGTGGAAGGCGGAAACCGGCGCCATCTTTAAGGCACGGCACATCGCAGCTCTCTACAGTTCCTCCTTTTTTTTTTAAAGTTGGTAGAAGTCCCTGGAAAGGCTACGTAATCCCCATATCTGGGGATCTCACCGTGGGCCTGAGGCTGTAGGAGGGTGGTGCTCAAACTCTTTCCCGTCTCTGGGTCAGCCTCCCCACTCGGGACTGCCCTGTCTTAGGTGGCCGAGACTTACCCGTCAACTCCGTCACTGACTTGCCAGACCCTAATATCCGTGGAACGAATACCTCAGTGGGCAGGGACTATGCTCAGTGAAGATTTAAGGCTTCACGGCAGCGAGCCATGCCTGAGGGGACTGGCCCGCCTCAATGGCGACAAGGGCTTGTATAATCATGGCTGCATTACGCTTTTGTGTGGCTCTCATTTTGTAGATGCACCATAGGCAAACCAGACAGGCTAGTATCATCAGTATCACCAAAGAGCCTACGCCCGCCCACTCCTTAAGATGATCCATAGCCGTCTGTATCCAGGAAGTCAAGCCAGTAGCCAGGCTCAGATCCACCCGAGTGGAATTGATGTGGACGATTGTTGCTCTCAGCTCTCTCATCAAATTTTCAAATTCAGCGGACCAATCCTGTAAGAGGAATTTTGACAATTGTCTAGACAGATTAGCAGCCTTTGTAAAATTTTGATACTTCACGGAAGTAACACACAAACCTTGCATTTTCCACTCACACCCCAATTGTGCTAGTTGCCAAAGAGAATCAATCTGTTCTTGTATTAAATCTATGCGTTGATTAACTATCATAAGGCCTCCTTTGAGATGAGAATTCATAGAGGTCTGAGTATCCAATGCCTGTGCCACAGTGGCTGAGATGTTATTCAGGGCATTGGCAGTCTGTATAGAACTAGACAAGGCAATAGCTGAGGCAGTAGCTCCCACAGCAGCAATAGTGATGGCAGTAACAATAGCTGCAGTGATGCCAAAATCTCTTTTAAACCTGAATAGCATCATGGTATTAGGGGCCTCTACAGGAACTGGTACATATCGAGGCATTCTAGTCACCACAGCCACAGGAAAGGCTGTGGCATTCCAGCACAGGGCATAAAAACATATGCCCGGAGTGCATACTAACTTTTCTTCACCCAAGGATGAACTCCCATTACTTACAATCCACAGAAAAGGAGGCCAGAGACATACTGGCGAAGCTGAAAAGGTCTTGTTGCGGTAAGAATGAAACAAAGATTTCCAAGTACCAGAGCCACTACCGCTAGAAAAATCCAATTTGGTAGCGGACCCTAGGGAAAAATTACCTCTTTGATAAATTCCTCCCCCTAGCATAATGACAGGTCCCAAGTCCATGCAACTTCCATTTACCCCACATAAAAGCCACAAATCAAAAGGATTGGTGGCAGTCTGCTGAGGATCCCTAGTAGATATATCAAGCATTCCTGTAGAAGACTTATTCACTATATTACTAATCATGGGGCTAAAGGAAAAATAATCTTGTTGAACCCAAACTGCTCTGCTCTCCTGACATCCAGTCCAGGGAAAAGGTCCTTCCTCTCCTGTGGATCCTCTACAAAAAGGTGCCCAGCGTGGCTGTCTGGGGGGGGGGGGGGTCCCGGTCAGAGACTCTTGTGGGCCACCATCCTTCAAGGCGAGAACCATTGCCTGAAAACAAACCACCACTCCTACCCCCAAACCTCAGTTGTGGTAAAAAATCTGCTGACTGCTGTGACAATTTAATGCATTTTGTATCATCTGACCTATTGAAGCTCATTAAAAAGCACAGACTACCCTTCAAGCTGACATTTCTATTACCCTCTATAGGGCTTTTCTGATCATCAAAGGGAAGGTAGGGTAAGCCTAGGCTTCTATTACTGCTAAATAAGCGTGGAAACACAGTTGCATCATGTCTGACCGGCATCAGCTTTGGGAATATCGACAGGATCCCCCATCTCGGGTCGGTCATTACTGACATACTCACTGCTACTAACACCAGGATACTTAGGAAGGTCTTCATGACGAATCTTCCTCACAAGGCGTTCAGGCACCCACACTGGATCTTGTTGATCCTGAGGAAAAACACAAACAGACCCTCTTGCCCATGTTAGCACGGGGTCAGGCCCCCGCCAAGAGCCTGTCAAAATATCCTTCCACTTCACCATGCTTTTAGGTGAACCATGGGAATCCTGATGTCTGTCCGCTGCTGAGCGGCCTTGAGCATCCAAATTGAAAAAGTTTAAAGTAAATAAAGCTAAAGACATTCTCTCCTTGGGGTTACGGCCTTGGCCTATTCCCCCTTTCTGTTTTTGCAAGCATTCTTTCAAGGTGCGATGAGCACGCTCCACAATTCCTTGTCCTTGAGGATTGTATGGTAATCCGTGATTAAGCTGTACCTCCATCTGGTTACAGAAGGAGACAAAGGACTGTGCCGTATAGGCTGGTCCATTGTCCATTTTCAGCTGTTGTGGTTTTCCCCATGCAGCCCAGGCTTCTAAGCAATGCCCTATGACATTGCGAGCCTTTTCTCCACTCATAGGTGTAGCATGTATGATACCTGAGCAGGTATCCACAGATACATGAATATATTTTAAGGTTCCAAACTCTGAAATGTGGGTAACGTCCATTTGCCAGATTTTGAGTGGCATCAACCCTCTAGGGTTCACTCCCACACTGGAAGGATGATGATGAATCACACACTGAGGACAGTCCAAAACCACTTGTCTAGCATCTGCTCTAGACAAATGGAATTTCTGCTGT
The DNA here is from genome assembly GCA_907164525.1 of Lophiomys imhausi. Lineage (NCBI taxonomy): Eukaryota > Metazoa > Chordata > Mammalia > Rodentia > Muridae > Lophiomys > Lophiomys imhausi. Next base: position 5,717,175 of record CAJQZJ010032593.1, on the reverse strand, counting down.
AGAGTTTTTTCATTTACATGAAATAATTGGTGAAACTGTCTGGCTTGGTCCAGGAATGAGCTCCAAAAAATGCATGTCATCCTAGTCCATTGATCAACTTTATCATTACCCTCACTTAATGGTCCAGGTAATCCTGTATGTGCTCTGATATGTTGAATATAAAAACAACTTTTTCTTTGCCAGATTAAAACTTGTAACTCTTGTAATAAGGCACATACAGTACTACTATTCTTAATAGGACCTGCTAATTCTAATACTTTCACTGCGTTGACTACATAGACTGAATCTGAGATCAAATTGAATGCAAATTGACATCTTTTAAACACCTCAATCACTATTTTCAACTCTACTATTTGAGGGGAGCCCGGTTGAAATTGACATAGCACGGGCTCTTGTCTTTCTATCAAATAGGCTCTGCAGCTTGTCTTTGAGCCATCAGTAAACACATTTGGTGACCCTTGAAGTGGTACTGCTGAAGTAACCTTAGGGAATATCACTGGGTGCTCCTTAAAAAATGATAGCAATGGATGCTTAGGATAATGGTTATCAATCACTCCTTCAAAGCTACATTGCAATATTGCCCAGTCATCTACAGTGCCACATAAAATCTTAATTTGATAACTGGAATAGGGCACTATTATACTGGAAGGAGCAACTCCAAAAGACTACAAGCATTGTTGGATACCATTCAAGGCTAAAGCAGCAACTGCAGTGGGATAATGTTCTATGGATTTTTTTGGAGAAATCTTTGAATAGGTCCATAATAATGGTCCATCCTGCCATAACAACCCTGTAGGTTGACTATAGGTGGCAAATATGCACAATGCAATGGGCTGTCCTTCCTGCCATCTCTTTAAGAAGGCACTCTGTAACCTTTCTTCCACTTTACATAAAGCTTTTCTTGCTTCTTCTGTAAATTGCCTAGGAGAATTAAGTGCTGAATCACCTTTCAAAATATCATATAGGGGTCTTATTTCATAATTTGGTAGCTTCAAATAGCCTCTTACCCAATTGATATCTCCTAACAACCTTTGAAAATCATTTAGAGTCTTTAAATTATCTTTTCTTATCTCAATCTTTTGAGGTATTATCTTTTCAGGCCCAACCTTCGCTCCTAAATAATCAACCACATTTTCCTTTTGAACCTTATCAGGAGCAATAAACAACCTTTTCTTTTTTAATAATTGAACTAATTCTTCATAGGCCCGATCTAACGTTTGTTCACTCTTAGCTGCCAGTAAGATGTCATCCATATAATGAACACATCTCAAATCTGGAAAATTCTTTCTCAAGGGGAGCAATGGCTTCCCCCACATACAATTGGCACATAGTGGGGCTGTTTGCCATGCCCTGAGGTAATACTACCCATTCAAACCTCTGATCAGGTTCCTCATGGTTACAGGATGGAACAGTAAATGCAAATCTCTCACTATCTTTGGCACACAAAGTGATGGAGAAAAAACAATCCCTTATATCTATAACTATAATGGGCCATGAGGCTGGCAAAGATGATAAAAGCAGCAAGCCACGTTGCACTGGGCCTATGATCTGCTTTGTTGATTTATGGCATGCAGGTCATGCAACAATCTCCATTTTCCAGATTTCTTTTTAATGACAAAGATAGGTGTATTCCAGGGAGATACAGATGGTTTTATATGTTTTAAAGACATCTGTTCATCCACCAACTCTTTGGCTGCATTCAATTTTACAGAGGAAAGTGGCCACTGAGGAACCCATACTGGATCTTCCGTCTTCCAAGTTATTGGAATGCCCTCCTCAGTGGCCCCTAGGAAAAACCCAGACCTTGTCTCTTTTGTCTTTGCTGCATAGATACGGGACTTTTCCGCCCCTGAAAATATTTTCCTATTCCAAAGCCTGGAGCATATCCCATATCTTGCGTCATACGTTGGGCTGAATCAGAATAGTCATTACTCAATTTAAATCCCATATCCTTTAAAAGGTCTCTTCCCCAAAGGGAGATAGGGAGCTCAAGTACATATGGCTGCATTTCTCCTGAGTGGTTTTCTTGGTCCTGCCACTTTAATAATCTTGCACTCATATCTGGAGTCTTAGCATAACCCAGGCCTTGAAGTGTTTGAGAAGAGGCTTGTATGGGCCAACCTGAAGGCCAGTCTTTCTTTGCTATAATACTCCTATCTGCCCCAGTATCCAAAAGGCCCAGGATCTTTTTACCATCAACTTTTAACTCCAAGATGGGGCGTTGGTCCAAATCCAGGGAGAGAAAAGTCAGATCTGTGCCCATGGAACCAAAACCATCTTTTCCTCTCTCTTGATCCCTTGCCGCATAGCAATCATGCAAGCTCAGCAACATGATCAACTGAGCAATTCTTTTTTTTTTTTTTTTTTTTGGTTTTTTCGAGACAGGGTTTCTCTGTGTAGCCCTGGCTGTCCTGGACTCACTTTGTAGACCAGGCTGGCCTCGAACTCACAAAGATCCGCCTGCCTCTGCCTCCCAAGTGCTGGGATTAAAGGCGTGCGCCACCACCGCCCGGCTTCAACTGAGCAATTCTATCTCCAGGAGAGATAGCCGTAATACCACGAGGGGAGGCTACCATGATCTTAACCACTCCTGTATAATCTGGATCTATAACTCCAGGATGGACAATAAGTCCTCTCAAGGCTGATGATGACCTCCCTAACAACAAACCAACTGTACCAGGTTCAAGGGGTCTTTTAAAATCTGTTTCAATTAACTGGACCCCCATTTGGGGTGTTAATACAAGTCTGGTGGTGGAGCAGAGGTCCAATCCTGCTGAGCCTGCAGTGGCTCTCCGCGGTCTCTCGGATGGCAGAGGGTTGGCCATCTCTCTTGATTCTGTTCTTTGTCCTGATTCTCTACTGCCCCATATATTTGTGGGCCCTGAGGTCGTGGGCCCCTCTGTCCGTTTTTTGGACGAGCGCCACCATAACCTTGAGTTAAAGGCTGGCCATGGATGTCTATCACTGAACGGCATTCATTAGCCCAATGGTTCCCTTTTTTACATTTTGGGTATAACCCCGGCCGCCTGGGGCATTGTACACTTCCTGTACTTTCTGTACTCCTTCCCCTGGGGCACTGTCTTTTAAAGTGTCCCATCTTGCCGCACTTAAAACAAACTCCTGAACTTCCTCCACCTTTTCTGGTCAACTGTATTACTGCGGCAGCAAGACCAGCATTAGTTAATGGCCCTCCAAGTTCTCTACACACTTTCATCCAGGCTTCTAGCCCTTTGTTCTTGTAAGGGGTGATAGCGGCTCTACACTCTTTGGTACATTGCTCATAGACCAACTGTTTTATTAGTGGCATGGCAGCATCCGGGTCACCAAAAATCTTCCCTGCTGCTTCCACCATTCGTGCCACAAAGTCTGAAAAGGGCTCCATGGAGCCCTGTAGAATCTTAGTTAAGTTCCCACTCACCTCCCTTTATTAGGAAGAGATCTCCAAGCCTTGATAGCTATCTTGTTTATTTGCTCATAAACCTGAATAGGATATCCTATCTGCTGGTTGGCAAATCTCCCCTGCCCAAGCAGCATATCTCTATCCCAGGCTGGATTTCCATCTCTCTGATTAATGGCTGCTTGCTCAGTGGCATATTCAATCAAGAAAGCTTTCCAGTCTAAGTATTGCCCTGGACTTAAGCAGGCGCGGACCAGGCCACTCCAATCACTCGGAGTCATACAATGTCTGCTTAATGCTTCCACTTGAGCCATTGTAAAAGAAGCGGTAGTACCATAGGTACGAACCGACTCTGCAAGGGATTTAACTACCTTAAAATCAAGCTGTTCCTCGTACCTGTTCCCTTGTGGGTCTTGGTATACCGGATAAGCAAACTGTAATTCTGTTCTTACTTGTGTCCACATCCCCAGGCAAAAAGATCTCCCTACTTTCAGGGACTGAACAGGCTGATCTATCTGAATGGCTTCTGGATATGGAGGGGGAGTTGAAGGCGCCGCGGCAACGGCTTTACTTACACCGACCGCCGCCAACGTGGCTGAAGGCGCTGCGGCAACGGTTTCAGTTACACCAACTGCCGCCAACTTGTCTTTCTCTTTTACCCTTTTCTTTCCCCTTTTTCTAATAACAGTCCTCTCCAACTGTTCTATTAGAGTGTGTAGCTCCCCTTCAGAATCCGTGCTCTCTGAGTCCTCAAAATCTCTAAAATCTCTAAAATCTCTAAGAATGGGATAGAGAGGAACCTTCTTTTTGCCTCCCTTTTCACTGTCTGCCTGCTCAAATCTTTCACCTTTGTTACTTTCCTTTTCACTGTCTACTTGCTCAGATCTTTCCCCTTGCAGCAGTTCCAAGGCTGACTCTCCCTCCTTGATCGCGTTACAGCATCTCTGATCTTCTAAACAACTTCTCACCATCTTCCAAATTGGTCTTACTCCATGCTTCAGAGTACCTTGCTCCCAAGCAAAATCCAAGTCCCTGCCTAATTTGTCCCAGCAGGATACCGTAAGATTCCTAGACACCGCAAACCATGGAGCCACGGAATCACATTCATTCAAAAATCTCTCTAGGGTAGACTTCTTAATTTTCAAATTCCTAGCTAAAAGTAGCTCCTGAAGAGCCAGAAAAATTGGATGTGACTCAGACAATCCCATGATTAAAAATTTACTTTCGGTTCGCAGCTTCCCCGAGAAACTTTACCTTTTGTTCGCAATCTCTGCGAAACTTTACCGTATGTTCGCTATCTCCGCGAAACTTTACCTTTTGTTCGCTATCTCCGCGAAACTTTACCTTGTGTTCGCTATCTCCGTGAAACTTTATTGTCCTAATTTATCCCAGGAACTTACCAGCGCTGCCCCTGACTGCAGGAGTTCTGAGTCTTTTTTGGGTCCCCGTACGGGCCACCACTTGTCGCGTCCCCCTCGACCAGCAAGGATGACGCAACTCACAAAAGCTCTTCTCCAGCAGTTT
>CAJQZJ010032593.1:5657881-5687254 GCA_907164525.1 Lophiomys imhausi | reverse complement strand
GTTTTCCTCTATGATTTTGTTGAAGATATTTCCTGGACCTTGGAGTCAGGAGTCTTCTCTTTCCTCTATACCTATAATTCTTAGGTTCCGTCTTTTCAATGAGTCCTTGATTTCTTTGATGTTGTGGGTGAGAGATTTTTTAGCCTTCTCATTTTCTTTGGATGATGTACTGATTTCTTCCACTGAATCTTCCATGCCTGAGATCCTCTCTTCCATCTCTTGCATCCTATTGTTGATACTCACATCCATAGTTCCTGTTCTCTTCCCTTGGTTCTCCACTTCCTCTTTTAACTCTGACTGTGTTTTCTTTATTGTTTCTATTTCTATTTTCATGTCTTGTATGATTTTGTTCGTTTTGTACATTTCCTTCTCCAGCTTGCTTGTTTTTGTACGAAAGTCTTTTATGGATTTTTCCTTTTCCTGTTCAAGCTCTGTCACCTTGGCTTGGAGCTCTTTAATGGTGTTGTTCCTTGTTTTGATTTGTAGAATTGTGGTTTCTTTGAATTCCTTCATAGATTTAAGTTCTTCTTGCAGGGACTCTATCACTTTCCATACTGCAGAATTGTCAATGTTTTCATGTATTTCTGTTGGTGTGTGGTCATCTGAATTGGATGAGCTAGGGTGGTTCTGCTTTGTTGGAGTCATAATTCCTTGGTTTCTATTTTTTTTTTTGACCTTTCGCCATTGGATGCATTTAGCTGTCTGTTTTCTGTGCTTGGAACCACAGTGGATGATTTGGTGCAGGGGACGAGTTACTTGGCTCTCTGTCGTTGCTTACAGGGGGATTTCAAGGTCACTGTGATTTTAATGGCCAGAGGCACTGTGATCTGGTGCAGCCTATTCCCAGGTTGTGAGTAATGGACCAGGATTGTTTCACTGCTCCCAATTCAGACTTCTCTATGTTGCACTCTGAGTTATCAGCCTGTAATGGTTCTGATGGTATGGGCCTGTTTGCCCAGGCACAGATTCTGTGGGCTTTGTTTGTCGTCACGGAGGCTGACAGGGTCTGGCTCCACACCTGATATGTCTGGATTTTCCAGGATACAGCTATGGTCCCGATTTCTGGTTTCTCTCTAGTCTTCTCGCCACAGGGCTGGACCCTGTGCCTGATTTCCTTCCTGTCTGCACCGCCACGGGTCCCGTGGGTACCCCAAGCCCCGGATCCTCCGGCTGCCTGAGTGCACCTCTCGTCCCAGCAGCTCCGCCGTGGGTGCACGGACCCCTGGTCCCACCCACGCCTGTCTCTCTCCCCAGATGACCTGCCGTGGACTGGCGGGGATTTGGCCCTGCCAGCCGTGCTCCCTCCCCCACTGCGCTCTCGTGAGTGTGTGAGATTTGGCCGCTCCCACCTGCTTTTGTGTTCCCAGCTTCCCGCGCTCTCTCGGAACCTCCCGCCCTCCGCTTCACGAGCGGCTGCGGACCACCCGCTGAGCCCCCTGTTTGTTCCTTGCTAAGGCTTCCACTATCCCGCAACGTTTTTTAAGTGGGTATAAGTTCAACCTGATGTGTGGGGAGCCCAATAGGACAGCGATCTATGGCCAAGTGGATCCTGATTCTGCCTGCTGTAAGTTGGGATCGATCTTACCAGGCGCCTCACCAACTGGGAGTTCCCGAATCCCCGGTTTAGTGGCCTCCGTGTCTGTGAGAGATGGGGAGAGCCTTGCCCTGGGACTTTTAACAGTCCCTTGGGAGCTGTGAGCGTTCCCGGGGTGGGGGGGTGTCTAGCCCCTCCGGTTTTTGCACAGTGCCCAGTAACTCTGTGTTTTTTATGGCTCTTTTTTTCCCCGCGTTCAGAATGCGTCAGTGTAGGTCGCCGCCATCTTCGCTCCTAACTCTGTGTTTTTTATGGCTCTTTTTTCCCCGCGTTCAAAATGCGTCAGTGTAGGTAGCCGCCATCTTGGCCCACCCACATTTTTATACAAAATGCTGCAAAGTGTCTGTCGCTGGGCCTCTCATTCTCCCTGAGGTCCTCTGAAGCATGTGAGCCTTGCTTTCCAAGACAAACTGGGCCATAGCTATCACTGCATTATTCAGTAATATGTGCTCCAGTGCTCCTGAACTAAGGCACTACTCTCTACCTCTGTGTCTTTCTAGAAACAAAAAACCTTTTGTTTCATTTTTGAGTTATAATTTATTTCTGCTATAGCGATTAAATATGTGGAGTATTGTCAAGCCCACAACTATAGTGGAATTCATTGTAAAGAGTAAGGTACCCATGTGCAGGTAGTGACAGCTCAGCCATGATGAGGATGGAACCTACCCATGGATTACAAGACATGTCCTCCTGTCAAGGACATTAAAATAGGAAAGACCAAGATAAGACTATCTTACAGTTGATTAGAACAGCAATGGGGCTTAATGCTTGTCTTCCAGGCATCCATGCATCATCATCTTGAAAAAAAAATATAGACAATACAAAAAGCTGATATAGCTATCAAAGAACCATTTCAGACAATAAGTGCTTTTAGTGTTTAGTGCAGAAAGACAATAATGTGTGCTTTATATTCTCCCCAAACAGAAGAGTAGAGACAATTCTGGTTTTAAGTATTGTCACCCTACTTCTCAATTGCAAAATATTGAACAGTACTATTTTATGCAATGAAATATGACTGTAATTCATAGGTATGAAACTCACTTAAAGTTTTTAAATACAAGTCAGAGTGCATCCCATCAGTAGTGTCAATGAAGCAAACAGTAAAGGAGTTCTGACACTTTCTGGCCTGACCCAGGCTGTTTCCCTTAAAGGTGGCATATGAGAGGACCTGAATGTAGTTATTCTCAGACATTTACTGACTCAAATATTCTCACTTGGTCTCAAACCACCATCATTTAACAAATATTCAGCTAAAATAAAAAAAAAATCATAAGACATGAGCATTGTTTGAAAGGATGGTAATTGAGACCATTGGCAGAGATCCAATCAAGAAGGTAAGGAAGCTGAGTGACCAGTCAACTCTAGTGTCATTACCCAGAGGACAGTCACCTTGCAGCCTGCCTCCTCGAAGTGTAAGCCAGAGGCTATATACCATAAATCTTGGCAAAGTACCTTGGACTTTGATGTTATTCTGAAATGTATGCCCATAACACCTCTTATTGGAGTTGAGTTATGTGTCCCAAAATACAGACTAGTGTTCTGACATGCAGTACTTAAAAAAGCTTTATAAGAAAACATGATCTCCACGGTGACCAAATTAAAATGAGATCTCAAGGTAGGCCTAATCCAATGTCATTGTAAAAAGGAGGACATAGGACAGCGGACATTCACCTGCTGTGAAGACACATGGTGCGCAGTGTACCACAGACCACAGGTGGGAGATGAAGAGAATGATGTCCCTGCATGCCCAGGAGTGCCAGTGATGGCAGGCAAGTGACCAGCAGCCAGAAGGAGGCTGGGCAAAGTGCTTTCCATGGGGTCTCAATGGAGGGTAATAGCGTCTTGACTCCTCGCTTTTTGACTTTGATCTGCAGGAGATAAATGAATTTGTTGTTTTATGTGCCTGGCTTGTGATGCTCTACAAAAGCAGCACTCAGGAACTCACATAGCATGCATATCAGTCCCTCTTTTTCTGAGGAGGATCGAATGCCAGTCCGTCATTATTTGCTCAAAATATTTTCAAGCAGAAGATGTTATGGACAAGGAAAGTTAAAATATTATCTTTTTCACTTACTGCAAGCCAAACAAATGCAATAGACAGAAACATTTTTGGCTTGTGATGGGTTTCCCACAGCTAACATAAGACGTGCTGATGTAAATCTGACTGAGTAGCTGTTTCTCACTGGAATGTGATCAAAAGAAAGCATTGCAATATCACAACACAGATTTCCAGCACTGTTCTTTCTCCAAAGGAGAAAGTTGGTAAACACTCCAATGCCTGAGAAACTATTCAAATCATAGATACTGTGACAAAATGGGTAGGGAGTCACAATCAATGAAGAAGTCCTGGTGTTCAGAAATTCCACTTCCCTAGTAATGAAATAGATTTTTTTTTAACTTTTATTGGTTCTTTGTGAATTTCACACCGTAGCCCCAATGCAACTCATCCCCCTCTCAGGGCTCCATATCTCTTCACTGTCCTTGCAACCTCACTCCTAAAATAAAAATAAAAACATCTCACTGTGGACGCTGCAGTGTTTCACAGTGTGTCACACACTATACACTTTTGTCTACACAGCGTTACTTGTAAATGTTCATTGCAATGGGTCATAGGTCTGGTTTGAGGCCTCTGACTTCTGCTACACTATCAATACTGGATCCTCTCAGGGACTTCTCTCTGATACCCTGCTGTTGCCCTGTGTCATGGAGATCCTATAGCTTTGGATCTGCAGGACAGGCCCTTTCACATCCTTCAGCAGCTCATACATGGGATAAATGTTTGGGTGGGACAACTCAAAACCCTGGATCTTGTTCTGGATCATATCTGAGCTGGTCAGCCCTCCAGTTCTCCCATTTTGTCCAGGTGAGGAGTGAAGCCAACTCTCCCATGAGTACCATGGAGTCCCTTCATGGCCAGTTCTCCAGCACTGCCCAGGCGAAGGACACGACTGTACCTCACCACCCTCACATTTCCAGTTCCTCCTCTCTGCATAGTGCACAAATCACTCTTCTTCTCCTTCTTTCCTGTCTGTCCACCAGATGGTTGCTCATCATAGTGGCCCAGGCATGCCCTGAGTGTATCTTCTACTGGTACCAATGAAATAGATTTTAAATTGAAAAGATGCAGTTAAAACTTAACTTCCAATGCCTGAAGTTAATAGTTTTGTTAAGAATTCTAGACCTCACTATCTATTCATGCATTTAGAATATAAAATCAACTGAAGACATTCTGTCTTTGGAATGAGCACAGAATCAAAAATATTGCATTTGATCTCATTCAAGACATGCTATGACTTAAAACAGCTAAAATGAAAAACTTCTACTTTAATCCAAAGTCATCCAATGTTTTCACTGAATATATCAAGGTCTATGAATTTACATCCTCAGTTCTCCTTACTACTGAAGATTGAATGTGTACCAGTTTCTCTCTAAATATGAGATACTATTGCTCAAGTTGTTGGTAGGGTGACTGTCCTGAGAAGTATTCCAAAGCCAGAGTTTATTTATTAGCTACTATTTAAAGTAATGTGTGTGTGCACACGCGTGCGCACGTGCACAAACATATTTGCATTATAGAATTTAACCCCTATTACTCTCCTTTAAAAGCATTATTTTATTTTCAGATTTGTCTAAAATAACATTACATTTTCTGCAGGACTACTGCCTTGCTTGTACCAAAGAAAACTTGATTTATATTTTAGTCTTGTTTTAAAACAAAGTGACAGATTGCTACAATTGTCTCAACACAGATGTTTTTGTTGTCCTTGTTGTTCACAGGGATTCACTAGCACCCAAGAGATGAAAGCTCCCTTTCCTTTCTATCCAGACCTAAATACTCTACACAGTTTTCCTTGGTAACTCTTACTTTTAAGCCCTTTTGAGTCACTTTTCTTGATTCAACAAACTCCTTATCACTTCAAACTACCCAAGATTCTTTAGACATGACTGAAAAGCAAACAAATTAACTGTTTTTAACATGGCAGTTTCTCTCTAATCCCAAACAGCATTTTCTGAAAGGTCATGTAAGGCAACAGGTGGTGTGTTCCTAGGAAACTCAGAGTTGACTCAGGGTCCCACCAGACAGCACAAGGATGTATGAGAACATGGGTTCAGGCCTTCTGGCCCTCCTCTGTGTGTAATCTTCTCTACCTGCCTGTGATTTCTGCAAGAACTGCCCACGGGCTTGAGGTCCAAATATAAAGTTTGTTACTTTATATTTGCTTCTGAAAGGACAAGAAATACTTCCAAAGAACCAAACTTAACCTGTTTTGTTTAAGGGTCAGCTTACTGGAATCATGTCAGTGTAACTGACTTGGTTTCTTAAGGGTTATTAGGTGTTTTTAACTATCAAATAAATTGATTAGAAATAACTTCATATGTTCTGTTGCGAGGATTACCTTTCCTTATGCTTTCCTACCATATTACATAAGATATTCATTTACTTTTACTCTACTGAAACTAACATATTAGACTGTGAATTTGTGAATTTTTTACTCCCACTGTGACTTTTTTTTTCTAAAAGAATTTCCTGATCAGTACTCACATTGGGATTTCATGTGTCTAATATATTCCTTCCATTCACCTGCCCAAATCAAGATTAAATCTAAGAATTAAAGTTTTATACTATAGTTCAGTGTAGAATGTTGCTTACCACCAAGAAACAAGTAGTGAATTCATGGCCTAGGACCAGGAAGTGGTGCAACATAAAGGCAAGGACTCCCCACTTAGAGGTCTCTGCCTGGGCAATATTGTCCAGGAAGTTAGTAGAGATCTTGAATAAGACTATTTTGATGCCTCTTGTCTGTCTTCCCTAAGTTCCTCTGTATCCAATTTGTTGCAGATGGACTATCAGGATGAATGTCGTCAAGCAAAGAAAGATTGATTGATATCCAGACAGTATGAGAGCATGGTTTAAGTGTTCTAACCTAATGTCTAGCTGCTCTAAGACGTGGAAGTTTAAAGTTTAAGTAACAGCCTTCCCCCCAGTCATCCATTCCTTCATGTCCACAGGGATTAGTTTCAAGACCCCTGGCCAAAGTTCACAGAAGCTCAAGTTCTTTTCAGAAAACAGAATAGTCTTTACACAAACCCACCTATTTGCTTTAAGCTCTATAGTAAGTTATTTTTTAAAAAAGGCCTGGTATAGCACAATGTTAAGTAAATAGTTGTTGAACTCTATTGTTTGGGAAGTAATAATGTGATGGTTAGTTTTCATTATCAACTTGACACACCCTGCAGTCACCTAGGAAGAGAGTGTCGATGAGACATCGCTTGGGTCAAGCTTGTCTCATGGGCATGTCTGTGGAGGATTGTCTTCACTGTGCTAATTGAAGGAGGAGGACCCAGTCCACTGTGGGCACCACCATTCCCTGGGGTTTTGTACTGTACTTAAGGAAGAAAATGGAGAGCTGAAGAAAAAAAAAAAAAGGCTACACAAATTAAGTGCCTCTGTTCTTGATAGGGTTTGACTAGCTGCCTTGACTTCCTACACTGATGGTCGATAACTTGGGACTGTAAACTGAATTAATTCATATTTTCTCCCTGAAAGTTGCTTTTGCTTAGGTTGCTTGATCACAGAAGCAGAAGTAAGACTAAGACACAAACTGTCTATGCTCAGTACAGATATATTTTTCAAAACCTTTTGAACCATAGCTAATTGAATTCATAGAAATGGATACCATAAATATGGAGGTTAATACTACCTATCATAGCATTCACCATTTTCAAGTGCATGCTGCTTAGGTGATTTTAGTACATTCAAAGAAGTATACAAACAGAACATTTTCATTGCACAAACAAGAAACTACTTGGCTAGTAATATTACTGCCCATTTCTGCTTCCTCAAATACCTGACTTCTGCTAGTCTTTTTTAAAAATTTTTAGATGTTTTTAATTGAAATAGAATTAATTACACCACTTCCTTCCTCCCTTTACTTCCTCCAGTGTTACCCCTAGTTACCTTCCTTTGAACCTCTCCTATAACCCAAATCTCAAGTTGATAGCCTCTTTTTCTTTAATTGTATTTGTTTCATATATCCATCCATAGACATATATGCAATAAATGTATATTAATATTTCTTATACTTATACTTATATTTGTAATATACACATTTATATATATAATATACATATAATATAAATTTATACATCTACATATACACCTGAGTTTGTTTTTATTGTTTGTGCATATGTGGCTTCAAAGCTGACTACTCTGCATTAAATAACTAATAAGTGGGCTTATTTCTGGAAAAGGTTAATTTGCCTTCTCTTAGAAGTAAATGGTCTTTCTCTGGCATTTACTTATTCTGGTATGGTGTGTGAGTGGAATCACATACTGTGTGTTCTTTTGTGATGGACTGCATTCACTTAGTGCTGATTTTTCAATGTTTATTCACATTCCTTTTCACTCTTTCATATTACCACTTTTAAAAAATTGCCTAATTATTAAACAGTTGATCAGGCAAAATAGTCCAGGAAACCATACTTATTAGATGTGCATCTCCTAGAGAAGCCTTCTCACATTGACTTGGATTGATTCACTCTATTTCTGGATTGTTCCTGAATTATGTGCTTAGTAGGACTAATCTCCCCTCAGATAGATCCTGGGTGGAAACAGAAAATACATGAATTTGGCAAGGTGTTAAAATCTAATAAAAGAATTTAACTCTTTAAGAAATGTGGGCAGGATATGCAATCTACACAAGGCATTGCATGGAGCAGTCACCACTCCCAGGCCGGAGTCAAGGCCACAGAATGGCGACTGGATCCCAAGGAGAAAGCTGTGGAGCACACCTGTGTAGCTTGAGGAGAGGAGCTGAGTGCCAGGAAGGCAGGCTCTGGCAGGGCCACTCCATCAGAGAGAGGCTATGCCAGGCCTAACAGGAAGGGACATGGGGAGGGCACTTCCTAGCGATCCATATGTCCAGAGAGAAGCTTGGCAGGAGAAGCAGGGGGCAGAGTGAGCCAGGGAGGCAAGTAGATACTGCTCAGTTCCTGTCCTGACACTTTTAAACCTTCAGGATAGTTCCAAATAACGAGAGATGCTAGATGAAGATCTCTTCAATTTCTCTTTTTCCTGGAAACCAGAATAGGATTGTTCTGGGAAAGCAAGGCTAGGTGTAGGAGGAAAACACACAGGAATAAGAGGAAAATGTATCAGAAACTGAGAAGTCAAGGGTAAGCCTTCATATTCCCCTAATCCAAGAGACTAGGAGGCTTGAGATGCATTTTCATTAAGAAATGGGCAGCTCGGGGCTGGAGAGATGGGTCAGAAGTTAAAAGCACTGGCTACTCTCCCCAAGGTCATGAGTTCAATTCCCAAGAAATGGACAGCTCATCATTTTTGTTTTAATTCAATTTTTATACGATATATTTTGATCATATTTCTTACTCTCCTCTAACTTCTTCTAGATTCCTCCCAATTCTCTGTCCACTTTTATGTTCTTTCTCTCACTTTCCTTCAAAAACAAAAACAGAAAACAAAAATAAATGAACAAAACCAACAAAAATCAAAACAAATAAGCAAAAGAATAAGATTAAAAAATTTGCCAAAACACACACTTGCCATAATGACATGAAATGAAAAATGGTCTTAATTTCAAGTTAGAATGTTAGACTGTAGGTTGTCACATAGCTCACACCCTCTTGGTTATCAGCTTGTAAATTTTCTTCTCGGTCATTTGATAGATTATAGATGTTTGTTGTTATTTGGGCGGATTGGTTACAAGTTGTTAAATGGTCTTGTTAAACAAGGTTTAGGAAGTTAGACACAGGGGTTTCTCTCTTTTTCTTTTCTCTATCCTTCTTTCTCTCTTATGTAGGGGGAGAAGACTTGAAAAGAAAAAAAGGGATACAGACAGGAAAGATAAAAAGGGGTACATTATTAAATCTACTCTTATATCTTTCTATATTGATACAAAATTATGGTTATATTTGGCTACATTGGTATAGATCTTTTTATAATAATAAAAAATTAAGGTTAATTCTTTTTGAGTTATTGTATCTATGTAATTCTTAAAAATGCAATGTGAAGTTCTAAGCCTTTTGATAACAACTATGACAAATTGTTTAGGATAATTAAGAAATGCAAACTAATAGTCATTCAAACTTGTTATTATGTCAGGTACTAGTTTAGTGTATCACAGATGTTTTCTAAGTTAGTCAGGAATCAAGCTGCTAAGAGACAAGCAACATTTGCTTATTCAAATATATGGAGATAGATAGGTGGTCTTCAAAAACCTCAAGAGATCTGTAGACTATGTCATTTAAAGATGTTTTCTTAACTTAAGATTTTTTTGATATTAAGACATGTCAGCACTTGACAGCACCCCCCACCCATTCTACTTCAAGTAGATGAGGAACATCAAAAATTCTCCAATTGGAGATGGCTGCATTGGTGGCAAGCTAACCACTGGGAAGACAAAGCACTTGCTTCAACTGTAGACAGAATGCTGTCCAAAAAGGACAAAACTTGGAACCAGGTAACTCAACAGCCTAGTTCTGCCAACACAGGGTAGGCAAGTCCTTCATAATTCCTGCTTTACAATTAATGTCTGTCAGAGATTATGGGCCAAAAGACTGAAGATTAATGCTCCAATATTTTTTAATATTTATTTATTTCTTCAAGTTATATCACAATTATAGTCCTAACCTTCCCCCCCCCACTCACCCTCCTACCCTCTTCCCCCCATCCTTCTATCTTCTTTTTTTTCAAATTTAAGGTGTATCTTTTTCCTCCCAACAACTCCCCCCTTTTAGTCCAATAAAAGACTCTTTTTCTTATAACAATAAATGCTATACAAAACAATAAGAATAATTAGGCAACAATTATGAAAATTATGAGGTATACACTACATTCCCAATGTCCAGTCCATACACATTTGGCAACTGATATTAATGTTCTATTATCTATCTATCTTGATGAGTTTAGACTTCTATACCTAATTCAGTTTCCATCCTATCTTCCATTACCAACTTTAAAACATCTTCTTAGACCTAGAACATTCTTTTAATTTCTAAACAACTTAAAATTTAACTGTGAGACTAGAGCTATCTAGTCTTTAACCATATCAGAGACCTGAGAAGGATAAATATATCTGTGTAAACAGGAAGTGCAGACCTAGCAGGTAAGTCAACAGCCTAGCTCTGCCAAGAAAGGGTAGGCAATCTTTCATAATTCCTGCTTTACAATTAATGTCTGTCAGAGATACTGGGCCAAAAGACTGAAGATAGATCCTCCAATATATTGAGAGAAACTGGGGACTGTCCAGGACGCCAGTTGTCTGTCATTTCTTAGTTTTGGAAGCTGCTTGCTCTGTACTTCCTGTTTACTCAGATATATTTATCCTTCTCAGGTCTCTGATGTGGGTGAAGACTAGAGAGTTATAGTCTCACAGTTATGTTTTAGGTTGTTTAGGAATTAAAAGGATGTTCTAGGTCTAAGAAGATTTCTTTAAGCTGGTAATGCAAGTTAGGATGGAAACTGAGTTAGGTATAGAACTTTAAACTCATCAAGATAGAGAGACAATAGAATATTACTATCAGTTGTCAAATACATATGGACTGGACATTGGGAATGTAAGTTATACCTTATAATTTTCATAATTGTTGCCTAATTGTTCTTACTGTTTTGTATTGTATTTATTGTTATTTTAAAAAAGGCTTTCATTGGACTAAAAGGGGGAGATGTTGAAGAGAAAAAAAGATGCACCTAAAAGAATATTTGCCAAAACAAAACAGAAGTACACATACATAAACATACACAATGGCACTCATTTTGCATTAGCCAACTACTTCTGGACATGGGGCCTGCTTTGGAATGTGGGTGACATACTCATTGACACTCTACTTGAAAAAATTAACTCCCATTGCTGGCTATCTATTGCAAACAGCTTCTGGATTGGGGTAGGACCCTGTTTCTGATTCCCCCTTTTAGTGCTGGGGCCCTGTTTGTCTTCAACTTGCACAGGTCTTGTGTACTCTGCCTCAGTCTCTATGAGTTCATATGTTCATCAGGCTGATTGTGTCTGGAAGGCACTGTTCTTGGAGTCATGTATCACCTCTTCCTCTTACAATATTTCTGCCCCCTCATCTGCATAGATCTCTGAACCTAGAAGGGAGGGCTTTGATTAAGACATCAGCAAGGAGTGATACAAAGTCTCTTATTCTCTCTCTGTACATTATTCAGCTGTGAGTCTCTTTGTTAATTTCCATTTACTGCAAAACAAATGAAGAATCCATCACTTATGTGAAAGTATTCCCAGTAAAGAGGTGGCTTTATTGCAGCACCACAGTTATTACAACCCTCCCATGATCCTATAGTTAAACCAAATTCTAAATGTAAATATCATGACTTCTTATCCAATGTTATGAATTGTTTCTCTGGTTTAGTTACTAATGTTTCAGTTGTGGCAATTTTCAAAATTCCTTTCATTGTAAATGAACAATGTCCTAACTATATAAAAGACTGTCATTTTGAAAAACGAACTACTACTTTTATAATATCTGTTGGAAATGTGCACTTTAATTTCAAATAAGTCTTTTGTGATGTGCTTGTGTGTGAACTGGGGACTGTTGAGCTTACCAACTGAGTCTTATCCAAAAGAAGAGAAAGGTGGGAGAGAATACAGAAAAAAAAAGCCTTTTTATGAGAGAATAAATTAACAAAGATACTGCTCCAGGATCAGCCAGTGTTGATTTAAAGGGAAAAGTGTCACATAGAAAGAAGATGATGTTCCAGGTCAAATATGTGCTGCCATTGAATTCTGAAGAAGACAATTTTCAGCATAGCATGAATAAAAACTAGATAAATAAAAAGTTCTTGTGAGCAACTCTAGGCAATTTTGAGGTAAGCCAAGTTCACAGTTGAAATTGCTCCAAATGGAGAGTGGCTCCAGCTCAGCTGACGGTCCTGGCACCACTCCCAGTTACTCTGGTTACTGAGCCCTTCCTAATCTTAATGGTTTTATAATATCAAAGTCACATACAAATAAAATATGCTTCCTTTGGAGATTAAGAACTGTGTGTGAGGTGAAGGATGAGACCCTGACAAAGATGTTTATGTAATCTACTCAAAATAGTGCTTAGCACAAGTGTTATAACTTTTGCTGTAAGCTCTCACACTAAAATGCACACACATCTCTGCATTGCCGATGCAGAGTAGGTGTTGAATGTGGATTCTGTATTTCAAAAAGAAAATTGATTGTGCATGGATCATTGTTCCACCCTTCCTTCCATCTAACATTAGTGTCAGTGAATTGTATGTTCATTAATTGTCTCGATTATATAAACTGAGAGTCATTTGAAGTCCTGCAAAAGGCAGCAATGAAATCTTTCTCCTTATGATTTCTGAATTGGCTTGACTGTTATCTGTGGCCACTACTACCATGACCAATTTTTCTACCTTTACTGCCATCAAATGTATCTAAATTGGCTAAAAAGTCCATTAGTTATTAGAACTAATGTAAATATTATTGTCTGAACTATGATACCACCCAATTCCATATTTATAATAGTATAAAGGTTTACTACAGATTTCTAACCTTAAGAAGTCCATGGCTTGTCATGAAGGATCTTATCCTCCAGAAAAAGAAAATAGAAAGTTTCCATCTACATGACTAACTGTTAAATGGAAGCTGGGAATCCAGGTATTGTAAGCACACAGCCCTTACTACCTCCAGAGTGCTGCACATCCCCCATCCTTTGGAGTTACAACCATTTTAAAAATGTTGAAAAGATAACAAATTTCTCCCTCCTGGAGTTCATAAAATCATGAGTCATCTTTTTACCTTGCCATGGGACAAGTGAGAAAACTAAACTAAGAGCGGAAAATACCCAAAGTCATAAAGACTTCTTTCAAGTAACTAAGTTAATCAAACTATCAGCATTTTTATTTCAAAAGACAATAAAATAAACATTCACTTGCATCATATTTTAGTTTTAAAAATGGAATGCTTTAATTTGATCTTTGCAAAATAATTTAGCTATTAAAAATGAACAGAACACTGGTTTGGTTTTCTGTTTTTTGTTTTCTTTCGAGACAGGGTTTCTCTGTATAACAGCTCTGGCTGTCCTGGACTCACTTTGTAGGCCAAGCTGGCCTTGAACTCACAGAGATCCACCTTCCTCTGCCTCCCAAGTGCTGGGATTAAAGGCGTGCGCCACCACGCCTGGCTGGGGTCAGGTATTCTTATTGCCTTAAGTAATCAGAGAATAATGTTTATAATGAATCCACCAGAGAGTACTGGTTACTTTATATTACTGTTCAGTTGATATTGTGTGGATATCTTTTGCAAACTATTTCAATGGTCATATAACAAATTTTATAAATTTGTTTGAGAACTTTTCAGGTTAAATAGTTTGAAGCTGCAGTGTATGGCCCAGAACTATAAGTATAAATTATAATGCTTCAGACCTTTATTATTTGTATTAAATATTCCTAAACTTTTCCAAAGATATTGTAAAGAGTCAAATATACAGACTCCCAGTATTGACAATAGTTGAAGCATACATGAACTCTCTTCACTAAGGTCAAAATTTCTTCTGGGTAGCCTCTTTTGCTTTAGGTCAAGAACAACCAAGAGTTCTAACTGATCCTGAGTTCTCCTTTTCTTTGACCCCTGGCATCCATGGAGACAACTGATGCCAACCTCTAGCATTTGTTCGCACATTTGTGAATGTCAGCTTTACCGTAACTATTGTTTTCCTTCCATGCTTTACTCTAGGTCTCATTTACTTGTTTTAGTTACTTTTAACCATACGTAATATTAAACAGAACCAAGTACTTTGTGAAAAAGGTATACTATATAATGGAAGGCCATAGTATATATTTAACATAATATTAATTATCAATACTTCACTAAAAACTTATTTTATTATATTACCACAGCTATCCCAGGAATTTCACATATATTTAAATTTCAAAATTTAAAAACAAACAACAACAACAAAAAACTTGTCTTTATTCTGATGTTTATAACTTGTTATCCTATTTCAGAACTTACCACCTAAGCAGCCTCAGCAAAAATATAAATCTAAGATTTGTAGGAATATACCAATTCTGGAACATTCCATGTTTGGTATTCTGTTTTTTTGCATCATAACATACACTGACCTTTGCACACAGTTTAAGCATAATAAATATCATCTTTCTTTACACAGTTTAATCCATAAAGCATGAAAATCAGTTATAACCAAGTTACAATGAAGAATTTACAGTGGAGCAAGGTACCAACATCCTTTTCAACATCTTTGTAGACAATAATTAATTCTCAAAGATTTTTTTCATCTAAATAATGAGCTGGTGTGCCTAAACCTGAAAAGGGGAATGCATTCAACCTTAAAGACATTTTCCATATTCTAAGAGAAGCATAACGCAAGACAAAGGAACCCACAGGACTATCAATACAATTCTGCCAAGAAACCATAAGATGGACCAAGAGATTCAGTCAAGATTACACAAAACAGCAAGGTGTAATTCCGTTTTGTTATTCTTCGTCAGTGTCTGTCTCATCCACTGAGGCCCTGACCACCTTTGAGAAGGTGAATTAATTAAGCAATTTCTGTAAAACTCCTGCAGTCAGCTTCTTCTTTCCACCCCCAGGGCAACGATGCAAACAAACGTACCAAGTGGGATGCAATTAAAGCCTCAATTGATTTCTTTCTCTGACTGTACTTCAGTAACATTGTAGGTTTAAGATGTTTCCCCAGCTAACCAGTTTCCTCCAAAGAGAAGTCAAAAGAGCTTTCAACTTTTTGAGGCCCTATAAGAGACATGCTCTGACATGCTTGCTTGCCATTCATTCTTCTATTAGTACAGACCCTGTTAATAGCATCAATTCTTTGTAGTTATTCCAGAGATTGTTAGCTAACTATAAAAAGAAGTAAAAAAAAAAAAAAAAAAGAAAAAAAAACTTTTAAATGCTTTTAAGAAAGGGCCATGAAGGTTGGCAATTTGGCTTAATGGTAGAAATCTTGCTCAGGAAGAGCAAGGTGGATTCTGTCTTCAGCACCAAAGAGAACAAGGATAGTGAAAATAACAAGCTAATTTTAGATTATTGAACGTCTCTAACATATTTTCAATAATGTTTTTAATGTCCCTGTTTTAGCTGTCCTTGTCTGGAACAGTAGCTTTAGTTCTATATAAGGTTCTATATAAGTTCTATATAAGGTACTCTTTTTGACCAGTGCTACCGAAAAATAAAAATATATAGAACATGTTTTTGAGACAAGGTCTGACTGCCATTCAGGCAGGGCTTGAACCTAAAACTATATCTTTGTGTCACCATACAGAACTACATGAGTATTTTAATCACAGTGAAGGTATATGCTGTTGTGGTAGATAAATAGCTTCTCAAAGTGGCTTACCCAGTAACAGGAAGTCTGTGGCTGACATGACTGGGGTCTGCAGGAGCCAGTGGCTTAGGTGTTTCCAGTCCTTTGTCCTCTAAAACTTCTGCCCACAGATGGACTCCCTACAGGCATGTAAATGCCTCTGACATTCGGGCATATTGTCTGTGAGACACAGCATCCAGGAAGAGATCCTTTCTCTAAAATCAAGGAAGTCATATTCAACACACAAAAACCTCTAAATTATCCCAGCACTCAGGAGGCAGAGGCAGGAGGATCTCTGTGAGCTCAAGGCCAGCCTGATATGCAAAGTGAGTCTAGGACAGTCAAGGATACACAGAGAAACACTGTCTCAAAAACCTTAAAAAACAAGCAAACAAACAAAGAAAAAAAACCTGTAAATTGAATGGGACCAACAATAAGATTGATATTTGGACCAGTTGTTTCTCCCACTAAACAAGTAGTTCTCAACCTTCCTAATGATGTGACCCTTTAATATAGTTGCTCATGTTGTGGTGACCCCCAACTATAGAGTTATTTTGTTGTAACTTCATAAGTGTAATTTTGCTACTGTTATGAATTATAGTATAAATATCTGATATGCATTGAGGCCCACAGGTTGAGAACTGCTGCACTAGAATATCAGAGAAGTCATCTCGTCTGCCCCAGGTACTATACAGAACCGAAAAGAGAGTGCTTTTGAAAGTCCCATAAGCTCACACTGCAACACACATCTTACATCCTTAATGTCTCCAGGAGAAGACAGTAAGATTGGCCAGAAATCTAGTGCTGTGTTTCGGTTCTTTTCACAATTCACTTGATACTGTCTTGTTAATTTTGTAGTTCACTCTATGTCTCTTGACTAAGTTTTACAAAAAGAGATTTTATTCATCATTGCCTCCCAGATCTAAAACAGTGACTGGCAATAGCAGTCACTTCAATAATTAAATAGAAATCAAAGAGAAATAATCAAATAGCACTGCCACAGGGCACTTGCCTGCACCAGACCCTGATGCAGACCCTGATGGAATAGTCACTGGCCTTTAAGAATGCCCTCCTAATATTCCCTCATGTTGGCTATCAGAGGGCTAATATTAATGCGTGAGTTTTGGACAAATGCTCATGGTGATGTTTTCTGAATGGTTGAAAGACAAAACACAAAAAAAAGGTTAGTTCTGTTAAAATCAGAGGTACTTGCATTCAGAAAAAAAAAAAAAAAGCAGAGAAAATGCATGATGTTGGGCAGGAGCCTGATTTATTCAAGAATCTGAGAGAGACTCCCAGACTCCAGACTCCATGTGATCCAAACAGAGTGAGAAAGCAGAAAACAGGCGATGAGGGAGAGGAAGCAGAGGCTATCATACAGGGGCTGTGGATGGAACTGTATTCTTCAGTCAGAGGAAATACTCACATTAAAAATCTGCAGGACACCTGCATTGTATTTCTCCAGTACCATATTGAAGTTACATATTGTAAACATACCACGTGTTAATGATATTGTAGACATTTCCAGAAGTCTAATCACCATATGAAAGATTATTATCAGGAGGAAATGCGTTCTGAATTCTCAGCAAAAGTTTCCATAGTTTACTTAGACCCAAATCATTTGTAAACTGGGCTGGATCTCCTTTTTCACATAGCTTGAGTGTTGTCGTGTGTCTTGATATTGTTTAGATTTAGTTGGTTATCATAAGTTTGGGAAATGGAGAGCTACAGTTTGCTGCATCTTCTAGTCCTCAGAAAGGTTGGCTCTTCATTTCTCTCTGTCTAAAGATGTGCCCTGAAGTTTACCACTAGCAACTGTTTTAAGAGATCATTTATATTAGCTATTGCTGAGTCTGCAATTCCTAAGTGTTTTATTTGCTTTGTAAATGTGTTGGGACAAAGAAGAGGAAAAATTCCTTCCCACTAACTTCTGTTTCTCTATGCTAATTAAACCAACTTTCATTTTGAGCTTTACTAGAAGCCTCCTTGACCTAAACAATAGCAACAAATTATCCCTTTAGAAAAGAAATGCAATTCTATTTTAAATCACTTATGAGGACAACACTTAAGTTCAATTATTTTATTTTGAGAAATATATTTTAGGCTAATAAATAGCATATTCATATCATAGCTCACATCTTGTAACTGGAAACAAGTTAGAACATAAACAATTAGACAAAATAAAATGGTGTCTTCTATAACTTAATGGTTTTTTGACACATGAAATGTTTACCTTCCCCTAACAAAACTACTCATATGCAAGATACTAATGTATTGTTTTTGTCATATTAAACTGAGTCTGGCTGTATCCTTAATGTGGACAGCTTTCTACAGGGAAAAATGTTTAAGTCTGTTTTCAAGACATTAAGATAATATAATGCAAACTTATTTTATGAATTCCACATGCCCATAAATCCAGAGTTAATCATATGATTTGATAAAATTTAAATGAATCTAATATTCCAGTAGCTAATATTTACTATGAAAAATATTGCTAAACATTTCAAAAGATTTTATGTCATTAAAAAAATTAAATAAACCCAAAGTAGAGAAAATGGCATGGAGACTCTCCACCCATGGCCCCTACCAAGGATTATCAGCATTTGTCCATGTAATGTGATTATCTGTTTAATTTCTGAAATCACTTTAAGACCTGAAAAAGTACTGAAAAGATAGTCTTTAGACACGAGCCCCCATCCTAAGCTGAGCAAAAGTTAAGTGATCTTCATCACCCCCTCTCCACTGCTGTTGCTAGGAAATGACTAACATAACTGGCCAGTCCCAGGGTCTCCTTGAAGTCTCCTTGAGGAAACAACAGCCCAGCCCCAGAGATAAGAAAACAGCCAGGTATCTATTCTTCAACCACCTCAGAGACCTGAGAGGGATAAATATATCTGATTATATAGGAAGTGCAGGGCCTGCAGCTTCCAAAACTAAAAAATGACATACCAGTGGCTGCCTGGACAGTTCCCATTTTCTCTCCATACATTACAGCATCAATCTTCAGCCATTTGGCCCCATTTCTCTGACAGACATTGGTTGTAGAGCAGGAATTATGAAGGACTTACCTACCCTGTCTTGGCAGAGCTAGGCTGTCGACTTATCTGCTTCCATGTTTTGTCCTTTTTGGACAGAATACAGTTGAAGCAAGGGGTTTTTCTTGCCAAGAGAACAGCTTACCACCAATTCAATCATCTCCCACTGGAGATTCTTCGATGCTCATCTTCTACTTGGAGTAGAATAGGGGGTGCTGTTAGGAGCTGACATGTCTCGATATCAAAAAATCTTAAGTTAAGAAAAAGAAATACCTTAAACTAAAAAAAAAAAAAAAAGAAGGGAAGAGGATGGGGGGTTGAGGGGAAGAGGGTGGAAGGGTGGGACTGGAGGGGGGAGTAGGGAGGGGATTGTGATTGAGATGTAACTTGAAGAAATAAAAAATAAATTATTAAAAAAAAAAAGAAAAAAAGAAAACAGCCAGGGCCACGTTTCCTGACTCTCGAAGCAGGACCCCTCCACCAGGAATTTACACCAATGCCTAAACTATTGACACCAACCTCAAAAACGTATAAAACTTAAAACTTTGTAAAGTGGTTGCCTCTCCCCCTCCCTCACGTGTAGGCCATCCCACCCACGTTGGCCACGCACATCAGAACAATAAATTCCTCTTGCTTTTTGCATTGATTGGATGTCTGTTTCTCATTGAGGGTAAGCAGGAAGATAGGCAATATCCACTCTGGGAGATGGGCCTTACAGTACATGAATATCTAGAACAGTTTCTCAGTTAGCTACAAGGTCATTATCTTTCTTAATACTTCATGCCTCTTTATTTTTATTTCTTATTTTTAGTCATAAATATTAAATCCAGTTTGAGTGTTTGAGTTTCTTGGTCAATAATAAGAACATAGTAATCCTTTTTTTTTTTCATAGTAGTACATCTCTGGTGCTTTGTAAAATTCAACAAAAGATAAGTTCCAAAGTCTTTCTATAGAAAAATTTTCTTTTTTAGAACCATAATTGATGAAGTTGGCAAGAACAAAAGAATGAGGTAATAACCAGAAAGAACAAACAGGAATTGCTTTTTGTTTGATGATAATAGATGAGTTTTGACCATGATGATGTAAATGACAAGAGCCATCTAAGGATAAGGGCATTCATTACAGCTAAAGAATATAATTTTCTTTGGAATTGTACTTATGTAAAACTGTAGTTATTTTGCTATAGTGCAATCCATTCTCAGGGATCTCCATTCCTACAATTGCTATTTTTGTTTAAGACTTACATTGTTTCCTCCTTGTAACTTCTGTGGCTGTTTTCTAACTCTAATAATTCCAGCATGGTTTTCTACACTGTCCATGTTGGAGAACTATTTCTAAAACTCAATTAAGAGCATATTGAATTCATCCATTATTTTGAACTGACTTCAGGATTAAGACCTCTTTAGCATGGCTTTTTTTTTTTAAGATTTATTTATTTATTTTACATAGATGAGAGCTCTATCTGCATCTACCCCTTCATGCTGGAAGAGGGCATCACATTCCAGTATAGATGGTTTTGAGCCACCATGTGGTTGCTGGGAATTGAACTCCAGACCTCTGGAAGAGTAAACAGTGCTCTTAACTGCTGAGCCATCTCTCCAACCCTCTTTAGCATGTCTTAATGAAGCTATTCTAGCTCTAACTTGCCTCTCTGCTCAACTTAGGTAGGAACTGGACTAGCTATCTATGTGTTCTCTTTAAATGAGAACTGATTTCATACCATCTATTATTCCTTACATTATCCTTTCATTCGTGAGCCCACAGCCTCCTGTATATAGTACCACCTTGTTTTCAGACCTCTGAGTACACTATTTTAAACATCTGTTAACATCTGCATTCCTAACCAATCCTCAAACTCCATGTGCAGGACTGTCTAATTCTCTGTTGCCCACTGCTCAGCATCTTCTAATTAGCCAATTAATGTTTCTTAAATAAATGTCTGAAGTAATTTATTCAAAATATTAAATTCTAATGTGGACTCTGTTGCTTCTCTCTAGATCCCGTTTCCTTATCAGAGCTGCCTGGTTTTGCCTCAGTGGAAGAGGAGGCACTTAGTCTTCTTGCAATTTGATGTGCCAGAGTGGGTTGGTACCAGGCAGAGGGGTATGAAGGAAGTGGGTAGGAAGGTTTGACTGGAAGGAGAGGAGGGAGTGGCATTGCGATTGTGATTAAAATAAAAAATAAATTAATGGGAAAAATATTAAATTCTGTCATTTTTCAGTGAAAAAAGAAAATTGCCAAAATAAGAAAGAATCATTATTTGGGTGGTTATTTCTACAGTAAGTCAGCTTTGAGGCAGCCATTAACTTCTAGTCAGTGCTTCTATTTTTTTTAATAATTTATTTTTTATTTCTTCAAGTTACATCTCAATCACAATCCCCTCCCTACTCCCCCCTCCAGTCCCATCCACCCTCCTCCCCCTCAATCCCCCATCCTCTTTTTTCCCCCCAACAGCTCTCCCTTTCAGTCCAAAAAATGGTTCTTTTTCTTATAACTATAAATACAATACAAAACAACAGAAATAAATAGGCCACAATTATAAGAGTTATATGTCTTAGCATACATTCCCAATGTCCAGTCCATATGTATTTGGCACCTGACTTTACAATTCCACTATCTAACCATCTCCATGAGTTTAAAGTTCTATATCTAACTCAGCTTTCATACTAACTTGCCTCATAATTTTAAAAATATCTTCTTAGATCCAGAACACCCTCTTGATTCCTAAACAACTCAAAATTTAACATGAGGCTCTAGCTATCTAGTCTTCAACCACCTCAGAGACCTGAGAGGGATAAATATATCTGATTATATAGGAATGTTCAAAAGCTAATTTCTATATGCACTAAAAGTTTATTTAATAGACATGCACACATAAACTTATTGTTTGAGAAGTTTGTGAAATATATGTTTTTTTAAATACTTTATTTTTTTTCTTCAAGTTACATCTCAGTAACAAACCCCTCCCTATTCCCCCTTCCTATCCTGCCCTTCCACCCTCTTCCCCCCAGAAGTTTCCCCTTTCAGTCCAACAGATGGTTCCTTCTCTTATTACAGTAAGTATTATACAAAACAACAGATATAAATATGCCACATTTATGAGAGTTAAATGGCCCAGTATACCTTCCCAATGTCCAGTTTATACATATTTGGCCCCTGACTTTAACATTCTACTATCTAACCATCTCCTTGAGTTTAAAGGTCTATATGTGACTCAACATTCATACTAACTTGCAACACACTTTTAAGAGTATCTTCTTAGATCTATAACACCCTCTTTACTCAGCTATAAGAAACAATGAAATCATGCAATTTGCAACCAAATGGATGGATCTAGAGGAGCTCATCCTGAGTGAGCTAACCCAGTCTCAGAAGGATGCACATGGCATCTATTCACTTATAGTAGGATTTTAACTATATCGTACAGGATATCTGTACTACAACCAACACACCAAAAGGAACATGGACATAATTCTTTTTTATCTTTTTCTTTTTCCTTCTTTTTTTCTTTTTTTCTTTTTTCTTTTTCCTTTTCCCTTCTCTTTTTCCTCTCTTTTTTTGTTGATATTCTTTGTTTTTGTGGGTTTGTGTGTTTGTTGGTCTTTTTTTTTTAGTATTCCCCCAGTAACAAGGAGACACCTTTCACTGGCAGTACTGCCTCGTAGGCCCCCAGTGAATGAAGAGGCTCCTGGTCCTCATATGACTCCTGATCTGTGGTGAGAGACTGTTAGGCAGGGACACTCCACCCCAGAGGAACAAGACGGAAGGGTCAGGGGGTAGAGCATGGGAGGGTGGGGCTGGGAAGAGGAAAAAGAGGACAATATGATAAGGATGTAACCTGAAGCAACAAACAAATAAATTTATTAACTAAAAAAAAAAAAAAAAAAAAAAGCAGGGGGCAGGGCTGAAACACTGTGAATGGAATAGAGGATACAGCCATTCGGCCTGGTTTTGCAGACCTCCAGGTGTCGAGAAGATGTGGAGCTAAGGTAAAATACAAGAGAATTGTGGTATTGGCCAATTGGCCCATGCCTTTGACTTCAGCGGAGACAGTGGGGAGCACCGTAGAGTTGGTGGTCTTATGTATTCTGGAGTCATACGGAGCGGGGTGGTGAGGGTGCATACTCTTGGTCCCACCATTCAAGAAGAGTACACCCTTGGTCCCAGCTCCCAGCACACTGGAGACAGAAACGGGCAGATCCCGGAGCTCAGGGTCACCCTGATGCAGGGCAAACTCTAAATAGAGAAAGACTTCGATCCAGGAGTGGTGGAACACATCTTTGATCCCTTCAGATGGGAAACACAGGTCCCTGATCCCAATAATTAGAGTTCAGAGACACACACATGGGAAGTGCTTCTATTTTTTAAACAGAGCCATTCTAGAACAACAATCTTACATAGCACTGCCCATCAAGATCAGATGTGCACTGTGCCTCCCTGGGACTGTCATAGACAAGTGTGCCTGATCCACCTCCTCATGCCTTGTTGTCTCAGAAACCACAGGCTAGGGAGCCCTGTATTCCTAACAATACTCTTTGGAAGCAGGGTGAGTGACTGGAAGCCCAGTCTCTTTCTCCCAAAATAAAGCAAGCAGATGTTGCAAAAACTGATAAGCCAGTTTACAGGATATTTTAAAATTTGGCTTATTGATTCATTTATGTTGTGTTTGATCTTATTTCACAATTAAACCATGTGTGAATTATACACTATCTCACATCCCTTGGGGAAAAAAAAGAGCATAAAGGGGGTAAAATTGCAATTTTATCCTTAGTGCTCTATCTGTATGAATACAGATCTGTCAGTGAATGGTGTATAATATGCTGGCTCATTGGTTTCATATTCATGAAATTAAATTGATTGATTTTTTGCTGTCATATTAATGCAATTCTTTTTTCATTTATAAGAGATCTAAAGCTTGCTACTCAAGATTAAATGTCAATATGAGCAGTGGCATCATTAACACCTCTGGCTTGAACCCAGTGCACAGCAGCCAACAATAACTGAACTATCTGGGGAATACGCAATTCTTTCGTATGGTTTTTAAAAATACCTTTAGTTTCAAGCATCATAATTCAAGCTGCCATTTACTTTTGCTTTCAGATATTTATAATCCTTACTGCTTTCAGGTATTTGGAAAAAGCCACTTTGTATCTCTAACAATACACATTTTTAATAAAGCAATAGGCCCTTCAGCTTTAAGGGACACAGGATTTTTTTCTTTTTTAATCCCCCCTTCCCCTGAGATAGGGCTTTCTCTGTGTAACAAACAGCTCTGTCTATCCAGAAACTAGCTCTCTAGACCAGACCGGCCTCAATTCACAGAAATCTGCCTGCCTCTGCCTCCCAACTGCTGGGATTAAAGACATGTGCTACCACTGCCTGATGACACACAACTTTTTAAAAAGTTTTTCAGTATTTATTGTTGTAAAAGAAATTGAGCAAATATATGATTCGGGTTCTTTAAATATTTACCTAAGAGCCATGTATCCCAGTCACTCTGACAAAGTATTTTCTCTTGATGTCTCATTTGGTCTTTATGACAATGGAGAAGAAAGTCATCACTAGCTCAAGTTCCTAGACATGTAACTGTGGTAAGAGTTTTGTTTCTTAAAAACCCAGTTATGATGCAAGAATGTCTTTGTTTTAAGCCCAGGTGTGGGGCTGCATCAGTTTGTCCACACCTGTAAACTATAAGTGCTTCATAGTGCTAGCAGGGGAATGGCTTAGCCAACTGGAGAGGGGTATAAAAAGCCAGAGCCCTGAGAAGTAGTGTTATAGGTTGGTGTTAAGCATTCTAAATGTTAATTAATTGGTCCTGCTTGCTGTCTGCTACTTACATTGTCTCTGATTGGTTAAATAAAATGCTGAGGCCTGAGATTGGGCAAAGACAGAGGAAGGTGGGACTTCCTGAGATTAGAACATGAACCCTGCATTTTACACAGAGGATTAATACATTCCAGCCAGGAGCAGGAAGAAGGAGGACACATACCATGGGTTAGAGAAAAGACGCCATTCCACATGGCCTGGAACATCAGTCCAAAGGGACGTATGTATATATGGGGTCATATTTGGGTAATAGAATTATGAGCTAGCTTAGATGGGACAAGATTGCTCAATTCAGGCTAAGGCTTATTAAAATCCAAGTGGTGTCTGTGTGCTCATTTATAATGGCTGGTTAAAGATTAACAGCCACCAAACCAATTAAAATAATCTAAATACTGTTAAACAATTTAATTAATTATTTCCACAGTGGTGGGGTGCTCCAAAGAAGGAAGAGCTTACTGCTCTCCCTGCTAGTGCTCCCCCAAGATGTTGCTGATTCGTTCTGCTTCTGAGTTTGTTGTGGCTGGTTTGTTGGACTTCTGCAGGTTTGTTAGTGCTGCTCCCAAAGAAACTGATGACCTTAACCAGCAGGAAGTAGCTCAAAGAGACCTACATCCTTTATCGCTCTAACCTTCTTTCTCTCCCACCTAGTGTTGGAGGGTTGGAAGGAACAAAGTTTGGAAGGGAGGTAGAGGATTGAGTACAGTAAAATAAACTAGAATGTGTAATAAAATAAAAGCCACAAACTACTACATGCAGCTAATAGAAGTCAAGTTTCTTTCATCTGGTGACAGGATTTAGAATGTTCTCTAACATTGCCATGTCAAACCACAGTTGCTAGCCTATGGAAGAACATTTAACAAATAAGGCCTAAATGGAGGTCTTTGAGTGGATGCCCTCAGGAAGGATTGCTGATACCTACCTACACTGTACTTTCCCTCTTTTTTTCTTTTACTCCAGAACATGAGATTATCAAGTCATTAAAATGTCAAACATTTTCAAGTCTTTTAACAGATTAAAAGCAGGCCTTTCCACATAATGTTGTATGGTTATTCAGCAATATTTCCCTACCTTGTTTTATTAAGGTATCTAAAAGAAATTCTTTGAAGTAATATTTAAGATTTTCTCATTGATCTGGAGAAAGGCTCCTTATGTTCCAACATTTGGAGTTTGTAGTACACAAATGGAAACTTATTTTATGATCAACCTGTGTATTCTGTGGTTTTTTCCCCCAAGTTCTCAGGGGCATGCTTAATAAATGAAAAAAAATTTAACAAATTGAATAAATAGTTGCTATATTAAATAATATACCCATTTAAACAAATAATCCTTTACTGAAATGTTACTTTGGGTTGAGTTCAATCATGCTAAAAGAGTCATATTTGACTTTAGAGAAGTAACCCAATTAAAACAAAGTGGTGGGGGGGTGGTCTCAATCATAGATTTTGTTACCTTAGTAGGACACTTTACCCTAGCTGAGATGCCAGGTCGGACCCCAGAGCAAGAGGAAGCTCTTTGCCCTCATTTGACTGATGAACTGATAAGTGGGAGACCCCTTCACCCAAGAAGAATAATAAGAGAGAGAGGGGGGAGAGGGTGGGAGAGTTGGACAGGGAGGGGAAGAGGGAGGAGGCTGTGATTGAGATGTAACTTGAATTAATAAATAAATGTTTAAAAAAAGCCATATGGAAACATACTTCAAAAGCATCTATATGACCCCCCTGTGTGTGTGTGTGTGTGTGTGTGTGTGTGTTTACACAAAAGGAGTTAAAATAGAGATGCCTTATAACAAGGAAACAATGATCCTACTAAACACCAGAGGCTAACAAATAAAAATTCCAGTGCCTGGAATGTTTTTCTTCTTTTGAGTTTTGACCAATGAGATCTATTAGACCTCCAAATACTGCAGACTCTTGCCATTGATCTTAGCTATCCTCCAGAAATTGACAATGAGACCTTTTGCAAAACAAATGTTACATACATAGTTGAGTGTGTTAGAAAATGGAGTTAGGACATGGTACTGACTGTACTGACTTGGAAGCTTTCTCTCTACTGGCTAGCTTTCATAGTGCTACACAGTTCTATGCAGGCTACCAAAGGAGATAAGCAATCATACCTAGCTATAAACTCTGTGAGTAAAATAATGGCTACCCTGGCAAGACATGGCCAGTAGTACAGTAGTGACATGAACATTATGGGAGTAACCAACTACTTTCTGATTAAATTTAAGTCCTGTTCAACAAGATGAAATCCATACCTCTCACTATTAGTGTATCAAGAACCTATACTAGACAATCCATAAGAAAACCTCTAAATTTCTCATTATATCCATAGATTTCTCAACTCTCATTTGATAAGCTTTTATTTGCAGTAAATAATAATACAAAGGCCCAAAACTAGGTGCATAGAATAAGAAACTGAAGAATGTCTAACTTTAAATGAACATTTATATATAACCCCCTCCTCCCAAGGCTCAGGGATCATTTCATAGAAGGTGCAGAAAAAACCTAAAAGCCAGAGGAAGTGGATGACTATGAGGAACAGTGTTCATTGACAAAGCAGGGCAGTTGCACATATGAATTTAGTGGTTAGAGCAGAATGAACGAAACTTGTGCAACCCCAAGCTGGACCAAAGTAAAGAATATAAGTATGTGTGTACAAACCCAGTGTTAATCATGGACCTATTTTCAATTATTAGCTGATAGGAGAAGGAAAGACAGTTTTCTCTAAAAGTATGGACTCTGATTAGATGAGCGTATTTCAGTAGAAGACCATAAATCCAAGAATATCTGGGTAGTGGAAGTTTGTCTTGATGAGTTAAATACACACACACACACCAAGTTTGCTGAGTAAGGAACTCACATATTGCCAAAACAATTCAGACACAGATGCTCATACTCAGACCACACTCCTACACCCCCTCCAAACAGTCTTCAATATGCTCCCCTAAATTTCCCAAAAGTGTGTTTCATGCCTTTGCAAATTCCACCATCTGTGGTGAATGTCTCCTGCTTGTTTTACTTACTTACTAGTGACAAGTTTCCATGGGTTCTACGTTTAAGGGTTGTCTTCCTTTTTTTTTTTTTTTTTTTAGTTTTCTTTTAATGACTACATTGGACATTAGAAGAACCTCCTCTGACTTTATCATTCTGCTATGCATCCATCTCCATGAGTTTAAAGTTCTATATCCAAATCAGCTTCCATCCTAACTTGCATCACCATCTTAAAAACATCTTAGAGCCAGAACACCCTCTTAATTCCCAAACAACTCAAAATTTAACTATGAGACTTTAACTATCAAGTCTTCAACTGGGGGGGGGGTCTGAGGGTTAAAAGGGTGGGAGGGTGGGACCAGAGAGGGGAGTAAGGAGGGGATTGTGATTGAGATGTGACTTGAAGAAATAAAAATACTAAAAAAAAGAAAACCCTTGCTGGGCGGTGGTGGCGCACGCCTTTAATCCCAGCACTTGGGAGGCAGAGGCAGGCGGATCTTTGCGAGTTCGAGGCCAGCCTGGTCTACAAAGCGAGTCCAGGACAGCCAGAGCTGTTAAACAGAGAAACCCTGTCTCGAAAAACCAAAAAAAAAAAAAGAAAACCCTCCTCTGCTCCCACAGTACTGAATTCTCACTACTACACTGAACTATGATTGGATATTGACTTTTAGAATACCCTCCCTTCCCCCTTGCCTCTCCATTCCCTCCATCATTCTCATCTTCTCCCTTCTCTCAATCTGAGTACAGTGTCACAGAAAACAAACTAAGTATCTCACATATGTTCATACATGCACAGTTAAATAGTCCCGGGGCTGATTTTTAGTATTGCATGCACTTGTTGACCAGCTGTGTCTCACTTTTTCCTACACAGTGGCATCTACTAGCAACATTTGTTTATTTCTCCATATATATCAAAATACAAAAATTAAGAACTGTGAATCTAAATTTTCACTGCCTGCATTGCACTGTGACTTAGCCTCTCTTGCATACTTATACTTTTTCCTGTTCGAAAAATGGAAATTATTCAAGTATTTATACCAAAACACACAAACAAACTTATCAACTGAGGCCTGCTAAGATCATGTCCCAAAGCTGATGGAATTGCACAACATTAATCTCTTACTTAGCAATATCCAGAGTTATTTTGGAACCTCCCACATGACAGTTCCTACAATCACCCCCATTTAGAGGAAATAAGCTGCCATCAATGGCAAGATCTACTCTGGCTCCTTCCAAATAGTTGTGTACTAGACACGTTATTGTAAAAATGATATGCTTGTTTGATTTTCACATTGAGAGTCCTATCCTAACAAATACCTAGTTGACCAGATGGATTTTAGTATGCAAATCTAAATGCTGTCACTAAATCTTCTTTCAGAGTAGTTTCTTATTTTATCCTCTCCGGCATGACTGTTTGTAGAGAGCTGCAGTGTGCCGCGCCCTAAAGATGGCGCCAGTTTCTGCCTTCCACCAGCCCGACGGTGAGCACTCTCGGTGGTAAACAAGTCCATATTTGGCAAAGACCGCTGATCTGGCTTGCTTCCGCATACGTGGGCCTCTAAGATAGCACCACGTGGCTTTACTTGATTGGCTGTTC
>CAJQZJ010032593.1:5615413-5642881 GCA_907164525.1 Lophiomys imhausi | reverse complement strand
ATTAGTAGTTTATTTGGCTAAAGTGGTATTGACCATTGTTTATTGTGTAAAAATAAGATTGTATTGGATTACATCGGTATTGATCTTTGTATATTGATACAAAATTAAGATTATAGTTGGCCACAATGGTATTGACCCTTGCATATGGACGTAATATTAAGATTATATTGGGCTACATAGGCATTGATCTTGGTATATTGATACATAATTAAGAGTATATTTAACCACAATTGAATAGATTTTTGTATATTGATACAAATTTAAAGATAATGCTTCCCAATGGTATCATACCTAGAGATACTTAAAAATAAAATGTGAAGCTCTGACCTCTTGATACCAACCGTCTAAAACGGTCTAGGATAGTTAAAACAAACTCCTAGTCATGCAAACATGTCTCTTTGTTAGCTACTATGACAGTCTATCACAGATATTCTCTAAACTACCCAGTAATCAAGTGGCTAAGAGACAAGCAACATTTGCTTATCTAAATACAAGAGATGGTTAGGGCATCTTCAAAAACCCCTAGAGATCTGCAGAATATGGCATTCAAAGATGTTATCTTAAATCAAGATTTTTTTTTGATATCGAGACATATCAGCGCCTGACAGCACCCCCTATTCTACTCCAAGTAGAAGTTAAGCATCGAAGAACCTCCGCTGTAAGATGGTTGAATTAGTGGCAAGCCTTTCTCTTGGCATGAAAAAACCCCTTGCACCAACTGCAGACAGACTGCTGTCCAAAAAGGACAAAACTTGGTAGCAGGGAAGTCGACAGCCTAACTCTGCCAAGACAGGGTAAGTAAGTCCTTCAT
The DNA here is from genome assembly GCA_907164525.1 of Lophiomys imhausi. NCBI lineage: Eukaryota > Metazoa > Chordata > Mammalia > Rodentia > Muridae > Lophiomys > Lophiomys imhausi. The sequence continues at coordinate 5,642,070 of CAJQZJ010032593.1, read as the reverse complement.
AATCCCTGCTCTACAACAAATGTCTGTCAGAGAAACAGGACCCAAAGGCTGAAGATTGATGCTGGAATGTATGGAGAGAAAATGGGAACTGTCCAGGCAGTTATTGGTATGTTCTTTCTTAGTTTTGGAAGCTGCAGGCTCTGCACTTCCTATATAAGCAAATATATTTATCCCTCTCAGGTCTCTGAGGTGGTTGAAGAATAGACAGATAGAATCTTATAGTTAAATTTTGAACTGTTTAGGAATCAAGAGGGTGTTATAGATCTAAGAAGATACTCTTAAAAGTGTGTTGCAAGATAGTATGAATGTTGAGTCACATATAGACCTTTAAACTCATGGAGTTGGGTAGATAGTAGAATGTTAAAGTCAGGGGCCAAATAGGTATAAACTGAACATTGGGAAGGTATACTGGGCCAATTTAATCTCATAAATGTGGCATATTTATATCTATTGTTTTGTATAATACTTACTGTTATAAGAGAAGGAAACATCTGTTGGACTGAAAGGGGAAACCTCTGGAGGGAAGAGGGTGGAAGGGCGGGTTAGGAAGGGGGAATAGGGAGGGGTTTGTTACTGAGATGTAACTTGAAGAAAAAAAAAATAAAGTATTTATTAAAAAAAAAAAAAGAATCGGAACTATAGACACTAGCATCACCAACAGAATACAAGAGATGGAAGAAAGAATTTCAGGCTCAGAGGATAAAATTGAAGAAATGGATACATCTGTCAAAGAAAATGTCAAATCTAAAAAAGTCCTGACACAAAACCTTCAGGAAATCAAGGACACAATGAATAGACGGAATCTCAGAATAATAGGAATAGAAGAAAGAGAAGAGTCCCACCTCCATGGACCAGAAAATATCTTCAACAAAATCATTGAACAGAATTTCCCAAATCTAAAAAAAGAGATGCCTATAACTCTACAAGAAGCTTACAGAACCCCAAATAGATTAGACCAGAAAAGAAAATCTTCCCGCCACATAATAATCAAAACACTAAATGTACAGAACAAAGAAAGAATTTTAAAAGCTGCTAACATATAATGGCAAACCTATCAGAATCACACCTGACTTTTCTTCAGAGACTCTAAAAGCCAGAAGGGCCTGGACAGACATCTTGCAGACCCTAAAAAACCACAAATGCCAGGCCAGACTACTATTCCCTGCAAAATTGTCAATCAACATAGATGGAGAAAACAAGATATTCCATGACAAAGCTAAATTCAAACAATATCTATACACAAATCCAGCTCTACAGAAGATGTTAGAAGGAAAACTTCAACCCAAAGAGGTTAACTACACACAAGAAAGCACAGGAAGCAAATAGCATGCCTGCAGCAAAAACAAAAGGAAAGAAGCTCACTCACACACTATTTCTACCAACATCAAGATGGCAGGAAGTAACAATCACTGGTCATTAATATCTCTCAACATCAATGGACTCAATTCCCCAATAAAAAGGCACAGGCTAGCAGAATGGATGCGAAAACAGAATCCCACATTCTGCTGCTTACAAGAAACACACCTCAGCAAAAAAGATAGACATTGTCTCCAAGTAAAGGGCTGGAAAAGATATACCAAGCAAATGGACCCAAGAAAAAAGCTGGAGTAGCAATTCTAGTATGCAACAAATTGGATTTTCAACCAACATTAATCAAAAGAGATGAGGAAGGACACTATATACTCATCAAAGGAAAAATTCACCAAGATGAAATTTCAATACTAAACATCTATGCCCCAAACGTAAGACCACCCACATTCATTAAAGAAACACTACTGAAGCTCAAATCCCACATTGAACCTCACACATTAATAGTGGGAGACTTCAACACACCACTCTCACCACTGGACAGATCAACAATGCAGAAACCAAACAGAAATAATGAACCTCACAGATGTCATGAATCAAATGGACCTAATTGATATCTACAGAACATTTCACCCCAAAACAAAAGAGTACACTTTCTTCTCGGCACCTCACGGAACCTTCTCCAAAATCGACCATATAGTCAGTCACAAAGCAAGCCTCAACAGATACAGGAAAATTGAAATCACTCCTTGTAACTTATCAGACCATCATGGAATAAAGCTAGGCTTCAACAGTAACAAAAATAACAGAGTGCTTGCAAAAACATGGAAACTGAACAACTCTCTCCTCAATGACCTCTGGGTCAGGGAAGAAATAAAAAAAGAAATTAAAGTCTTCTTAGAACTCAATGAAAATGAAGGCACAACATACCCAAACTTATGGGACACATTGAAAGCAGTGCTAAGAGGAAAGTTTATAGCACTAAGTGCCTTCAAAAAGAAACTGGAGAGTTCCTATACTAGCCACCTAAAAGCACACCTGAAAGAGCTAGAACAAAAAGAAGCAAACACTCCCAAGAGGAGCAGACGAGAGGAAATTATCAAACTCAGGGCTGAAATCAACAACTTAGAAACAAAAAGAACAATACAAAGAATCGACAAAACCAAGAGCTGGTTCTTTGAGAAAATCAACAAAATAGACAAGCCCTTAGCTAAACTAACTAAAAGGCAGAGGGAAAATACCCAAATCAACAAAATCAGAAATGAAAAGGGGGAAATAACAACAGACATTGAGGAAATCCATAGAATCGTTAGGTCCTATTTCAAAAACTTGTACTCCACAAAATTGGAAAATCTAAATGAAATGGACAATTTTTTTGATAGATTCCACCTACCAAGGTTAAATCAAGAACAGGTAAACAAATTAAACAGTCCTATAACCCTTAAGGAAATAGAAGAAGTCATTAGACGTCTTCCAACCAAAAAAAGCCCAGGCCCAGATGGTTTCAGCACAGAATTCTACCAGACATTCAAAGAAGAGCTAACACCAGTATTCTTCAAACTCTTCCACAACATAGAAACAGAAGGAATACTGCCAAACACATTCTATGAGGCCACAGTTACCCTGATACCTAAACCTCACAAAGACACAACGGAGAAAGAAAATTTCAGACCAATTTCCCTTATGAACATGGATGCAAAGATACTTAATAAAATACTTGCAAGCCGGATCCAAGATCACATCAAAAGTATCATACACCATGATCAAGTAGGCTTCATCCCAGGGATGCAGGGGTGGTTCAACATTAGAAAATCCATCAATGTAATCCACCACATAAACAAGCTGAAAGAAAAGAACCACATGATCATCTCATTGGATGCTGAAAAAGCTTTTGATAAAATACAGCACCCTTTCATGACAAAAGTCTTAGAGAGATCAGGCATACAAGGACCATACTTAAAAATAATAAAAGCAATTTACAGCAAGCCAATAGCCAACATCAAACTAAATGGAGAGAAACTTAAAGCATTTCCTCTAAAATCAGGGACAAGGCAAGGCTGCCCACTCTCTCCATATCTCTTCAACATAGTACTTGAAGTTTTAGCTAGAGCAATAAGACAACTAAAAGAGATCAAGGGGATACAAATTGGAAAGGAAGAAGTCAAAGTATCCCTATTTGCAGATGATATGATAGTATACATCAGTGACCCCAAAAATTCCACCAGAGAACTTCTACAGCTGATAAACTCCTTCAGCAAGGTGGCCGGATACAAAATCAATTCAAAAAAAAAATCAGTAGCCCTTCTTTACACAAAAGATAAATGGGCTGAGAAAGAAATAAGGGAATCAACACCCTTCACAATAGCCACAAATAATATAAAATACCTGGGGGTAACTCTAACCAAGCAAGTGAAAGACCTGTATGATAAGAACTTCAAGACCCTGAAGAAAGAAATTGAAGAAGATATCAGGAGATGGAAAGATCTCCCTTGTTCATGGATAGGTAGGATCAACATAATAAAAATGGCAATCTTACCAAAAGCAATATACAGATTCAATGCAATTCCTATCCAAATACCAACTCAATTTTTTACAGATCTGGAAAAAGCAATTCTCAACTTCATATGGAATAACAAAAGTCCCAGAATAGCTAAATCAATCATGTACAATAACAGAACATCTGGAGGTATCACCATTCCGGATTTCAAGCTGTACTACGGGGCAATAGTAATAAAAACAGCATGGTACTGGTATAGAAACAGACCAGTTGACCAATGGAATCGAATTGAAGACCCAGAAATAAACCCACACATCTATGGTCACTTAATTTTTGATAAAGAAGCCAAAAACATACAATGGAAAAAGGAAAGCATCTTCAATAAATGGTGCTGGTCTAACTGGATGTCAACATGTAGAAGAATGCAAATAGATCCATACTTATCACCCTGTACAAAACTTAAGTCTAAGTGGATCAAGGACCTCAACATAAATCCAGACATACTAACATTAATAGAAGAGAAAGTGGGAAAAAGCCTTGAAATCATTGGCACTGGTAGCAACTTCCTGAATAGAACACCAATAGCTCAGGCACTAAAACAAACAATCAATAAATGGGACCTTATAAAATTGAAAAGCTTCTGTAAGGCAAAGGACACTGTCCTTAGAACAAAACAGCAGCCTACAGAGTGGGAAAGGATCTTCACCAACCCAACATCTGACAGAGGGCTAATATCCAAAATATATAAAGAAATGAAGAAATTAAACACCAAAAAATCAAATAACCCCATCAATAAATGGGGTACAGAGCTAAACCGAGAATTCACAGAAGAGGAATCTCTAAAGGCTGAGAGGCATTTGAGGAAATGTTCAACATCTTTGGTTATCAGGGAAATGCAACTTAAAACAACTCTGAGATTCCATCTCACACCTGTCAGAATGGCTAAGATCAAAAACTCAAATGATAGCACATGCTGGCGAGGATGTGGACAAAGAGGAACACTCCCCCATTGCTGGTGGGACTGCAAACTTGTGCAACCACTTTGGAAATCAATCTGGAGATATCTTAGAAAATTGGGAATAAATCTACCTCAAGACCCAGCCATACCCCTCTTGGGCATATATCCAAAAGATTTGAAAGGAAACCACAAGGACATTACCTCAACAATGTTCATAGCAGCTTTATTTGTAATAGCCAGAAACTGGAAACAACCCAGATGTCCATCAACTGAAGAATGGATAAAAAAACTGTGGTACATATACACAATGGAATACTACACAGCTATCAGAAATGAGAAAATCATGCAATTCAAAACCAAATGGATGGAACTAGAAAAGCTCATCCTAAGTGAGCTGACGCAGTCCCAGAAAGATAAACATGGTATGTATTCCCTTACAAATGGATATTAACCATACATCAGAGGATAACTATCCTACAACCCACACACCCAAATAGACAGGAACCTAGCATATCTATCCTAGGAAAAATTCTACCCACCAGTGAGTCATGGAATCTGCTGCAGGTTAGTGGAACCCCACACCCTAGATGGTGTGCCTTATCAAGCTCCAGTACGAGTGTAAGCTCTTGGGCCTCACATGACGCAAGATCTGAGGGAGTATGATATGTGAGGACCCACCTCATCTAAGGAGAAGGAGAGTACAAAGTAGAGGAACAAGGAGGGAGGGAGGGAGGGAGGGAGGGAAGGAGAGATGAAGGGAGGGGCCAAGAGGGGAGGAGGGAGGAAACTATGTTCTAGAAATAAATAATACTTTTTTAAGAAAAGAATTAATAAGCTTAAAAATATAATAAAAATACAATATAAAATTTTCAAACTATAATTTACCTTACTGGCATGAAAAGAAAATGGCCTTAATTTCAGATTAGAATGTTAGACTGCAGGTGGCTACAGAGATTACACAAACTTGATAGCAGCTTAAAAGGTTTTTTTTTGTTTTTTGGGTTTTTTTGTAGAGGTATAGGCTATTTCCATGGTTTGGCATTAAAAAGCAGGTAACAGGGTTAAAACACTGTAAATAAATTAAAGGTGACAGCTGTTCAACCTGATTTTACAAACCTCCAAGAGTTGAAAAAACTTAGAGCTAAGGTAAAATAATGCATGGTGTTTGCCCATGCCTTTACCTCCAGCAGAGACAGGAGGATCACTATAGAGTTAGTGATAAATTCACTTATAAATTCTAGAGTTACAAGAAACAGGGTGGTGATGGTGCACACCCTTAGTCACATCATTGGGGAAGAATACACCCTTAATCCCAACACATTAGAGACAGAAACAGGCAGATCTCAGAGCTCAAGGCCACCTGATACAAAACAAGCTCTAAACAGAGAAAAACTTTGATCCAGGAGTGGAGGAGCACATCTTTAATCCCATCAGTTGGAAACCACATGTCTTTGATCCCAAAATTTAGAATGCAGAGACAGGCACATAGGATTTGGAAAGATTTAAGTTTAAAAGCTACTTACAAAAGGTAGGCTGCAATTCAAACAAATTGTCCTTTGAGATCTCAAAATATATACACTAAAGGTTTGTTTAGCTCCAAAATATCAAAATAATTTCTTCTTTAATCCGGATTGAAAGGTAATACTTTATATATTATCAAAAAAAACAAATTTGCTCCAGGAAAAATATTACCTGACCCCCCAAAAAAAGGTAATTGTCCCAGAGTTAGGATTAGGGCAGGGCTCTGTTCTTATCTTTCCAGGAGATTTAAAGCATCCATTCAAGGAATCCAGGGACAACTGGACAACGGAAACCTCAGCAGAAAACAGATCAGACACCAAAGAAGACGAGTGGCCCAGATGATCCAGCCTTGCAGACTTCTTCAATAGCAGTTTCCTCAAAAGTCTATAACCACAACAACTCAAAATCGCTAAGATCGTTCAGCACCACAGACTACTCCAGCCAGATCTTCAGTAAAGACAGAAGATCAGCTTCTGTCTATGAACTTCGTAGGACATCTAAATAGCTGAGCACAAAGGGACTGAACATCAAATGATTCGATTAACATTTTTAACCATTTTTCCATTCTTATTTGGGACCCAAACAGGTTTACTACATCCCAAATCAGCAGGAAGTCATTTTAAGAGAACAACGTCCCATCCCCAGAAGGTGGGGAGGGTGTTCTCCCCCATTGGTTATTTCATAGATAATAGAAAATTTTGTTATTTAGGGGAAAAGACTACAAGCTGTTAAATGGTCTTGTTAAATGGGTTTTGGAGGTCAGACCCAGGGACTTCTCTCTTTTGCTTTTCTGTATCCTCCTTTCTCTCCTATATAGGAGTGAACAGACTAGAGAAAAATGGGACATAGACATAATATAGGAAAGAACAAGAAAAAAGGACAGATTATTGAATATAGCTTTATACCTTTGTATACTGATACAAAATTAATATTATATTTGGCTAAATCGGTATTGATCATTGTATATTAATGCAAATTTAAGATTATATAGGGCTACATCGGTATTGATCTTTGTATATTGATATAAAATTAAGATTATATTTGGCCACAATGGTATTGACCCTAGTATATTAATGTAAAATTAAGATTGTATTGGGCTACATCGGTACTGATCTTTGTATATTGATACAAAATTAAGATTATATTTGGCCACATTGGTATTGATCTTTGTATATTGATACAAAACTAAGGGTAACGCTTCTTAAAGGTATTGTTTGTAGTAATACTTAAAAATGAAATGTCAAGTTTTGACCTCTCGCTACCAACCGACATAAACTGTTTAGGATAATTAAGAAACGGAAACTAATAGTCATGAAAACGTGTCATTTTGTTAGTTACTATGACAGTCTATCACAGTTATTTTCTAAGCTACTCAGAAATCAAGTTGCTAAGAGACAAGCAACATTTGCTTATCTAAATATAAAAGATAGATAGGGCATCTTCAAAAACCTCAAGAGATCTGCAGAATATGGCATTCAAAGATGTTTTCTTAACTTAAGATTTTTTGATATCAAGACATGTCAGCTCCTGACAGCACCCCCTATATTACTCCAAGTAGAAGATGAGCATCGAAGAATCTCCAGTGGGAGATGATTGAATTGGTGGTAAGCCATTCTCTTGGCAAGAAAAACCACTTGCTTCAACTGTAGACAGACTTCTGTCCAAAAAGGACAAAACCTGGAAGCAGGTAAGTCGACAGCCTAGCTCTGCCAAGACAGGGTAGGTAAGTCCTTCATAATTCCTGCTCTACAACCAATGTCTGTCAGAGAAATGGGGCCAAATGGCTGAAGATTGATGCTGTAATGTATGGAGAGAAAATGGGAACTGTCCAGGCAGCCACTGGTATGTTATTTTTTAGTTTTGGAAGCTGCAGGCCCTGCACTTCCTATATAATAAGATATATTTATCCCTCTCAGGTCTCTGAGGTGGTTGAAGAATAGATAGCTAGAGTCTCATAGTTAAATTTTGAGTTGTTTAGGAATCAAGAGGGTGTTCTGGATCTAAGAAGATATTTTTAAAATTATGAGGCAAGTTAGTATGAAAGCTGAGTTAGATATAGAACTTTAAACTCATGGAGATGGTTAGATAGTAGAATGTTAAAGTCAGGTGCCAAATACATATGGACTGGACATTGGGAATGTATGCTAAGCCATATAAAACTCTTATAATCGTGGCCTATTTATTTCTGTTGTTTTGTATTGTATTTATAGTTATAAGAAAAAGAACCATTATTTGGACTGAAAGGGAGAGCTGTTGGGGGGAAAAATAAATACCTTAAACTAAAAAAAAAAAAAAAAAAAAAAAAAGAAGGGAAGAGGATGGTGGGGCTGAGGGGGGAGTAGGGAGGGGATTGTGATTGAGATGTAACTTGAAGAAATAAAAAATAAATTATTAAAAAAAAAACAATGACCTCTAAAAAAAAAAAGAATTAACAGCTACCAGACCAATTAAATATAATATAAATACTAGTAAATAATTTAGAGCTATTTTTTTCTACAGTTGGGAAGTCAAGCACGAGAGGACTGTGTGCAGTATTTATGGAAGATGAACTACCATGTGATATACATATCATGGGGAGTTCAGCATGCCAGGCCTGAGAGGCCACCTGGCAGTGGTTGGCCTTTAGTTAAGAGCACATTCCATTCTTGAGCAAATATCCTTCAATTCTTATAATAAGATAGACGGGAAGAACAAACCATATCCTACTTGTTCTGGTTGACAGAACCATTAGTGAGCACGGAGGAGAAACTTACCCTTTGTTTCAGGGAAGGATTCTATGATCTTCATAGCTGGTGTGCACTTCTCATCCTTTCTGGAAGTGAGCAAAGCAGGTAAGCTAGACCATCATGTGGCAAGTCTTTGTAGAGTCCCACCCTCCCCATCATGCTTCATGTCCTCTCCCCTTTTGTGGTAAAATTGGCCTTTGCAATGAGCTGGAAAAGAAACTTGAAGATGACAGAAAGTCAAGGTGCTTCTAGCAGATCAGCTTCAGGAAACATATGTGCATAAGTCAGGTTGCTGTAGGTAAACAAGGAAGTGGGGGTGGTTAGCCACAAGGTTCTAAAATTGTCATGTGAAAGCAAGAGGAAAGGAGAGATAAGAACAAACCTAGAATGGAGATGTGTATAAAGGAAGTACATTTGAATATGTTTTTTAAAAAAAGTGTTGAAGAAATCGAAACACTCAGTAAAGATAAATAATAGCAAGCAAAGCATCACAAAACAGTTATTTACAACAGCATTTTCACTTTCACTACCTATTCTTTGAGTCACTGTCTTTTCTCAAAGCATTTTATAGTCAAACAAGCATCATGATAATTAATATGATTCCCATTTTCATTCCTGTACATTACTAAATTACAAACTTCGCTTGTATACATCTATTCCACTCCTGGGCATATATCCAAAGGACTGTTCTACAAGATACCTATATATCCATCTTTATTGGCTATCCAATCACAATAGCTGAGAAATGGAAGTAGGATAAATGTCCATCAACTGATGAATAGATCAGGAAAATGTGGTGTATATACACAATGTAATTTTACTCAGCTATAAAAAGAAATGAGATTACAAAATTTGAAGCTAAATGGATAGAACAGAAAAAGACGTGTTCAGCGGGGTAATTCAGTTTCAGCAGAACAAACGTCATGAGTTCTCTCACATGTGAGTCCTAGCTTCTACTAGTTTGTTCTGTTGGTTTAGCAAAATGAAATACCTGTAGATTACCTGTGGATACTAGGAAGGGGGGCACTGGGAATGGGGAATGCCCTAGAGGAGGAGAAGTAGGAGAACATACAATTGAAGAAATAAATCAATGTAAAATAAATAAATGAAATAATTTAAAAAAAAAGAAAACGAAAAAAAGAATTTAAAGGAACGTAAACAAAGGGGAAAAAGTTCTAGAAGGTTCTCTCAGTGGTCTTACCCACCTGTGAACTCTCCAAACGACTTCCATGTTCCAAAATCCTGGCTGGATTTTGTTTGTTTTTAGTGAAAATGAGAACTAGAATATGTCACAAGAAGTGGAAAGGAAAGGTCACAGAGGACAGGGAAAGCAGAGTACTTTTTTTTTTTATAAATACTTTATTTTTTTTTCTTCAAGTTACATCTCAGTAACAAACCCCTCCCTATTCCCCCTTCCTATCCCGCCCTTCCACCCTCTTCCCCCCAGAAGTTTCCCCTTTCAGTCCAACAGGTGGTTCCTTCTCTTATTACAGTAAGTATTATACAAAACAACAGATATAAATATGCCACATTTATGAGAGTTAAATGGCCCAGTATACCTTCCCAATGTCCAGTTTATACATATTTGGCCCCTGACATTAACATTCTACTATCTAACCATCTCCTTGAGTTTAAAGGTCTATATGTGACTCAACATTCATACTAACTTGCAACACACTTTTAAGAGTATCTTCTTAGATCTATAACACCCTCTTGATTCCTAAACAACTCAAAATTTAACTATGAGACTCTAGCTGTCTATTCTTCAACTACCTCAGAGACCTGAGAGGGATAAATATATCTGCTTATATAGGAAGTGCAGGGCCTGCAGCTTCCAAAACTAAGAAATGACATACCAATGACTGCCTGGACAGTTCCCATTTTCTCTCCATACATTCCTGCATCAGTCTTCAGCCTTTGGGTCCTGTTTCTATGACAGACATTTGTTGTAGAGCAGGGATTATGAAGGACTTACCTACCCTGTCTTGGCAGAGTTAGGCTGTCGACTTCCCTGCTACCAAGTTTTGTCCTTTTTGGACAGCAGTCTGTCTGCAGTTGGTGCAAGCGGTTTTTTTCATGCCAAGAGATAGGCTTGCCACTAATTCAACCATCTTACAGTGGAGGTTCTTCGATGCTTAACTTCTACTTGGAGTAGAATAGGGGGTGCTGTCAGGTGCTGATATATCTCAATATCAAAAAAAAATCTTGATTTAAGATAACATCTTTGAATGCCATATTCTGCAGATCTCTTGGGGTTTTTGAAGATGCCCTATCCATCTCTTGTATTTAGATAAGCAGAGTACTTTTAATGTGGGAAAATTAAGAGGAAAGTTGCAGGACTCAACTTCTGCCAATGAGTGAGATTTACTTTGGAGACAAAAGAGAGAAAACACTGGTGATTTTTGAAGCAGTAACATGGACAGTATTCAAAATAGAAATCAATCCATGGAAGCTGACATAGTTACCTAGACGGACTGAAATGAGCAAGCTGCATCTCTGTGAGGCCTCAGGCTCACCTCCTCCTAATAAAGGGAAGCTGCCATCCCTGCCCAATGGTCTTCATTTACTCACTAAGTAGAAGGTGAGGTTGTTTGATAAGAGGGAAGGGTAAGGGCATAGCTGAGATTTCAGAAGTAAATATTTAAAGGTACCTGTCAGCCAAAGATAAAGAGTACCTTCAAAATCAGTGGCCCAGAATGAATAAATAAATTTCAATTCTTGAAGGTACTGGGTTGCCAAAGAAAGTGGTATTAAGCCTGACGGAAAAACGGGGCTTGGTGGCAGAAGCCTTTAATCCCAGCACTTGGGAGGCAGAGACAGGTGGATCTCTGTGAGTTCAAGGTCAGCTAGTCTACAAAGTGAGTCCAGGACAGCCAGGAAACAGAAACCCTGTCTTGGGGGGGGGGGAGGAAGACTGACGAAAAAACACCTAGGGATCAATAAAATAATTTGATTTTCATGTGCTTAAGGCTTAGATGTGTTTTTGTTTTGTTGTTTTACATTTATAATTGAAATGAGAAGACAATGAAAAAGAAATATTGAATTCTGCTAATAGAAGGCAGTAAAAACATGGGTATTATGGTATGGTGAGTAGTTTATGTAGTTTTTCACTGTTAAAACCTTCAAATAATTGCATATGAAAGCTAGATTACTAGAGGCAAAACTTTAAAAATCTACTTTGTCTCTCTGGCAGACATTTGTTGTAGAGCAGGGATTATGAAGGACTTACCTACCCTGTCTTGGCAGAGTTAGGCTGTTGACTTCCCTGCTACCAAGTTTTGTCCTTTTTGGACAGCAGTCTGTCTGCAGTTGGTGCAAGGGGTTTTTTCATGCCAAGACAAAGGCTTGCCACTAATTCAACCATCTTACAGTGGAGGTTCTTCGATGCTTATCTTCTACTTGGAGTAGAATAGGGGGTGCTGTCAGGCGCTGATATGTCTCGATATCAAAAAAAAACCTTGATTTAAGATAACATCTTTGAATGCCATATTCTGCAGATCTCTAGGGGTTTTTGAAGATGCCCTATCCATCTCTTGTATTTAGATAAGCAAATGTTGCTTGTCTCTTAGCAACTTGATTACTGGGTAGTTTGGAGAATATCTGTGATAGACTGTCATAGTAGCTAACAAAGGGACATGTTTGCATGACTAGGAGTTTGTTTTAACTATCCTAGACCGTTTTAGACGGTTGGTATCAAGAGGCCAGAGCTTCACATTTTATTTTTAAGTATCTCTAGGTATGATACCATTGGGAAGCGTTACCTTTAAATTTGTATCAATATACAAAGATCTATTCAATTGTGGTTAAATATACTCTTAATTATAAATCAATATACCAAGATCAATGCCTATGTAGCCCAATATAATCTTAATATTACGTCCATATGCAAGGGTCAATACCATTGTGGCCAACTATAATCTTAATTTTGTATCAATATATAAAGATTAATACCGATGTAATCCAATACTATCTTATTTTTGCACAATAAACAATGGTCAATACCACTTTAGCCAAATAAACTACTAATTTTGTATCAATATACAAAGGTATAAGGGCATATTCAATAATCTGCCCCTTCTTCTTGGACCTTCCTGTGCTATGACTATATCTCATTTTTCTCAAGCCCATGCACTCCTACATAGGAGAGGAAGAAGGATACAGAAAAGGAAAAGTAGGAATTCCCTGGGGCTAACCTCCAAAACCCATTAAGACAGGACCATTTATCAGCTTGTAGACTCTTCCCCTACATAACAGAGTTTTCAGTTATCCTTCAAATAACCAAAAAGAAGGGTGGAGAAACACCCTCCCCACCCTCTGGGCATGGGACGTCGCTTTCTTAAAGTGACTTTCCTGCTGATTTGGGTCATAGTAGACCTGTTTGGGGCCCCAACCCAAATGGGAAAAATGATTAAAAATGTTAGTACACTCCTTTTATGTTCAGTCCTTCTGTTCTCAGCTATTTAGATGACCTAAGGGGTTTGTAGGCAGAAGCTGATCTTGCAGGTTTCACTGAGGTTCCTGTTGGTGCATTGTGTAGAGCTGAGCAGTCCCAGTGACATTGGATTGCTGTGGTGGTTGCAGGCGCCCGATTGGAGACAGCTATTGAGGAAGTCTGCCAGGCAGAATCAACTGGGTCACTCGTCGTCCTTGGTGCCTGATTTTGCTCTCTGCTGAGGATTCCGCTGTCCAGCCGTCCCTGGGCTCCCCTAATGGACGCTTCGATTCTCCTGGAACGATGTCTATCAGAGAAACAGGACCCAAAGGCTGAAGATTGATGCTGGAATGTATGGAGAGAAAATGGGAACTGTCCATGCAGTTATTGGTATGTTCTTTCTTAGTTTTGGAAGCTGCAGGCCCTGCACTTCCTATATAAGCAAATATATTTATCCCTCTCCGGTCTCTGAGGTGGTTGAAGAATAGACAGCTAGAGTCTCATAGTTAAATTTTGAACTGTTTAGGAATCAGGAGGGTGTTATAGATCTAAGAAGATACTCTTAAAAGTGTGTTGCGCCGGGCGGTGGTGGCGCACGCCTTTAATCCCAGCACTTGGGAGGCAGAGGCAGGCGGATCTTTGTGAGTTCGAGGCCAGCCTGGTCTACAAAGCGAGTCCAGGATAGCCAGAGATATTCAGGGAAATCCTGTCTCGAAAAACCAAAAAAAAAAAAAAAAAAAAAAGTGTGTTGCAAGATAGTATGAATGTTGAGTCACATATAGAAATTTAAACTCATGGAGTTGGTTAGATAGTAGAATGTTAAAGTCAGGGGCCAAATATGTATAAACTGGACATTGGGAAGGTATACTGGACCATTTAACTCTCAAAAATGTGGCATATTTATATCTATTGTTTTGCATAATACTTACTGTTATAAGAGAAGGAACCATCTGTTGGACTGAAAGGGGAAACTTCTGGGGGGAAGAGGGTGGAAGGGCAGGATAGGAAGGGGGAATAGGGAGGAGTTTGTTACTGAGATGTAACTTGAAGAAAAAAAAATAAAGTATTTAAAAAAAAAGTCTACTTTGTCCCAAATTATCACATTTTCCTGCCATATACCCACAATAACATAACTAATAAGAGGAAGCTGAGAATAAGAGAAAAACAAATAAGAAAAGGAAATATGATTACACTACCACAGTGAATTTATGTTCTCACTTTTTTTTTCAAAAATATTTGTTTTATTTATTCTTCTCTCACATAATACATCCCAACCTCAGCTTCACCTCCCTCCACACCTTCCAGTCCCTCCACCACTCTTCTTCAGATTCACTCCCCCAGAAAAACCAACAGACCTCCCAGGGACATCAGTATACATAATGATACATGCACAAGCTGTTGAGTGTCAGATGCAAAGTCTACACCTACATGTGATTCCAGGCATTTTAATTTTGGCCTTAGAGAAAATAATATTCTGACCCAGCATTCATGGTATTTATTCATATCTTGCCTGGATGAAGAACTAATACCTGGGATGAACCATTTCTATCATTTCCTTCTATCAAAAATGGATTATTAATTTAAGTATTGGTAATGATTACATTAGCTTTATTGCAAATAACCTGTTCCACTTTCAAAATATAGTGTTTCCTCTGTCAGATAGGAAGTCTTTTCAGGAATATCACACACACTAAGATTCAGTATTAGAATGATAGAAAATGAGGTTCTTTGTTGGTTATATGGAAACCGATTTTAAAGATTAAAAAAGGATACTGTTTCATAGCAAGTTCACCTCATTCATATATAGTTTATGACAAATGGTCCTATTAATGTACATTTGATGAGTTTTGTGTAAAACTTTTGGAAATGCTTCATGTCCAGGTAAAATGCTCTGTCTAACTCTTCTTTTTTTATGTTCTTTTTTTTTCCTTTATTTTTTATTTCTTCAAGTTACATCTCAATCGCAGTCCCCTCCCTATTCCTCATCCAGTCCCACCCTCCCACCCTCAACCCCCCATCCTCTTCCCTTTTTTTTTTTCCGTTTAAGTTTAAGGTATATCTTATTTCCCCCTACAGTTTCTCCTTTCAGTCCAACAAATGGCTCTTTCTCTTATAATAATAAATACAATACAGTACAACAGAGGTAATTAGGCCATAGTTATGAGGGTTATATGGCTTAGCATACATTCCCAATGACCAGTCCATATGTATTTGGTACCTGACTTTAACATTCTACTATCTAAACCTCTCCATGAGTTTAAAGTTCTATATCTGATTCAACATTCATACTAATTGCAACACAATTTTAAAAGTATCTTCTTAGATGTATAACACTCTCTTGACTCCTAAACAACTCAAAATTTAATTATGAGACTTTATCTATCTGTTCTTCAATCACCTCAGAGACCTGAGAGGGATAAATGGGTTAAAAAACTGTGGTACATCTACACAATGGAATATTATTCAGCTTTCAGAAACAATGAAATTATGCAATTTGCAGCCAAATGGATGGAACTAGAAAAGCTCATCCTGAGTGAACTAACCCAGACTCAGAAGGACACATATGGCATCTATTCACTTATAGTAGGATTTTAGCTATATAGTAGAAGGTATCAATACTACAACTAACACACCAAAGGGAACTTGGACATAGACTTCTTATTTTCAATTTTTATTTATTTATTTATTTTTTTATGTATTAGTTATATTTTTCCTATTTTTTAGTCTTTTTTATCTATTGTATGCTTATTGATTTGTTTGTTTAGTAGTTCTCTCTCCCAGGCAACGAGACACTTTTCACTGATGGTACTGCTTCATAGATCCCCAATGAATGAAGAGGCTCTTGGCCCTCATATGACCTCTCAACTGAGATGAGGGACTGTTATATAAGGACACCCCACCCCAGAGAAATGGGATGGAAGGGTTAGGAGGTAAAGAAAAAAAAGGAAAATGTGATGTTTCGGCCTTTTACTACTAACTGTCATAAACTGTTTAGGATAATTAAGAAATGCAAACTAATGGTTATGCAAGCCGCTCATTCTGTTAGGTACTATGACAGCCTATTACAGTTACTTGCTAAGTTAATCAGAAATAAACCTGCTAAGAGACAAGCAACATCTGCTTACCCTAATATAAGAGATAGATAGGGCCTCTTCAAAAACCTCAAGAGATGTGCAGAATATGACATTCAAAGATGTTTTTGTAACAATAGATTTTTTTATATCAAGACATATCAACTCCTGACAGCACCCCCTATTCTCCTCCAAGTAGAAGATGAGCATTGAAGAATCTCCAGTGGGAGATGATTGAATTAGTCGCAAGCCTATCTCTTGGTAGGAAAAGCCCCTTGCTCCACTGTAGACAGAATGCTGTCCAAAAAGGACAAAACCTGGAAGCAGGTAAGTCGACAGCCTAGCTCTGCCAAGACAGGGTAGGTAAGTCCTTCATAACCCCTGCTCTACAATCAATGTCTGTCAGAGAAGCAGGGCCAAATGACTGAAGAGCGATGCTGTAATGTATGGAGAGAAAATGGGAACTGTCCAGGTAGCCACAGGTATGTCATTTCTTAGTTTGGGAAGCTGCAGACACTGTACTTCCTATGTTCTCACTTTTAAATGAACTTTTATTTGAAAGGCCAGATCATATTGAAAATTACTAATATCCTCTGTCACTGCTTTAAAATCTGATTCTGAAGGGATTCATGTTTTTATAACAATACGTGGAAAAGTTTATGTCGCCATACCCACCTCGGTGATAGAAAGCAATTATTAATGGATACCAAATAACTAGTTTTCTACATCAAAATTTGTGTCTTAGTAATTATGATAACTATTATTTATGGAGCACCTGCTGTTAAGTATAAATTTACACTATAGAAAGTGTCCTAATTCATCAAGTCTTTCTACCACACCTTTGCAAAGAATTAAAGTGTACAACAGCTAGATCTTTTTAAATCAAACACATATGCTCACATGCATAGACATCCCATAAAAACACAATACCAGAAACCATAATATGTACATATTATGCAAAAGATATCTAAGGGAATAAAGAAAAAAGAAAGGAAGGACGGAAGGAAGGAAGGAGAAAAACGAAAAAAATGTTCAGACATCATTGTAAGACAAAGAATTTTAAAAAATATGATTTAGTTCATTTTGTGTTGAACATCTACTGGTGAGCATGAGGCCTGTCCTTAAGAGTGGTTTGTATGCCTAGTGAGATCCCATTGGAGAAAAACAACTGAGTATATAGTTGTCAATTGGAGATAGCTTCTGGGTTAGGAATGGGGATTTGAGTCCACTTTCTCTCTCAACACTGGGGTCTCATTTGGCTTAGACCTCTGCATGTTGCCAGAGTCTCTGAATTCACATGAGTGTCAGTCCTATTGTGTTTGGAGGCCTTGTTTCCTTGGTGTGCTCAGTGCACACTAACTCTTAAAATATTTCTGTCTCCTCTTCCATATAATGCTTCTTGAGCTCTGAGGGGAGAGGTTTGAGAGAGACATCCTATTTAGTTAGAACTGAGTGTTCCAAGGTCTCTCACTCTCTGTGCATCGTACAGTTGTGGGGTTGGTTTTTTGTTTTTGTTTTTTTCATTTACTGCAGGAAGAATGTTCTCTGATGATAGTTGAGTCAAGTACTGATCTGTGAGGACAGCAGAATGTCCTTAGGAGTCAGTTTGTGGCTATAGTTCCTTTAGCACAATAGTAATATTTGTTTTTTCCCAATGTGACTGGCCTGTCTATTTTCAGGTTCTGGACCTCCCAAGCAGTGTCAGGAGTGGATTCTATCTCATGGAGTGGGCCTTAAATCCAATCAGATATTGGTTTGTTAGTCCTATAAGTATTGTGCTAGTATAGCATGGGCATATCTTGCCAACAGGGCACCATTGTAGATTAAAGGGTTTGTAGATGTGTTGGTATTAACCTTACTCCCTTTGGTAGTGTGCGGAATACCTTGAATGGATGAAAAGAGTGTGGTACGTTTACACAACGGAATATTACTCAGCTCTTTAAAAAATTGAAATTTGCAGGTGAATGAATGCAATTAGAAAAAAATTATCCTTGGTCTGGTAACTCAGACTCAAAAAGATAAATATGATATGTATTCTTTTATTTGTGACTGTTGGCTTTTAAGTCTTCAATAATCAGGCTCTACAATCCATAGAACTGTAGATGTTACATATTGAGTAAGGGGCTGAGGGAGAGATGTATCTCCCTAGGAAGGGGAAATACAACAGATAGTTATGTGTGGATGGGGGGGTGGACTATAGCAAGAGAATCACATAGGGAAGGGAAGAAGAAAGGATGATAAGAGAGGGAATACAGTGAGAGACAGCTAAAACTAAAGGCATTGGAGTGATCATATGGAAACCTAATACAGAAGAAGTTTCTGAAAATATGTACCTATAAAAATGAAATCTAGCACAGGAAGGTTCAAGAAGAATGGGCAGATTATTGAATATGCCCTTATACCTTTGTATATTGATACAAAATTAGTAGTTTATTTTGCTAAAGTGGTATTGACCATTGTTTAATGTGCAAAAATAAGATTGTATTGGATTACATCGGTATTGATCTTTGTATATTGATACAAAATTAAGATTATAGTTGGCCACAATGGTATTGACCTTTGTATATGGACGTAATATTAAGATTGTATTGGGCTACATAGGCATTGATCTTTGTATATTGATACATAATTAAGAGTATATTTAACCACAATTGAATAGACCTTGGTATATTGATACAAAATTAAAGGTAACGCTTCCTAATGGTATCATACCTAGAGATACTTAAAAATAAAATGTGAAGCTCTGGCCTCTTGATACCAACTGTCTAAAACGGTCTAGGATAGTTAAGTAAAACAAACTCCTAGTCATACAAACATGTCACTTTGTTAGCTACTATGACAGTCTATCACAGATATTCTCTAAACTACCCAGTAATCAAGTTGTTAAGAGACAAGCAACATTTGCTTATCTAAATACAAGAGATGGATAGGGCATCTTCAAAAACCCCAAGAGATCTGCAGAATATGGCATTCAAAGATGTTATCTTAAATCAAGGTTTTCTTTTTTTTTGATATCGAGACATATCAGCGCCTGACAGCACCCCCTATTCTACTCCAAGTAGAAGATAAGCATCGAAGAACCTCCACTGTAAGATGGTTGAATTAGTGGCAAGCCTATCTCTTGGCATGAAAAAACCCCTTGCACCAACTGCAGACAGACTGCTGTCCAAAAAGGACAAAACTTGGTAGCAGGGAAGTCGACAGCCTAACTCTGCCAAGACAGGGTAGGTAAGTCCTTCATAATCCCTGCTCTACAACAAATGTCTGTCAGAGAAACAGGACCCAAAGGCTGAAGACTGATGCAGGAATGTATGGAGAGAAAATGGGAACTGTCCAGGCAGTCATTGGTATGTCCTTTCTTAGTTTTGGAAGCTGCAGGCCCTGCACTTTCTATATAAGCAAATATATTTATCCCTCTCAGGTCTCTGAGGTGGTTGAAGAATAGACAGCTAGAGTCTCATAGCTAAGTTTTGAGTTGTTTAGGAATCAAGAGGGTGTTATAGATCTAAGAAGATACTCTTAAAAGTGTGTTGCAAGTTAGTATGAATATTGAGTCACATGAATATTAAACACATGGAGATGGTTAGATAGTAGAATGTTTAAGTCAGGGGCCAAATATGTATAAACTGGACATTAGGAAGGTATACTGGGCCATTTAACTCTCATAAATGTGGCATATTTATATCTGTTGTTTTGTATAATACTTACTGTTATAAGAGAAGGAACCATCTGTTGGACTGAAAGGGGAAACTTCTTGGGGGAAGAGGGTGGAAGGGAGGGATAGGAAGGGGGAATAGGGAGGGGTTTGTTACTGAGATGTAACTTGAAGAAAAAAAATGAAGTATTTATAAAAAAAAAAATGAAATCTAAATGCAATCACCAAACTATTGGGGGTGAGGAAGACAAAGCACCAACAAGATATCTCCCATCATGAAATAAAATCTCTAGTCCCAAGTATGGTTTACATATATCTAATCGAGTTTTTGGCCAAAGGAGCCCCATGAACACCCCCAAAGAACCTTGCCTATTTCTGAAGTTATTGGCTGCTCTCCCCAACCTATACTGAAGATAATACCTACAGAACTCATTGAACAGGAAGACATCAAGCTGGTCCCTACCTAGAGCCTTCGTCCCTACTGACTAGTGTTCATAGCACTGGAAGGAACATTTTAAAGGAGCTTGGGAATGTAAAGGAGCTTTACATTTAAAGGTCTTGATCACCTAACTAAGAAATGTGACTGGAGAAGAAACAAAGGTCTATGGAGAGCTCCATCAATAAGAGGCCCAACAGAGAAAAAAAGTGTGTTGGTTACTTTTAACTGTCAACTTGAAACAACCTAGAATCATCTGGGAAGAGAGTCTTGTTGGAGGAATTATCTAGATCAGAGTGGTTTGTGGATAGGTCTGTGGTGAGTTGTCTTGTTATTGATGCAGGAAGACCCGGTCTGTTGTGGGTGACCACCAGTTGGCCCTGGGCAATATAAGAGAGAGGAAAGCTAGCTGAGGGCAATCAAGCAATGATGCATTTATTTTATCTTCCCTCTTGACTATAAATGTGAGGTGACAAGCTATTTGTGTCTTGCCTTGACTTCTCTAAAATTGTGGGCTATAACCTGGAACTGTAAGACAAATAAATCTTTCTCTTGTTTATGTTGCTCTTTGTTGGGGTGTTTTATCACAGCAAAAAAAAAAAAAAAATTCAATAAGGGGCTAGCCATGGAGTCTAATAAGTAATAACAAATTACTCTTTATTCCCCAAAGGACATGTTAAGCCTGAGGAACAAATGGGGAGCCTGATCACTGTGTCAGATGTATGCTATGACTCCTTTGGATCTTTGCAGCTGTAATGGTAATGAGCACCCTTTAATTGATCGAGTGCTGAGGAATGCTGAGTCAAGTGAGCCTATAGGGAAGGGAATGAGGAAGTGGAGGCAAGTATGGACGGCACTATTAAGATTTGCCTGGAAGACATAGATTTACAGGTTCACCTGGATGCCGTGGGTGACAGAACTTACCCAGGTGTCCAAAGATCTCAAAGCAGTGGGCCTTCAACCTCAAAAGTTCAACAAGCGTTTCAAAAACTGAACTATGTTTTGATTGGTATAGAGCATTTTCTAAGTACTTTCTTAGCATCACACTACTCATTTTTCACAAAGCATAAATATTGCAGTTCATACAGTTTTCTGGCACTGAGAAAGTCTTGGAATCAATTGTTGGAGAAGCAGTTTGGGGGAAGGATCCAGAGATGACTGTTGAAATATAGTATTGGCTTGTGATGAGACCCATACCTACCATAAGTAATATAACTGCACACTGTGTAATCAGGGCCATTTCCAAAAAAAAAAAACAATGTTTCGCTTTTCCTAGCCATATATCTTATTATATAAGAAGGCAAGCTAAAAGTGATCCCAGAAAACTTCATCTGAAAGCTCATGTCTGACACACACCAAAGAAATGGTTTCTGCTTAGCTTCTGTTTAAAGTCAGTATATATACCATGCATGAAATGGATGTCACGCCACATAGGACTATTTCAGAATTACATTGCCATTTAGGTTTGGGATAGTGGCTCTTAAATGTAATGCTGAAAGTAGACTTTAAGGACAAATGTGACTTTATTAGTACCAAGAACTGAAAGAGCAAATGGGAAAAAAAAAGAGCATAAAAATTATTTCTCACATATGTGCCAGCATGGCATGCTTTAAAATGCATGATCTTTCAGATCTCACAAAAGGCATTTCAAAGCTATTTTCTACATTTTTCCAACACGGCAAAAATGAGGCTCAGATAAGTTACTTCCCTAAAATAATATGTGATGTACAGATTGAATGTACGCATGGCCTAACCAAATTCTAACTACAGGAATAAAGTATGATGTGATCACCAACTTAGCAAAATCTTATCATTAGGCTTCCAACATGACACTTTATTTCCTAGTGCATTTGTTGTTGCTGTTGTTAGTTTTGAAAAGAAATTAATTTTGTGGAAATTCTTAGACTTCTGTAAAACTGTGTCCACAGAAACTTAGGTGTGACTGCTTGTCACATGTCATTCATGGGAGCATGAGATACAATGGAAGAAAGGGTCCACTCCTGACTCAGTCTGAAACACATACAAACTGTGTCAGGAGCACAGTAATAGGAAGTAAATGACACATCTGTACTCTAGTGGAAGGTACACATGTAACTTGGTTTTTGTTTGCAAAGAAAAATCTTAACAGACTTTTTTTTTTTTTTTCCTGATTGTATACCTAGAAGACTGGCCATCCCATTTCAGAGCTCAGTTCTCCCAGGGCTCAGTGTTCTCAGAGTCCAGGCAAGGCCTGACCACAATTATAAAACATTTTCGTATTGTATGAGTAGGCACTTTTTATGGAACAGTGGTAACTCAGGCCACCTTAATTCGCAAAGAGGAGTACAAAGGACAGAGACCCAAACAATTGTAAGGACTAGCTTCTCCCTACATTCCTGTGTGCTACTGCCCTTTGTCTTGTAAGCATCGCGTGTTGATTTCTTCTCTCTACTAGAAAATTCTTTGTGCAGCCTCCAGTCCAGCACATACAGGAAGTCTTCCCAGCACACTCACACTCACTTGTTCATGGAATGTTCTTTAGAGTATAAATGTTTATTCCAAGATACTTCCTCCTGTTCAAATTTTGAGTTAAGCCTTCCACAGTACAATGTGTCCCATAGGTGCTCAGAAAATGACAGGCTTCAGCTCTCCTAAACTGGAAGCCATGCAAATAAAAGACCAACAGTTCTAACAAGGGACTATGGGTAAGGCATTGTTCCTCTGACTTCTGACCTCATGATTAGATTTAGATTGTACTGACAGCATGTAAGCTGGCCAACTATTTTCATGTTTCCCAGTACAATTTTGACACTTTTATTTTTGTTCTTGTAGAGCAAAGGAAAACCATATAAAGTATTTATTCAATATTCTTTACAAAATAAGCCTGATGTTTGAAGTCCAAATGTGCCAACATATTAGGATTTTAATGAAGTTCATAAGTAGGTTTTTCTTAGACTGAGTTTAGTACAAATTCAACTTGTGTTGAATTAAAACATGAAATGTTTTTGTTAACTAACTAACAATTAGGGCTTTACTTTATAAACTGTCAGCAGTGTCATATGCTCATGTTATAGAAACAGTTTTGCCTTCATTAGAAAAGAATATATCTCCTAGCCATAAAGTCTAAGATAACTGACAGGCTGGTGAGGCATAAGATGCAGGCAAGAGATATTTTGCTTTAGAAAAAGTGAAATTGTGTAGCAAAACACATTTAAAGACATCAGGGATATGACTATAGCTTACTAACTTTGTTCTTTCTAGCTTGGCTCCTACACAAATATTCTGTAGGAAAAAAAACATGCCTGTTGTAAATGATTGAGTTTATACAATATAAATACATAAGACACTCCATTGCACATTTCCCTTTCAAACTTTATATTGGATTTCTACTGCCATGACTAAAGTTATCTTCCATAATCCATAACATCTGTTCTCAAAAAGTAACACTTGTTACTTAAGAATTAGTGGAGAATATAATATATAACTTCACGTTCATGTAAAGTACCTCTTACACAAAGGTAATTTTAGACAATGTTAGAAGTTGTCCTACATCCTAACAATAAAAATATATAAAGACTTAGATCTAAGGGTAGTGGTGCACATCTTTACTCCCATCAGTTGGGAAGCACATGCCTTTGATTCCAATACTTAGAATGCAGAGACAGGCACATAGGATTTGGAATGATTTAAGTCTAAAAGCTACTCACAAAAGACATGCTGAAATTCACAGTGAATTGTCCTTTGAGATCTCAAAATATATACACTTACAGGTTTGTTTAGCCCCAAAATATCTAAATAACTTCTTTTTAAATCTCAATTGAAAGATAATACTTTTTATATTATCAAAAAAGTGAATTTGCTCCAGGAAAAATATTACCTGCCCCCCCCCAAAAAAAGTAATGTCCCAGAGTTAGGATTAGGGCAGGGCTCAGTTCTTATCTTTCCAGGAGATTCAAAGCATCCATCTAAGGAATCCAGGGACAACTGGACAACTGAAACCTTAGAAGGAAACAGATCAGACACCAAAGAAGATAAGTAGCCCAGATGATCCAGCCTTGCAGACTTCCTCAATAGCTGTTTCCTCAAAAGTCTACAACCACAACAACTCAAAATCAATAAGATTGTTCAGCCCCATAGACTGTTCCAGCCAGAACTTCAGTAAAACCCTGAAGTTCAGCTTCTGTATACAAACTTCTTAGGACATTTAAATAGCTGAGCACAAAAGGATTGAACATCAAATGATTCTATTAGCATGCTTAACCATTTTTCCATTCTTATTTGGTCCCCAAACAGGTTTACTACATCCCAAATCAGCAGGAAGTCATTTTAAGAGAGCAATGTCCCATCTCCAGAAGGTGGGGTGGGTGATTTCCCCACCCCCCTTTGTTCATTTGATGGGTTATAGATACTTGTTATTTAGGAGGAGAGATTACAAACTGTGAAATGGTCTTGTTAAATAGGTTTTGGAGGTTAGATCCAGGGATTTCTTTTTTTTTTTTTCTTTTCTGTATCCTTTTTCTATCCTATGTAGGGGTGAAAAGACTTGAGAAAAGATGGGATAGAGACATAATATAGAAATGATAAAGATTTGGATATGTTAATTTAAATAAAACTTATTCATTTCAAAAAAAAAAAGAAGGAAATTAAGATTCTGTATTGGTTAGCCAATAAAATGTGGAAATGAATTCTTTAAGAAAATAAAAAAAAAGAAATGATAAAGAAAAAAGGACATATTATTGAATATGCTCTTATATCTTTGTATAATGATACAAAATTAAGATTATATTTGGCTAAATTGGTATTGATCTTTGTATATTGATACAAAATTAAGGTTAACTCTCTTTAAGGTATTGTACCTAGGTAACGCTTAAAAATGAAATGTGAAGCTATGGCCTTTTGTTAGCAACTGTCATAAACTGTTCAGGATAATTAAGAAATGCAAACTAATAGTCATTCAAGCATATCATTTTGTTAGGTACTAGGGCAGTCTATCAAAGTTATTTTCTAACTTAATCAGAAATCAAGTTGCTAAGAGACAAGTGACATTTGCTTATCTAAATATAAGGAGATAGATAGGTGGTCTTCAAAAACCTCAAGAGAGCTGCAGAATATGATATTCAAAGATGTTTTCTTAAGATTTTTTTTTATATTGAGACATGTCAGCTCCTGACAGCACCCCCTATTCTACTCCAAGTAGAAGATGAACATCAAAGAATCTCCAATTGGAGATGGTTGAATTAGTGGTAAGCCTGTCACTTGGCAAGAAAAATCCCTTGCCTCAATGTAGACAGAATGCTATCTGAAAAAGACAAAACTTGGAAGCAGGTAAGTCGACAGCCTAGCTCTGCCAAGACAGGGTAGGCAAATCCTTCATAATCCTTCCTTTACAGTCAATGTCTGTCAGAGAAATGGGGCCAAAAGGCTAAAGATTGATGGTGTAATGTATGGAGAGAAAATGGGAACTGTCCAGGCAGCCACTGGTATGTCATTTCTTAGTTTTGGAAGCTGCTGGCCCTGCACTTCCTGTATAATTGGATATACTTATCCCTCTCAGGTCTCTGAGGTGGTTGAAGACTAGATAGCTAGAGTCTCATAGTTAAATTTTGAGTTGTTTAATAATTAAGAGGGTGTTCCAGATCTAAGAAGAGGTTGTTAAAATTGTGATGCAAGTTAGGATGGAAGCTGAGTTGGATATAGAACTTTAAACTCATTGAGATGGTTGGATAGTAAAATGTTAAAGTCAGGTGCCAACTATGTATGGACTGGACATTGGGAATGAATGCTAAGTCTTATAATTCTCATAATTGTGGCCGAATTATTTTTGTTGTTTTGTATTGTATTTGTTGTTATAAGAGAAAGAGCCATTTGTTGGACTGAAAGGGGGAGCTGTTGGAGGAAAAAAGATATACCTTAAACTTAAAAAAAAAAAAGGAAGTGAATGGAGGGTTTGAAGGGGAAGAGTGTGGGAGGGTGGGACCAGAGGGGGTGTAGGGAAGGGAATGCAATTGAGATGTAACTTGAAGAAATAATAAATAAATAAATAAATAAATAAATAAATAAATAAATAAATAAAT
>CAJQZJ010032593.1:5604747-5615403 GCA_907164525.1 Lophiomys imhausi | reverse complement strand
AATAAATAAATAAATAAATAAATAAATAAATAAATAAATAAATAAATAATTTTAAAAAGATGCACTAGAGTTGGAGCTCTAACTGCCAGTTTCTCCTAGTGTTCCTTTATTTTGGAAATGGTGTCAATTTGTTGAGATGTGCTTATCCTAAGGAAGATATGTTCAGAATCCAATGAGAATTGTATCATTATTAAAATGAGTTAGCAAAAAAGTGCATAGAGCTAACCCTGTGGGGGTTAAGAGACAGGCTTCCCTTGACCATCTTCAGAGGACTGGCCAATACCTTAACTCCTCCAGTCTACCCACTTTCTTATATGTATATGTTAAAATGAATTAGATTTTGTAACAATTGAAAATATTCCTTCCTGTTGAAAAAGACATGGGAACACTGATTTTCAGGATTCCAATTTTCTAGAACAAAAACATTTAGGGTTGCATGTGATTAACACAAGAATGTATCATGATAGAGCAAGTACCGTGAGGATCGATAGAGTCTGGTTCTAGGCTACACACAGCATGATGATCCAATGGGCCCAGTGTAGAATGAATTATTAATATTTATCATTGATTCATATAATTACTAAGTTGAAGGTAATTCCTTAACACACTATATTCTAAATAAACACACAGTAACCTGTTAGATTTAATATAAGTCTTAAAGCACAGAGGCTGGGCAGATCATCATCCTCTATGCCATCTTGTTTACCTCCCAGCCAAAACCCTCATAAATACTTAAACATGTTCCATTTGCTCTGGTCCTCAGAGCAGGCTGCTCTCTGCCATGTGTGCTTCTCATCTTCCATGCTAATGAATGATGTCTGTTCTTTCTTCCTCCTCCCTTTCTCTCCCTCCTTGTGGTGCTTCCCTGATCCCTGCCTCACCACTCTTGAACCTTTGCCCCACCTACCTCTCTTCTGTCCAGTCAGGCTATAGGCAACTTTATTTAGCCAACCACAGGTAAAGGTTACACAGCATCACTTGCTGCACATAAGAATGTGCTTATCTGGGGTGTAACCAGTTCTTGGTGGGGGGCAGTAAGTAATATTTGAATACATAGTGGGCTCCAGATAAACTCTAACAGCCCAGTGCTGTGGGTGATCCCTAGAAACCATTGACTCTGTGTACATATGGTGTGTGTGTGTGTGTGTGTGTGTGTGTGTGTGTGTGTGTGTATGTGTGTGTGTTGAAAGAACATGGCCTGTAGCATTTTAGAGCACATACAATTTCAAGCCAGGATAGTACAGAAGGAGAGAGGACACGGCTGTTTGTCAAGAGCAACCCACATGAGCTGAGTGAAGGATGTATGCATGAAGATCATGTAGTCATCAGGTTTTACTGGAAGCTACAAGTTGACAGGGTCTTTCATGGGTTCTCAGTCCTAGTCCCTGGCTAGTAGCAGAGGCAGTAAATGCAGAATCAGGAACTGGATTCAATCCATCCCTTGTGGATTTTGTGTATATTGAGTTTTTTGATTCCCTACAATGTCACCAAACAATAATATTGAGTTATGACCAAGGGATGTTGTTTTAAATAAATGTATACATATCTTAGATCTAAAAAATTATTTGAAAAGAATCTTTCACATATAAGACATCCTGAAATTCTATCAGGTAGAATAAGAACATCAAAAATGTATGAAACACCAATGTATATGTTTTCTGATTTGTATGCAAACCTGGACGAAAAAATCTTACTAGGATATATTTTAAGTCCATTTTATTTAAGAATAAAGAGATAACTTTGCGTTAAAAGCTCTTGCAGAGGACCTAGATTTGGTTTGCAAAATCCACATGACAGGTCACAACCATTTATAACTCCAGTTCTAGGGTACTCAGTGCCCACATGTGCATGCTTGTAGTGGACATAAACTCATATAATCACACATGTGTACATAAAAATTAAAATTTTGGGCTGGAGAGATGGTTCAGCTGTTAATAGCACTGGCTGCTCTTCCAAAGAACCTGGGTTCAAATCTCAGCATGACATGAACAGCAGTTCACAGCTGTCTGTAATTGCCAGGAATTAATTCCAAAGGCCTTTAATTCCAACACTCAGGAGGCAGAGGCAGGCGGATCTCTGTGAGTTCAAGGCTAACCTAATCTAAAGAGTAAGTCCAGGGCATCCAGGGATACACAGAGGAATTCGGTCTTGAAAAACCTAAAAAAAAAAAAAAATTATTATTCTAATGTATGTTAAATGTAAAATTAGTTATTGTAAAGGCAGTGACATTTAAAATAACACATTGTAACTGTAAAGCTTTCTTGACTATTTTGTAATAACTCAGCAAAATCAACTGAAAAGTAAGCAAATAAAAACAAATCCAAGTAAGAAAAACCACTTGAGCACATCCCAACAAACATGCTCTTGAACCTTGACAACTCACAGCTCTATCTCCAACACTGAGGGAGATAGACACTTATGTCTTCACAATCTCATATCAGGGACTGCCAGAGAGTTAATGAATCATGTCTCTCCTGCAGGCTAGTTATTTCCAGAGACGTCACTGTGGATTTCCCCTGAGCTATTTCCACAGGCATCAGGCATTCCACAGGCTCACCACATGTCAAGGTTCGTTGGAAGGTAAAATCAGCCACATATTTCCTTATTTGGTTATTCATTTCTAAAGACCCAGAAAAAAAATGTACTTCCTACATCATAAGTCAATGAATTTGCTTCATAGTTTAATATATGTATTGAACACTTCCTATGAGCTGGGTATGTTATAAAGTCCTTTACTTAGATTGTCCTTTTACATCCTCAAAGCAACCTTTGTGAGGGTACCTTTATCATATCCCCTTAGGGGATGGGGAAACTGAAGCCCCAGAATATCTTTCCTAGTCTCCCAGTATGTAATCACAGGATCCCAGTGTTGCAGTCTGGAAGAACCAATCCCATACAAGCTGCTACTTTGCTACACACAGGTCAGACAGATCCAAGACTGTGATTGTAGCTGTAGCTTTAATTGGACAATAGATCTTATTTTGTGACTAATGTTTTTCTAAGACCCGTTTACTGAGCACTTACTATGAGCCAAATAACACTGGTGCTCTTGGTATATAGTCCCTCTTACTTTTCTTATCAACCCCCTGGAAGGATCTCTGCCATCCTTCCCATGAAGGAACAGATGTGAATCATTAGGAGACCTGATCATACTTAATCAAGGTCACACAGTTGGAACTAGAGTCTCTAGGTTAGCCTTTAAGGAAGTACTTCTTTCTTTATTAAAAAGGTCTCATCTTAGTTTGTTTCTGATAACTTACATACAATGATTCATATGGAATATCTTTCTCCTCAAAGTAAATATGTACATTTCCATGTCACATTAGACCAAAATCACCTGAAAAATCTCTCTCAATTAATTTTGCCGAATTGCAAAATGAAATCAAAAGAGAAATCTCTTATGGCCGAGAGACACATGAAGAAATGCTCAACATCCTTAGTCGTCGGAGAATTGCAACTCAAGACAACTTTGAGATTCCATCTCACACCTGTCAGAATGGCTAAGATCAAAAACTAAAATGACAGCACATGCTGATGAGGCTGTAGACAAAGGGAAACCCTCCTCCATTGCTGGTGGGAGTGGAAATTTGTACAAC
Source organism: Lophiomys imhausi (assembly GCA_907164525.1). Lineage (NCBI taxonomy): Eukaryota > Metazoa > Chordata > Mammalia > Rodentia > Muridae > Lophiomys > Lophiomys imhausi. The sequence continues at coordinate 5,611,807 of CAJQZJ010032593.1, read as the reverse complement.
CACTATGGAAATCAGTCTGGTGCTATCTTAGAAAATGTGGAATAGTTCTATCTCAAGACCCAGCCATACCAAAAGATTCTTCACCAAAGCACAAGGACATCGGCTTAACAATGTTCATAGTAGCTTTATTTCTAATAGCTAGAAACTGGAAACAACCCAGATGCCTTCCAACCGAAGAATGGATTTTTAAAAACTGGTACATTTACACAATGGAATACTACTCAGCTATCAGAAACAAGGAAATCATGCAATTTGCAACCAAATGGATGGAACTAGAAAAATTCATCCTGAGTTTATCCAGACCAAGAAAGATACACATGGCATGTATTAACTTATAACTGGACGTTAGCCATATCCTACAACCTGCAGACCCAAAAGAACAGGAACCAAGCATAACTATGCTATGAGAAATTCCACCCAGCAGTAGATCAAGACAGATGTTGATACACCCAATCAAACATTAGGCAGACCTCTGGGAACCACATGTAAGAGACAGAAGAGGAATAGAGAGACCCGGAGGGGTCAAGATCAACACATGAAGATCAACAGAACTAACTAACCCATGCCCCTAGAGGATTACAGAGACTGAAACACTAACCAAAATAAGAAGAAAAAAAACCTCAAATTTTACCTAGATCCCCACCCCCCAATACAAATATAGAGGATAGGCAACTTGGTCCTCATTCAGATCCCTTACCAAGTAGGTGTAGGGTGGTCTCACTCATGGACTTTGTTACATGTTAGTGGGACACTTTGCTGTAGTAGAACTGCCAAGTCAGGCCCCAGAAGAAGAGGAAGCTCTTAGCCCTCATGTGGCTGATGAACTGAGGGGGGCTGATATGTGGGGCCCCCCAAACCAGAGATGGATAGGTATGAGAGGGGGAAGAGGGTGGGAGGGATACACCGGGAAGGGAGGACGGAGGGGGTCTGTGTTTGAGATGTAACTTGAATTAATAAATAATTGTATTTTAAAAAATAAATAAAAATGCCTATCTGAAGTAGACTAATCATCCATCTTTTAAAAAATAGAAATTAAAACAAATATGAGAAGAAACAGAAGCCCTGCCTGATGGGTTTGCATCCATATTACCTTCTCCTGAGGCAGCACAGCTCTCTGAGTCTTTTGGGGAAGGACTCAAGGGTAGCTTACTTGATCAACCAAAAATAAGCTTAAGTATGCTTTTCAGTTGTGTTTTGCAGCACAGTAAAATGGGGAATAATTTGCCTTTATTTTCTGGTTGCATACAGTCTTTCTAGACTTTGAAACAAAGGGAAAGAACATTTGTTTGTTTGTTTTGACTACCTAGTGCCTCTTCATTATTGGAAATATTTAGCAGAGTGCTCAGGACACCCATGGAGAGTTGAGTCACTGGAAAGCGCAACAGTAGAGGTGCTCTGTACCCAGGAGAGGCAAAGGAAAAGTGACACAGGGAATCAACCATTGCTGCTTGCATCAAACACCTAATCTGGGTTGCACTAATGCTCAATGTTATCATTTTTAGTACATTTAAAACCTTACTAATTGTTCTTGATTTTTTTTTAGTGTTTTCTGAGCTTGAGAATATGTCTTTTACATGGATTATCTATCAAGATTTCTATGTATTTGGTAGTATTATAATTCTTTTTCTGATGAGGAAAATGAGATTTAAAGAAATTAAAGAACCAGCCTCATGTAGCTAAGAGACACAAAGACAGCCTGTCCTAGGACATGTGTGATCAAGTACAGCATGTCTTCCTTTCACCCAACCCAGCCTACCTTATCTAATGCCCATTCATCTTTTAAGTTATGATTACAAATGCATTTGGTTTGTGTCTTCTAAAGTTGCCCAGTTTCTAATAGACAGGAAAGGAAAATAATGAAAGGGAACATCGTAAAACTGGCTTACAGTTGTATGTTTACCAGCTGCACTAGGGGCAGGGTGATGGCTCAAAAGGTGAAGGTGCTTGCAGCCACACCCAATAATCTGAGTTCTTTCTACAGCATCCGCACGACAAAATGAGAGAACAAACTTCCACAGGTTGTTCTCTGACCACCATATGGGTGTTATAGTGTACACCCACATTCATGCATACAAGCATGCGCATGCGCGCACATAAACATATACACTAAATAAACAAATAAGTAAATGTAATATAAAATAAATTGTGCTAGAATGCTTTTATAATACAAGTTATCATTTTAGATATTTTTCCAGTTTATAGTTTTATTAAGTACATTCACATTGTTGTACAACCACTGCCAATGCCTATCATTAGAACCCTTTTCTTTACAGCTAGGGTTTTGGTGGTTGCCTTATTTTATTGGTTTGTTTGGTTTGTTTTTAAACCACAGATTCAGGTAAGTCCCTAATTCTGAAGACATGTACTTCAGACACAAGACATTGACTTGAAACCCTCTCCCTGAGGACTAGATTTTGTGGTACCTGAAGGTTCAATGCAAGCTTCTGAAGGAGGAAAACAAGCAACAGTTCTACCACAATGACGGACATGGTATGATAACTCCGAGAATACAGCGGCACAAATACCTTGTTAAAACCAACAGCTCCCTAATTGGACTGAAGATCTACTCAACAGGAGAGCAATCTGCCTGTACAAGAAAACTTCGAAGTTACAAATCTACAACCCCCATTTTTTTTGTTTTGTTTTGTTTTCTTTTTTTTTTTAAGACAAGGTTTCTCTGTATAACAGGTCTGGCTGTCCTGGACTTGCTTTGTAGACCAGGCTGGCCTCGAACTCACAGAGATCTGCCTGCCTCTGCCTCCCAAAGGCATGCGCCACCACCACCGCCCGGCTACAACCCCCATTTTAATAGAACAGTATTCCCTAACTACATTTGTCCTTCTAACCACAAGTTAGTGTAGTACTCACCCCTCATCAAGGAACTTCTCTTTGCAACAGATGGAAACCACTAGAGAAAACCACAACCAATCAAAATGCAGAGTTGCAAAACCTAGACCAACTAATACATTTACAGTTCAACTCCTGAACTTAGGGCTGAGGGATCCTTGCAGAAGAGGGAGCAGAAGGGTTATAAAAGGCAAGAGATCAGGGAGTTTGCTGAGAATGCCTCCTAGGAATGTCAGAAACTATACTCATAAAGTCTCAACAGCATTACTGCCTAAACATGACCTGAACAAGAACCATACCAATAGGTATGCTAGCATGCTTGGGGAAATCTCAGGAGGCCTCGACCTTATGCAAAGAACTGTAGGCGACAAAGGGCTGTAGACACCAAGAGGAAGTCCTCCTTAGAAAAGAGCATACCAACTGATTGCTGGCCTTGAAAACATATATATACATATATATACATACATATACATACATACACACATACATATGTATATATATATATACAGATAACATTATGTAGATTGAAAAGTTGATATATATATATACAGATAACACTATGTAGATTGAAAAGTTGATATATATATATATATATATGCAGATAACATTATGTAGATTGAAAAGTACAAATAACATTATATAAATTAAAAAGGTGTATTTATGTATTTAGGAATACACACACACACACACACACACACACACACACACACCCCAACTAATAAAAAGACAATTTTGAAAGAGAGCAGGGAATATATACAACAGGATTTAAAGAAAAGTAAGGGAAGGGTAAAATGATATAATTATAATTTTGAAAATAAATAATTTTTAAAATCTATGCACTCAGTAATTCTGGTGGAGTCTAGTTGAATCTTTTTCTACTTGGCCTAGTCTGGCCCTTTTTGTGCTCTCAAATCTCATTTGTCAAGATGGCCAGACAAGCTTGCTATTTTCTTTTGGTGGCCAAAGCCAGCTGCCTAGAAAAGGAATCGGTATGATGGTTTGATGAAATTAGAGAGTAGGATCTGGGCTTGACATCCTATGGGATGTCAGGGTACTATGGAGATAATATAAGCACTAATTCTTATGGCATCAAAGCTTCATCTGTAAAATTGAATAATTTTTATTTTGCTGTATTTAGTACATGACAAATCATAGATGTATAGGAAAAGAATTTTAATTAACTAATGACAAGAAAAATAAATACTTGTAACTCTCCAGCTACCATCATGATGAATTTGAAAGCATTGAAATTTTTATAGCTTGCTTGGATGTTGGACTCTGTGCACACATATGCACATGAATTCACATGTTCCTGCATGATGAATCTAAGCATGTATGTGTGAGTACATAGATGTATACATAGCTGGGAAGTAGCTGGAGAAGTGGAGCTAAACGGCTATGTATTACAAATAGGTAAAAATGAGGCCCAGCCAAGGTTCTAAGTCTAGGGCATTAGAGTAAGAGTAGGTTTAGAATTCTTGAGGAGAAAGGAGGCTTTTTGTGAGTTAAATTTGGGTCACAAACTATTGCACATGTGTGGAATAAATGCACACTACTTTCTGATAACTCCAGCCCACACTGCTCTGACTAAAACACACACAGATATTCTGTTTGTGGTATATGACTAGGAAGGAATATAGACTCAACAGTAAGTCCTGCTGCACTGTCCCTTGAAGAAATCATTTATCAACAGTACAGCCATATACTATATTAAATCTTAACTATAATGAACATGCATTTTTGTCAACACATTGTGTGCATTGTATGTGTGTCTGTGTGTGTGTGTGTTTGAAATTTTAATTCTCAATACAGCCAATGTACTGATCTCTGAACTGAATGACATTTCTGAGGGTGGGTTGACTTTGGGTCATGAAGCACACACACTTCAAAGCTTTTAGGAACTGGGAACTTGGGAGAATGAAGAGAGATCAAGTGACTAGATGGTACCAAAGCACTGGACAGTAATTTTCTTGGATGGCAGTGCCTTCAAACAAGCCAGAATCATGTGCCAAGAACTGGGATCTATATCTTCTCAAGGAAACAACCTTCCTAACAAAGACAGATGTGGATGGGAAAATCTCAACATCTGTGGCCCTGCCTATAGTGTGTAAAGTTACCTGAACATGATTGTTTTAATATGCCTTCCATCCCTCACCCTTCATACAGGCTTCTCTAATGTCACCAAAGTTCTAGAGAATTTCACTTAATGGGGGGGCTGGGGTACTGTTTGTAACCAGAAGCTAGCATGGCAGGGCATAGAAAGCAAAGTATGTCTTTTTCTGTTTGAAAATGAATCTTCCATTTTCTGAGCCATCGGCCCTCTTTGGTCTCATTCTATAAAACAAACAGCCTACTAGCTGAAAAGCAGTGCAGCTGTTAGCCTTATATATAAAACAAAATGTTTGAGACACACAACTTTAAAAGAAGAAATGTTTGCTTGGCTCACAGTTGCAGAGGTTTCTAGTCCATGTTTAGTTGGTGCCTCCTCCCATGGCTTTGGACATGTGACAAGGCAGAACGTCATGGAGGAACATGTTGGGGAATGAGCTGTTCCCTTTATAGCACGATGGTGCTCACTCTCTTTCTGGATGAATTTCACAGGGATGTCACAGGATTATAAGTGCCCAGAAAGTACCCAAAGCTGAGCTGGCAAAGAGTACACAGCTCCAGTGGTTTTGTATCTATTGTAAGCCTGTTGTGATGGTTGACTATCAATAATAAATTGACATGGACCCTGGAAGAAGATATTTGGTCTTCCGTATCTGTCCCCATGATGCATACAATAAGGCAACCCAGAATAGAATTCTGAATTTTATTAGAGAATATATCTAAAATACATTATCCATTAAGTTATATGTTCTATGAAGATAAAATTACTCTGTGTCACAACTATATCAATTTTTACACCTTCATTTACACCTCTAGAAATCAAAAGTCACTAAGTTACAACATAATTCATATTTAATATAACTTTTCTACAAATATATAAGCATTTTTAAAATTTTTCTTTAATGTAACATCTTGGGATAGTGAACATTTATCTAATTTATAATCATAAAACTATGACTATTTTTCCTGATTTACCTAAATTTTCTCAGTTTGTCTCATGATGTGGACTTGTAATCAGCCATTCTACTTTCATATGCTTTGAAAATAGCATTTTAGCAAACAGTCCTGAGTACTCATTATTCAGTGGCTGTGAAGAAAGGCAAGAAGGCATCTTTGCATTAGATTTCTGTGACTGAGAAAGTATGCCATAAGCCTGGATCTTTACATTTTATTAGTTAAAAAAAAACACAACAGGTGAGAGACAAAAGGCCTATAATAGCAGATGTGAAGGTGGGATCCAAGTCACCAGTGTAGAATTGTGCTTAGCTACAGAGAGGCAGCCACACTTCTGTTGTTTGGATGCCGATTCCAGGACCTTTTACTTGAAGGATGCTTTGATTTTTCTGTTCTTCAGAGGCTGAACTGGACGCCAGTTGTCCACCATCAGTTCTTCAGTTTCCCCTTCTGCATTGAAGTCCAATCTACGGAAATGAGACATCTAAAAAACACAATGAAATACAATGAAACTAAAAATAAGAAAGTTGTTTCACAATATTACCTACTAAAGTGCCATGTTTTAGATATAAATGCACCCTCCCAAGCTGGTGGTGGTGGCTCATGCCTTTAATACCCAGCACTCAGGAGGCAGGGTAGACAAGCAAAGAAAAAAAATGAAAAATAAATAAAATAAGTAAGTAAGTAAATAAATAAATAAATGTAGCCTTCGATATTCAGTCTGTCATGAATTCCAAATTGTTGTATAATTACATATAGGTAGATGATGAAAGTGTGCTCTCATGAGAAATCTATACACAGAATACATAAAGTCACTGGGGTCTTTAATAAAAATTTTTGTAGCTTGCTTTTCTTGCTTTCCTTTTAAATTGAATGCTGAAAATCTATAGATTAATACCTCTGACATGTAAAGCAATGTAAAGTTTTAGATCCATATTAAAATTTTGTGTTCTGCTCCAGAGAAGACAAAGAAGTACAGCAAGTGTTGGAGTGAGTAAAGGGCCGGGCCTATCTGCTCCCAGGAAGGACTGCGTAGCTGACATGTCACGTGACATAGACACGCAGGTAGCGCTGGGGTTCAGAGACTGCTGATCCTGGGAACTTGCAACCGAACTTTTAAATTATTATTTATTTAACTCTTATTTATTTA
>CAJQZJ010032593.1:5563744-5594578 GCA_907164525.1 Lophiomys imhausi | reverse complement strand
CTCTCTCTCTCTCTCTCTCTCTCTCTCTCTCTCTCTCTCTCTCTCTCTCTCTCATGTTGTGGCCTGAGCATAGCATCACTACCATTTGTTATACTTGGAGCATCCAAGAATCTTTTAAAAGAAAATCGAAAAGAGTATTTTTTCTTTGTGGTATATTACTTTTTAATGTGTTCTGTAAGTGAGTTTTCCTTTTAGGCCAACATTTTAATACAATCTAGATACTTGTTTAACCAAAGTAACTGAAAGAGATAGGAGATACTGGGACAATTACAAAGGAGTCTTTCATGGGCAAGAGAGAACTCTAATCTTTGCTGACCCTTGCTTTTCCTAGACCTCATTGCTTTCTGGAGCACAGAGACACACATCTTGTACTCTCTTTAATCCTCTAGAGTTTCCTAATTCCCTTTGCTGGAGTGTCTTCCAAAACACCCAAAGCTTTTATTCCTCAGAATGAAACTTATTTATTCTGGAAACTCTTTACAGAGGTACCATGTCGACTACTAAGCCTCCTTCATATTTCTAGTGTTCCTAGGACCACAGCCGTTTTGCAAGTATGAAAGTGACAGCCTTGCCTTCTCACCAATATTGATAGACATCCAACTGAAGACATTGTCTGTGAATCTCTAGCTAACAGACTTCCAGTCCCTGGATTTGCCACCTGGGGAATGACTTGAAATCAAAAGAAGTAGTGGCAGCCACGTAGCCACGTATCGTGCCCCCAGGATCCTTCTAAGAAGCCATCTCCTTTAGCTTCTTCTCCAGTATTGGCAGCCACGTATCCTGCCCCCAGAATCCTTTTAAGAAACCATCATCTCCTTTAGCTTCTTCTCCAAAGGCCCTGAAACCCACACTTGAGACACTTGAGCTTTCGTTTCTCTCTTAGAATCTCTTCCCCCATGCTGTCTGTCTCTGGTGCTATGGTCTTAAAACTGTCCCTCAGAGAAATCTTACACCAAACAATCCATTTCAATGACCCCATGGATCACCAATCAAGAGCCCACAGTTCTTTAAAAAGTTCCTTTTCCATGTATCAAAGTTACAGCCAGAGTCTATTATTTCTATATCCTTCGAATTTATGTATCTTTAATACATGCTGGATTCTGAGGACACAGGAAATGAATGAGGTTCAACTGCCCTCATGGCCCTTAGCTTATGAGGCAAGAGCTGATATTAGTGATGATGAAAGACTAGGAGTGGGAAAGACTCCCTGTGTTAGGCATTCAGAGAGCGGGAGCCAAGGCTACCTAATAAAGGTGGTGAATTTCCAAGATGGCCAGCTACTTTGTCACCTCATGGCCTGAGACAAAATCCTGGCAGCTTAAAACAAAGGCTCTGTAAGACTTCTGTCTCCCACCAGCAGGCCCCTGCTGATGAGCTGGCTCAACAAGTTCCGAGGCCTGTTCAGGTCACACACAATTCTGGGCCAATTAACCATCCTAGCTTCCTTTAAACTGACCAACCCTAAATGAGGGGAGGATGACTCTTGAAAGGCTTTGAAACCCCCTGCCCTTGAGACGCGATAAGATTTTTTTTCTTTCTGAGTACCCCCTCTTCTTTGCAGTCTTTTTCTCTGTGTGGTCTGCTGTGTATGTGTTTCATCGCCCCCAATAAATGCATCTTTCTTAGACTGTTGATTTTGTCTGAGGTATTTGAGAATCATAATGGTCAACCTGATTAAAATACTTTAATTTCACTTTATACAACATGTTAGCAGTATTTAGCATGGTCATTACTTCCAACTCCGACAGCAATAGTAGCTGTTCCCTCTCACACACACCCTACTCCAAAGCACCACCAAACATAATGTATTTAGAAGCCCCATTTCATTCAGAGACCTTCAAAGGAAAGCATTCAGGAAAATAGGACACTGGCAATTAAATCAGCCAGTGAGCAATAAAGTCTCCTAATAAAGCAGCTATGTCTAAATGGGATGGTCTCCTTTTTCTAAATAAAACAGAAAACATTCACCAGCATCCGGTCAACAGGTCCTATTACAAATAAATTATGGAAATTGAATTTTTTTTTTTCAGTAACTGGCTACGCATATCCAACCAACTTTGAAAAATCTTCACTTGTTCAATAAGTTTCTGGATGATATACTGATATCTTTATATATGCACACTATGCCAGCACTGGAAAAAAAAAAAAAACACAATGTTTCAATATTTTAAGACTTCAGAGTGTAATCACATTCAGCACTGCTGACTTAAAGACAGTGGGCATTGAGAAAAACTTATTGAGGACAGGTATCAACTCGGAAAGACAGATGTTTTAACAAGAATCTTAAAAGTTTAAAAGCTTTGTGAATTTCCTGGTTTCTGTATTGTTAAGGACCTGGCTTGCTTTCTGTGACCTCTCAAAGGCACCTTGTCGGAAGCTCTACATATCTGAAAATCTGACAAGGGAGAAAACAGCCCCCGGGATAATTCACATTAATTAGCCTACTTCTGGGGCCTAAGGAAGAAATCAGAGTGACATCTCAGCTTCTGGAAACAAACTGTGGGGGAAAGGGCCTCCCACCAGTATCCTGCATCTCCCATTAAGATGGAAAATAACTGTTGGTTAAAAAGCCCAGTATTGCCTAAACACTGACCTGCACAGTCCTGGGAGTCATCAAACTCAACGTTGAAGGAGTGGCCGTTGTTGAGAATCCTCTTGGAAATAGGTTGAACATAACATATGTTCAGAGGCTGTAGTGCAGGGTCATGCTGGACCGCGCTGGTATCAATGTTCACAGGGGACTGCCGCTCTCCATTGGCAATGGGGAAATCCTTGTACCAGTGGTCAGGCCCTGGAGGTGAGAAGACAGCTGTGAAGTCATCAGTATGGGGCAGGAGACACGGGACACTGGAAGCCACCAGTGATTCTAGACACAGTCCCCTCAGTTCCAAATTCGGAAGTGAAAATAACGCTGAAACATTTATTAAAAAAATGGACCTCTGTCCCCTTATTTGTAACATGAAGTAATAATAATATTTCAAGTCTATCTCGTAAAGGTCAGTTGGAAAATTAGAATTGATATACAGCCATTTCTTAACAAAGTTAGACAAACATTGGCAATATTGAGGTCTTTTTACCCAAATTTAGTAATTAAAGCTGGACAGGACTACTGACAGGGATATACATCCTCTTGAGATTGAGTTTAGGATATAGCTTCTCCTTACAGCGTTATAGCAGGTCCGGATGCCTCCTTTGGTCACACTAGCTGACAGTAAAGACCATTTAGACCAAGACTCAGGTGCGGACACCTCCTTTAGAATTCTATCTGCTGGGGAGTCCACACATTTCAACAGCGAGCCAGGTGCACCTTTCTTTCCCCTCAGCTGGCCTCCGGCACCGAGATCTTGGATCAGGAAGAAGTTCAGTTATTTACGACCCTCTAACATTGGAAGTTGAGAGATGAAGGAAAACTGGACCCAGCGCAATTAGATTCAAACCAGCTCCAGTAGATGCCCTGACAAAGTGTACTAGGAATCTTAGCCACAGGTGCGGCAGAGACTGAAGCGAAGGAGACAAGCCCCCCCCCCCCCAATCTTCCTGCGACCTACAACTAAAATGTTCCTAACAACTCTTGGGCGATTCTGCCTAGGTTGGCGTACGGTGACCCGCTGTGGTCCCCTCAGGTACTGTCCTCGGATCTTCAGCTGTCCTTCCCAGCCCTTGTGCGCAGCCGAGCAGGCTTGAGATTAGATCCTCGACAGCGCTCTGAGTCGGGCACCAGGGACATCCCAGCGCGGGGTACCGGGATCCAAGCTGCGCTACGGGAGCTGCGGCGCCAGGCAAGTGCCTGAGCCGAGACTGGGAGCGCGCGGCCCGGAGCGCGCGGCCTTCGCACTCACCGTTGTCTCCGCTGTATCCCCAGTGGTGGGACATGGTCACGCCGGTGCTTGGGACAGAGCAGCAGTTGTCGTCCGTCTAGCGGTCTTGCAGTGTATGTCTCGGGTCGCACGATCCGGCTTTTATAGGCTCCCACCAACTTGGTGCACTGGCCCAGGGGAGGGACCGAGTGGACCTGACAGAGGGGTGGAGACGGTGGAGGTGGCGGACGGAGGTGACAGGCAGAGGTGACAGGCGGAGGCCTTCGTACTCGGGGGCTCTAGGTGCTTGGTCGGGGCGGGGCGCCCTCTTTCTGCTCTCTGTTTCTGCGTCCGACCCGCTCTGCCGCAGCGGCGCTCTCCACCCTGCCCGGGCGCGGCGCTGCCTCCCGGCCGGCGCTCCAACCCCTAGCCCCATTGTGAGCAAACCCTTCGCCACCCGCCCGCACAGAGCGGCTCTGCTTCCCAGTGTCGCCCCGCCACTCGGCCGAGGCCCGAACGCACGCGACTGCAGAGTTTGACCTTGGGCGGAGAGCCTACTGGAGGAGCCTGGACCGGGGATCCCCGAGCCGGGAGCGGAGAACCGGAGGGCCCCCTGCTGCTCGGCTGCAGGAAAACGACCGTGTCTCGCCGCCAGAGCGTCCTCCTCCATCCAGCTTGTGACTTGCCCCAAAAATAAACCCGAGGCACCGAGGTCTCCAGTTGTGTATTGACTTAACATAACCAACACTCCTCAAAAATCGCTTTGCTCTTTGCAGTCGGGTTTGAAAAATGTCTTCTAAGAAGATGAGAAATTCTCCTGCCTGGCTAAGGAATTTGTATTTGACATGTTTCACCAAACAAAATAATTTAATCAAAATGACTTCAAAAAACAAAAATAAAAAGGGAAGGTAGCCCTCTTGACTTTCCAGGGACCCAGGGCATCCCAGAGATACACTTCTCAGTGTTCCGTTTGCGTATTTTTTTCTAAACATTTCCCTTCATCTAACACTTTGTTTTTTCCATTTTGAATTTTTTTTAAAGATTTATTTATTATGTATACAGTGTTCTGTCTGCAGGTATATCTGCAGGCCAGAAGAGGGCACTAGATTTCATTATGGATGGTTGTGAGCCACCATGTGGTTGCTGGGAATTGAACTCATGACCTCTGGAAGAGCAGCCAGTGCTCTTAACCGCTGAGCCATCTCTCCAGCCCTCCATTTTGAATTTTAAAACCTTTTTTTTGTATTGAATCTATTGTGGACCTGAGCTTATAGCATGTAGAATGAAAATTAAGTAGAATGCAGGTTTTGTATTTCTATTGGGGCCTTATTTATATTTAATATATATATGTGTATATATATATATATATATATATACACACACACATAGAGTGAAAATATCATTTTGAGTGTTCTCAGAATTGTGTGCTTTTATTTCAGTCAGTGTCACACAAAGATGGTGCAGATGTAGTTCTTCTTCTTGTCCTAAGGCTCAGAAAACTGTGTTTGTCTGTATACATAAGTCTTTAAGTTGATGCCAAAGGAAATGTTTGACAAAGGAGCGTCAACCACTCTTTTAGATTTCTAGGAATGTTACAAAATGCAGTTCACAAAGAGTTTCTTCCATCTGTGACACTAGAGCTGCATATTTTGCTGCGTGCCTCCCGTTTCCTGTGAACACATTGGTCCGTTGCTATCATGCACGGAGTAAGAACACATTTTGGTTAAGTACCTCTCAAGACTTCAGACCCTACCAACTCTGGTTGCAGCTACTAGAATCTTCATTGTCTCTGTTACTTCTCAGTGGGAGCCAAGCTCCTGCTAGGAAGTCTCCCTTGTCTACCTTTGGACCATCAAGAAACTCTCAGGTATTATATTTCTTATTATTTTCCTTTTCAAATTGCAGTGGTTGTTGGCATTTTCTTTCTGCTTGGCTTTCATGATGGAGACAGCTTCTCACTGTCAGGTAGATCTGTCTCTGTCTAGCTCCATTTCATTAGGGACCATGTCTCCCAGCCTGTTGTCATTCACTGACTGCCAGAGACTAATACTGGGTTTTTAAAAATAAAACAAGTGCTTATGTGCTCTTGTCCTTTTAGAGGGAACAAATGTACCTCCTTCTGCCCCCCCCAACACACACACGGGATATATATATGAATACCATGATGATTAGGAAAACATTATCATATAAAAAATTACTAATGTTCCAATTATTATAATCAAAAATCTTTAAGATGAATCAAAACACAATTTTAAAACAAACTGAGAAAGCATTTTGATTTACCCCCAAATACAGCTAGTTAATGTATTTTATAAAGAAATGTATATTATTATTTAGTAGTTAATAAAATAGGTGGTTTCACAGTCATTAAGGGCCATTCACTTTCCAGGGCTCCTAGAGCTCTCCATATGTAGACATCTCCCTATACTACTGTCTTTGATGCAGCATTCTCATCTGACCCAATCATTCAATCATCTGTTTGTAACCCACCACCCCAATAAGCTGTTGATTGCTCATTTGTGTAGTGAGAATAATCACACCTAGCTAGGGCTATTGTAAGAATTCAGTTAGTAAGTGCACATTAATCACCTGCCACCTGAAGCCATCAGTAAATTATAGCTTTAGATTTCATCCTAGACAGAGTTGTACAAAGTTCAGTGCAGTAGGCAAAAAGAGGAGAGAGCTCCCAGCTGCTGGATTTTCTTTGTGGAGGAAATGAAGAGTGTTTGGGACATCAACATCCATTCTACCACACTTAAACTGAGCCATTAAAGTAAAAACAGTATCATATTCTGTGCTGGATAGTTTCATATCAACTTGACACAAGCAAGAGTCACCTGAGAAGAGGGAACCTCAATTGAGAAAATGTCTGCCAAGCTCCAAGGGCAGGGCCTTTTCTTATTTAGTGATTAATGGAAGAGGAGGGCTGGTGGTCCGGGGCTCTATAAGAAAGCAGGCTGAGCAAACCATGGGGAGCAAGCCCATAAGCAGCTCCCTTTATGGCCTCTGTATCAGCTCCTGCCTCCATGTTCCTGCCCTTACTGTTTTTGATAACTCTTTATTATAAGGAATTGTGAGTAAAATAAACTCTTTCTTCCCCAAGTGATTTGGGTCAGGGTGTTTCATCACAACAATCATTACTCTAAAACAAATTCTTTTACATCCTAGAATCTGGAACCTTTTACCTAGACTGAGCTCCAGGACACATGCACTAGCTGCTCATGTAAAGCTCTTGAAAGTATTGTGTTTTCATTAATCAAAAAGAATATATCTATATTCTTATATATACATATATGTACACATACATATATGGTTTTACTATGTAGCCTAAGGTGGTTCTGAATTAAAATTCAGCATCTCATCTATAGAATTAAGATAATAATTCTACTCATTTCATAGGTCATGATGAGGTGTAAATGACATAATAAGTTTCTAAGGGTTTGTCATTATGCCAACAATTGCAGCTTATTAGATATGCGTTATCATTTTACTATTGTATTTCTTGAGCCCCTAATAAGTACTCAATATTTCCATATATATATATATATATATATATATATATATATATATACCTTCTGGGCTACAGAAGGTAAATCCATTCGTTTACCAAGATCTCAAATGCTACTTTGGGCTGCAGCCACGTTAATGTGATATGAGTCTTCTTGGAGTTCATGATGAATGGATATGGAAACAGCAGGGAACAGTAAGCAAACACGAGCAAAGTGAATCCCAACAGTACCAAGGAGTGTGAAGCTCATGCCACAGGAATGAGGCAGGAGTGGCACCGGAAGAGAGGCTAATTTGGACTGAGGGTCCTGGAAGAGAGGCTACATTTGGACTGAGGGTCCTGGAAGCCCCGTGGAAGGAAGCCCTTGAAGAGTCACAAAGGAATGACCAAGAACAAAACAGTTCAAGTATAGGAAATAAATATAAAGGCCTGGGCAAAGAAGTTTCTAGAACAGAAAAGTTTGTAGCTTTACCACTGGGATCAAGAAAGAAAAGATAAGTGGCATCAAGCCAGGCAGGACTTGCAGGCAGCAGAGCCTTACAGACAGACCACTGTATCAAGGAAGTGTACACGGAAGCCAGGGGGCAGGCAGGTATGAGGAAGAGAATGACACAAGCTATAACTGAGACAAATAAAAGTTTTGAGAGGACCCGTTCCAACTTCATTTTACAGACAAGAATCAGACGGAGGGTCTGGGTGACCCACCTTAGTGTTTGCCTTTCTGGGAACTACCTCCAGAAAAGAATCCAAGTCTCTCTGATATGGAAAACTATCTAACTCCGGCCCTGGCTTCCCTTTTGGCCGGTGAATCTCCTAGCATTTCTCTAAAGGAATGTGATCCAGGCTTTGTGTGTTTGCGTTGGGTCTCTAGGCCTTTCCTACTGCACAAATCTGCATGATTTCTCCTTCTTTGTGTTCATATGTGGAATGTATTAAGCATAACAAGGGCTGCTGAGTGATAACCTCCATTTATGAGGCTTACCTGAGGCTTCCTGTGAGGCTTTGCTGTTAGGGTCATTGTCATTGTAAGAAAGAAGCACCCATTTGTGAAATTAGAATGGAACTTTCAGTGTTAGTTGAGTCCACCACAGGGCTTCAGCAGAGCCCTGAGCCACTTAGGGTAGTCTCTCACAACTTCTCCTGCTCCATTTTTAAACTGATGAGAGAGAATTCTAGCTCCAGAACACTATTTATTATAAGGAAGAGGGCCTGGAAGATCTAAAAGCCTGGTGTGGCTTCATGCCTGAATAAATAATATGTCATTGTAATACTTCCCACTAAAAAATAATAGATTATAACCTTTTCTGTGTCACTAACGTGAATAGAAAAAGAGCATTTAGTTAATATGTTCAAGTTTTTACATTTTTAAAATAACTTTCTAGAACTATCCATTTACCATACAGTTCTGAAAACTTACTGAAAGTACTTATGTACCAATGCATTCCTAAATGCTTCCCATCAGTCTACTTTGAAGCAGGGACTCTGGGAGACAGAGATAATGAATGACCTCAGGTCATTCAGCTAATAAGCCATAGAGCCAGGTGTGAACCAAACCTGCAAGTCCAGTCTGACCTCTCAGCCACCTGCCCTTTGACCTCCTGAGAGCCACTGCATTCCTCCTGATTAAGGACCCTGCTCCATGGTGACCAAACAACAATGTGTTCAGATTGTATGTAAGGCCCTACTCTGGAAAGCCAAGTCTTATCAACATGCCAAGCGCTTTTAGAGCGTTCTGCCAAAGTCCCTCTAAATTACGAGTAAAAGATAACACCAACTATACATCTGCAAGCAGCTGACAAAACAACCCTTAGAAAACTGTTTTCTATATTTTAAAAAATGTACATGCAATTCTAAATTTAAAGATCTTTTTAAAATGTCTTTGCTTTTTCATGATACCTGATAATATTCAACCTCTATAAGAACTATATCCATCCATAGGAATCAATGAATTCAAGTATGTCAACAAGTTTCCATTTTAAGCAGAACTGGAATGAAGTATTAAGTGAGAAAATTAGACTCAAGTGTGCAAATTATCCCTTTTTAGCATTTGTTTCAGGGCAGCTGCCACATTTACCACATACAGTACTCTAGTAATAATAAAAGCCTACTTCTTTTTAGAATATCTGTTCTCAACCAATTTGCCCTAAAGGGAACATTAGCTATCTGGATACATTTCTGGTTTTCCCAGCCTGGGAGACAGGAGTAGTTCAGCTGGCATCCAAAGGACAAACAGCAAAGATGCCCTACATATGCCACAATGTACACAAAAGGCACTGGGAACTAGTTAGCCTCAATGCCTCTGATCTAGTAAAACTTCCCTTACCCACTTACCCATGATTTCACTGTCGTCAGTTACCCATGGTCAGCCATATACAGGAAGTAGTAAATGGGACATTCCTGAAATAAACAATTTATAGGATTTTTACCATTCATCATTCTCATGAAATCTGACAATGCTATGCTTCATCTCACCCAGGACATGAATCACACTTTGCCCAGTATAGCCACGCTCTAAACACTATCTGACAATAGCTATTAGGCAGACATCATGATTGTCAAACTGACTGCCCAGGTATCAAAGAATTTTGTTCAAGCAGCACCTGTTTTACTTAATGATGACCCAAAGCACAAGAGAAGTAACCAGGACATGAAACATGGGAGGACAGATTAACCCTGGAACTATGTGCCAAAGCTGCAGTGCATTTAAGGATAAGAATGGTATATGTGTATATATATATGGTTTGGTTCTATCTACATTTTGATGTAGGACTACGATCTTGGGTTGTACCCTCTCAGATAAGAGAATGCCCACTGTGCCAGGCTGTGAAATTTTGGCATAAGGCTGTCTGTACAGGAAAGGGCTGAGGTAGAACCTAGAGTCAAAATGCTTGTCTAACGTGCAAAGTCTTGGGTTCATTTTCTGATACACACATACACACACACACTATATATATATATATATGTATATATATATATACATATATATAGTAATTATATATATATATAGTAATTATATATATATATAGTAATTATTTTCTCAAAGGTCTGGAAAGCAATTATGAGAATTATGTTTTTATTAAAAAAACATCTAAGGTCTAGAACACTACTGTGGTCATAATACTCCCTCACACATGCTTTGTTCATTGGATTGAATAGAAAAGAATGGAACACTCTACCATTGCACTTGGGAAATTTGTCAGAGTCTGCTGCCTGAATGCACACCCAGTGTTGCTCAGATCCAAACAGCTCGTTAGGTGAGCAGTAGCTTCATCAGATGATTAAACTTCTCTTCTACCTATAAATCACCACTTTGGGGAATTTCTGACTTCCTCTTACTAACACAGCAAGCTAGCACTTTCCATGCAGGGTAAAGGCATCACAGCTAAATGATTCCTCTTGTTTAAGGGCAGGGGGTCACTAGTCCTGCTCCTTTGGGGGCAGACTCCACAGCCAGCACCTCCACAGTCCCGGAGCGTGGGCGAGCGAGCTTCAGCAAATGGACACAACCGCATTTATAACTGCGCTTTTCTCATTTTCATGCTTATTCAACTTCATTCACAAACAGAAAGGAAATGTATTTTATTCATACACCAAAAAAAATGTTTTAAAAGTTTTGTACTACATAGAATCAGGACTCAAGAAAATAAAAAAGCATATATAAGCTGAGAAAATTGCTCCTGACTTTAAACCCTGACAGCGTTTTATTTAAATATCTTTGCTTCATACAATAATTTCTTTTTTTTAATGTTTATTTATTTCTTCAGGTTACATCTCCATCACAGTCCCCTCTCTCCACCCTTCCCGGTACCACCCTTTCTTCCCTCTCTCACATATCCTACTCCTCCTGAGTGGGGTGCCCCTGCATATCAACCCCCCCTCAATTCAACAGTCACATGAGGGCTAACAACTTCCTCTTGCACTGGGGGCCTATATGGCAACTCCTTTAAGGCAAAGTGTCCCACTAACAGGTAACAAGGTCTAAGTTCCTGTGCCTTTTGTTGTGTTGGGTATAGTTATCCTGTACTACATGGCTAAAATCCAATTATAAGTGAATGGATGCCATGTGCATCTTGCTGAGTCAGGGTTAGTTTACTCAGGATGAGCTTCTCTAGTTCCGTCCATTTGGCAGCAAACTGCATGATTTCCTTGTTTCTGAAAGCTGACTAAATATTCCATTATGCAAATATACCACAGTTTTTTGTTTTGTTTTGTTTTGTTTAAATATCTTTGTTTTTTAAAATAATTTATGTTTTATTTCTTCAAGTTACATCTCAATCACAGTCTCCTCTCTACTCCCCCCTCCAGTCCCACCCTTCCATCCTCCTCCCCCTCAACCCCCCATCCTCTACCCTTTTTTTCTTTTTTTTTTTTTAGTTTATGGTATTTCTTTTTCCCCCCAACAGCTCTCCCTTTCAGTCCAACAATGGCTCTTTCCCTTATAACTATAAATACAATACAAAACAACAGAAATAAATAGGCCACGATTATGAGAGTTATATGGCTTAGCATACATTCCCAATGTCCAGTCCATATATATTTGGCACCTGACTTTAACAATCTACTATCTCACCATCTCCATGAGTTTAAAGTTCTATATCTAACTCAGCTTTCATACTAGCTTGCCTCACAATTTTAAAAATATCTTCTTAGATCCAGAATACTCTCTTGATTCCTAAACAACTCAAAATTTTACTATGAGACTCTAGCTATCTATTCTTCAACTACCTCAGAGAACTGAGAGGGATAAATATATCTGATTATATAGGAAGTGCAGGGCCAGCAGCTTCCAAGACTAAGAAATGACATACCAGTGGCTGCCTGGACAGTTCCCATTTTCTCTCCATACATTATAGCATCAATCTTCAGCCGTTTGGTCCCATTTCTCTGACAGACATTGATTGTAGAGCAGGAATTATGAAGGACTTACCTACCCTGTCTTGGAAGAGCTAGGCTGTCAACTTACCTGCTTCCAAGTTTTGTCCTTTTTGGACAGCAGACTGTCTACAGTTGATGCAAGGGGTTTTTACCACCAATTCAACCATCTCTCACTGGAGATTCTTCGATGCTCATCTTCTACTTGGAGTAGAATAGGGGGTGCTGTCAGGAGCTGACATGTCTTGATATCAAAAAATCTTAAGTTAAGAAAACATCTTTGAATGCCATATTCTGCAGATCTCTTGAGGTTTTTGAAGAGGCCCTATCTATCTCTTATATTAGGTAAGCAAATGTTGCTTGTCTCTTAGCAACTTGATTTCTGAGTAGCTTAGAAAATAACTGTGATAGATTATCATAGTAACTAACAAAATGACACGCTTGTATAACTATTAGTTTCCATTTCTTAATTATCCTAAACAGTTTATCACAGTTGGTAACCAGAGGCCAAAACTTTACATTTCATTTTTAAGCATTACTAGGTACAATACCTTTAAGAAGCATTACCCTTAATTTTGTATCAATATACAAAGATCAATACCAATGTGGCCAAATGTAATCTTAATTTTGTATCAATATACAAAGATTGATACCTATGTAGCCCAACACAATCTTAATTTTGCATCAATATACAAGGGTCAATACCATTGTGGCCAAATATAATCTTAATTTTGTATCAATATACAAAGAACAATACCGATGTAGACCAATACAATCTTAATTTTGCATTAATATACAACGATCAATACCAATTTAGCCAAATATAATATTAATTTTGTATCAATATACAAAGGTAAAAGGCCATATTCAATATTCTGTTCTTTTTTTCTTGATATTTCCTATACTATGTCTATGTCCCATTTTTCTCAAGTCTGTTCACTCCTACATAGGAGAGAAAGAAGGTTACAGAATAGAAAAAGAGAGAAGTCCCTGGGTCTACCTCCAAAATCCATTTAATAAGACCATTTAACAGCTTGCAGTCTCTTCCCCTAAATAACAAAATTTTCTGTTATCCATCAAATAACCAAAGGTGGGGGAAACACCCTCCCCACCTTCTGGGGATGGGATGTTGTTCTCTTAAAATGACTTCCTGCTGATTTGGGACATAGTAAACCTCTTTGGGGCCCAAATAAGAATGGAAAAATGATTAAAAATGTTAATAGAATCATTTGATGTTCAGTCCTTTTGTGCTCAGCTATTTAGATGTCCTAAGAAGTTCGTAGACAGAAGCTGATCTTCAGGGCTTTACTGAAGTTCTTGCTGGAGCAGTCTGTGGAGCTGAATGATCATAGCGATTTTGAGTTGTTGTTGCTGTAGACTTTTGAGGAAACAGCTATTGAGGAAGTCTGCAAGGCTGGATCGTCTGGGCCACTTGTCTTCTTTGGTGTCTGATCTGTTTTCTGCTGAGGTTTCAGTTGTCCAGTTGTCCCTGGATTCCTTGAATGGATGCTTTAAGTCTCCTGAAAGATAAGAACAGAGCCCTGCCCTAATCTTAACTCTGGGACAATTACCTTTTTTTTGGGGGGGGAGGGTCAGGTAATATTTTTCCTGGAGCAAATTTGGTTTTTTGACAATATATAAAGTATGACCTTTCAATCGGGATTAAAGAAGAAATTATTTTGATATTTTGGAGCTAAACAAACCTTTAGTGTATATATTTTGAGATCTCAAAGGGCAATTTGTTTGAATTTCAGGATGCCTTTTGTAAGTAGCTTTTAAACTTAAATCCTTCCAAATCCTATGTACCTGTCTCTGCATTCTAAGTATTGGGATCAAAGACATGTGGTTCCCAACTGATGAGATTAAAGATGTGCTCAACCACCCCTGGATCAAAGTTTTTCTCTATTTAGAGCTTGTTTTGTATCAGGCTGACCTTGAGCTCTGAGATCTGCCTGCTTCTGACTCTAGTGTGTTGGGATTAAGTGTGTATTCTTCTGGAATGATGGGATCAAGGGTGTGCACCACCACCACCCTGTTCCTTTAACCATTCTTTGGTTGAGGGACATCTGGGTTGTTTCCACTTTCTAGCTATTACAAATAAAGCTGCTATGAACATAGATGAGATGTCCTTGTGGTTTGGTGAGGTATTGTTTGGATATATACTCAGAAGTGGTATGGCTGGGTCTTGAGGTAGAACTATTCCAAGTTTTCTAAGATATGATCAGACTAATTTCCATAGTGGTTGCACAAGCCTACACTCCCTCCAGCAATGGGGGAGGGTTCCCCTTTGTCCACAGCCTCGCCAGCATGTTCTGTCATTTGAGCTTTTGATCTTAGCCATTCTGACAGATGTGAGGTAGAGTCTCAGAGTCATCTTGAGTTGCATTTCTCTGATGATTAAGGATGTTAAGCATTTCTTCAGTGTCTCTCAGCCTTTAGAGATTTCTCCTTTGTGATACAATAATTTCTTACATTTTAACCACTTCACTCAAAATTTTCAAATTTATACTGTGTAATTATCAACAGCATTTCTAAGCCCTTGTCTCTCTCTACCTCAGTACAGAGTCTGAAATATAAATACACACATTTGAATGAATAACTGAATATTATTTAAGTGGACAGAGGAAATATAGTAAATGTCACTTGGTCCCTATGTATGACAAAATGTGTTTTCTCTCTCTTCTTCTTTACTTTCCTTCATCTTCCTCTTTCTCTTCCTCTTATTTCTTCTTTTTTTGTTCCTTCCATCTTTCCTCCACAACAACAGGCATCCTTTAAATCCCTCTTTTCTTTCTTTTTTTTTTTGTTTTGTTTTGTACTGTCTGACGAAACTGAAAGGATTATAACCCATTCAATATACAACCACCAAATGCTAAAGCTAGAAGCTGCATGCTTCCATTCTCCCACTATGGCAGGATTTTCTGTTTTTCTAATATTCATGGTACAGGATTCCTTATATTTCACTCTCAGGTGCCAACTTGGTAAGTCTGTGAATGAAATGAGCTGAATGAGAAAGCACAGGATTGAACAGGGGACAGCAGGCAGGAGGCCATAAATGCTCTGATAAGTAGAAGACTCTACCCAACTCTCCACACAAGGTACCCCACAGCTCAGAGGTGTCCATGATGTGTCACTGCATGGCATGAAGAAAACATAAGAACTTGTGTTTATGGTTAATGTTTTCACCCTCTAAAAATGTCTACTTTTATTTTTTAACAGATACTCAGATATATAAGTTCATATGCCTATGTAACTTTTTAAAAAATGTCCTGTTTGGGAATTGTGTACCCTAGGGTCACATCATCCAACACAAGTGTGGAGTCCATTGTGGGCTCCCAGGCCTGCTGACCCAGAACTGTGTTTTGCAGGCTGCCTTTCCCAGGCCCTGCTATCTAAGACTCCTTTCCAGTGGTGTTGATATCTCTAATGAACACCCCCCTGTGCTGCAGACCATGCCTATGCCTGATAAGCTTTCCTTTTGTTGGCCACAGCCCAAATCAACCTTTCTCTCATGTAATGCTTAGAGGCTGCCCTTCTCTTCCTATTCTTTTCTCCGTCCTGCCTCCAGGTAGTTTATTGACCTCCTTTGATCTTTTATATTCTTGACACACAAACACATTTGAAGATCATGGAATCCTTCTGAAAGGAGGGCTTTACAAAGTCATTTGTGTGTATTTATTTATTTATTTATTTATTTATTATTTATTACTTCAGGTTACATCTCCATCACAGTGTCCTCTTTCCACCTCTCCCAGTTCTGCCCTCCCACCCTCTGCCCCCATCCCTTCCATCCCACTCCTCTGGAGTGGACTGTCCCTACATAACAGTCTCTCACCCCAGTTCAGCAGTCATATGAGGGCCAAGAGCCTCCTCATACACTGGGGGCCTACAAGGCAGCACCACTAGGGAAAACTGTCTCACGGACAGGAAAAAAAGTCTCTGTTCCTGTTCCCTTTGGTGCATTCATTGTAGTGTAGTTATCCTGTACTATATGGCTATAATCCAACTATAAGTGTATGTAGGAGATGCATTCTTCTGGGTCTGGGTTAGCTCACTCAGGATGAACTTCTCTAGTTCCATCCATTTGGCTGCAGATTGAATGATTTCATTATTTCTGATAGTTGAGTAGTATTCCATTGTGTAGATGTACCACAGTTTTTTTAAATTGATTCTTCAGTTGAGGGACATCTGGGTTGTTTCCAGTTTCTAGCTATTACAAATAAGGCTGCTATGAACATAGATGAGGAAACTTCCTTGTGATTCAGTGAGGAATCATTTGTATGTATACCCAAAAGTGGTATGGCTGGGTCTTGAGGTAGAGCTATTCCAAGTTTTCTAAGATATCGCCAGACTGACCTCCACTGTGCATTTATGTGTATTTTTAAGCGTGCTTTTCATTCTGAAAGCTTGCTCCGCTAAAGGTATTACTTCAGCTGCATTCCTTCTCTGAGGTACTGCTTAGTTCCTAACTCCTCTGGAACTCCTCCTCCCTCTAGGGGCCTAATCTATGTTCTCTATCATTAGGCTGCTAAGGACAAGAGGCTCAGCATACCTTGCAATCTTGACAACAGGCCCTTTGTAAAGAAAACAAAGTAAAAGTGAGAAATTAGACCTTCTTTAATGAAATGTCATGAAAATATTCCCTTAAGAGAAAAGTATTTACAACAGGCAGCTAGAAATTTATAAATCAAATTGTGAGCTAAGAAACAAAGGACCATCCAACCTTCCCACACCAAAGCAATCCTGCTTTCTCTTAATTAATAATCTAGGGTCAAATTTCAGTTTTTATATTTTTCAAAAATATTCTCAGCTATATTAAAAAGTGAAACTGAAGATAGGCTTGGTGGTACAGACCTGCTGTCTTTTCCACCAGACAAAACCACACATTCATGGCTAACCTTGGCAATGTAAAGCAATTCCCCTTCAAAATTAATAACAGCAGTGATAATGAGAGCCAGGACATAGCTCATGGTAGAGCACAGGCTTGAAGCCCAGTATCATACACACACAACAAAAGGGTACTGAGTAGTGGTAGTAGGACAGTATTTGTGTCTTTGTTGCATGGGAGCGACCATTTCTCTGAACTCACTGTCTTAGTGGAGCTCATCACTTAGGAATGCTTATTGAATCTTCAAAAGCATTTTACTCTTGGGTAGAGTAGAATGACCGTGATGCAAGGATTAGACCTAGGAAGAGGATTCTTTATCATGTATATGGAATTGCCTTAACCATCTCACACAAAACTGGAAACAACTGGAGAAATAAAGTTACTACTGAGAGAATTAAGAGAAACTTCTAGAAAAAAAAAGAGGATGAGAAAGCAGAAGGGCCAGGCTGCTGTAGGAACCGGTGCCCGCAGGCACTCTGCCCGCAGGCACTCTGCCAGCCCCTCTCTCCAACTGCACAGGAGTGCATTGCTAAAAGAGATAAGTATCCTGGTTCAGAATTCCCTTTTATATCTCCCAGAACACATTTTTCTTTACTGTTTTAAATTCACAAACAACAAACATTTGAATATATGTTTTACTGTTTTAAATTCACAAATAACATTTTTCTTTACAGTTTTAAATTCACAAATAACAAACATTTGAATATATGTAAAACTGCTTTTTTCCGATGCATTTTCTTCATGGACAAACTTGGATTCTAGAATTTTCCAAAAACTCTGTGAGGTGTCTCTGGACCTTTAAAGAACAAGGAAATAACTTCCACCAGAGCACTGACAAAGACTAGCAAACAATATTGTACAAGTTCCATTTCACCAGCCATTCATCCCTTATCCATTAAACAAATACTTTTGAGTTCTGACAGGTGCCTGATTCTAAGTTAGGTGCTCAGGCCTCAGTGTAGCAAGACAGATCAAGTCCATCCTGCCATAAAACCTTGCTAGCCCCACTATGAGTTAGCAGAATAATAATACACACCAACCTTCATTTCACATAGAGACTTCAAATACATTTGCTATTCCTAAATTAGTATATACAGCAAGAGCTTGGATCCTTTCTATTCACTAAACTGTATGTAGCTTTTTTCTCTCTCTCACGTCTGCCCGGCCCTGAGGCCTGCTCTAACATCTTCTCTGCTTAGCTTCTACAATCACATCACCTTGGCCAATCTCTCTGGGGTTCTTGCTCCATCCAAGTATGCCCCTGGTGACCTGAGGTCCTGCTCTGAACTGCTCAGAGAGGCAGAAGTGTGATTTCTGTGAGCCTTGTTCTTTCCAGCACTTCCATTTGTGTCATGCTTCCATGGGAATCAAGGGGCCTTTAGGGAATGACTTCCCTTTAACAAATGTGTTTGGAACCATTCAAATTTCAAATGAGCACATGAATACAATAGAAATTTACAGGCAAGTTGGAACACAGAAAGTGGTTACTTCATGGAAAAACGTTCTCCTTGAGGTTTCAGGCTCTGCTTCCTAGGACTGATTCAAATACAAGGGAGTACCTGGTTCCCTGTTTACTGCAGAACAGCTTCTCAACTGGCTAAAATTAGCTTTTAGATCACTGGGCTTGTGCTCCTGAGGTGCACACTGTCCCCTGAGGCTGTGCCATTAGACATTCTGGCTGATCACTTGTGAGTATCTACGTATCTGCATGGCTGAGCTGTCCCAGGTTGTACCTGCTCAACACCCTCACATCCGCAGAAGATAGACCATTAGCACTGGCCAACCCTCGATCATAGATCTCATGCTCAGACTACCTGACTTCACTTCCAGTGGAACTGAGTTGAAACCTCTCTGAAACATAAATGATTTCCTCAGGTGTGACTTGTACTTCAGATTTGGCATTACTTCTTTTAGGACATGCCCCGGCAAGCTCAAAATTAATTTCACCGCAGGAGTCTTCCTGCCTTCGGTATTAATGGATTTTCCACCTCATGCAACACTGCAATGGACCCTGTTTTGTGACACTTGAAAAGCCAGTGTCAAGCAGAAAGGAAAATTATAATTCTCTGGACTCTGTTCCTTGGTTGATTGTCTGGATGTCTCTCTATCGTAGGCCCCCTCCAGTAAGAACAGAGCTCCTGAGGCAGAAACTTCCCCCCTGGAAAAATTTGTTTTTCTTTTTTTTCTTTCTTTTTTTTTTTTTTTCTGAGACATCGAGACAGGGTTTCTCTGTGTAGTTCTGGTTGTCCTGGACTCCCTCTGTAGGCCAGGCTGGCCTCGAACTCACCAGAGGTCTGCTTGCCTCTGCCTCCAGAGTGCTAGGACTAAAGGCATGCACCACCACGCCCAGCTGAAAAATTAGTTTTTTCTACAAACCACCTCTTCAGATGATTTGTTGGTTCAGTGTGGCCACACCTTTCTTGCTGCATATTTGGTACATGGGTTACTGCTTTTTAAATATCATCACTGAGCCAACAAGATGACTCGTCAGGCAAAGTCTCCTGCTACCAACTTTAAAATACCTATGTTTGATCCATCAAGACCCACCTAGAAGGAAAACATTGACCCCCAAAAGTTATTCTCTGACATTTATGGAAGCACTGTGACACATATACAAAGCATGCATGTATATATGTGCACACATAGACATCACATAACTACCTACCTAATGCATACACATACATACATACATACATACACACACACATAAATTTAAAAGAACTTCTCCAAATTTCTCTTTGTATATACTTGAGGTGGGTATGTTAGTTACTTTATTTAATTAGTTTGGTTTAACTTTTTTTTCTTACAATGCTCAGATCCAAAGTCTTGAGTGTGCTAGGGAAGCTCTCCAGCCCTGACCCCCAACACCAGCTCTCTGATGTAATCTTTCCACAAGATACACATCTATGGAAACATCACCATGGTGGTAACAATAATTATAATAATTAAATGTTTAAATTATTTAATATTTTTCTTAAAAATTGTAACCTAGAAGATAGAAAATAGTAAATGTGTTAAATAAATTAAAAACATAAACTACCTTTACTAGA
Organism: Lophiomys imhausi; assembly: GCA_907164525.1. Lineage (NCBI taxonomy): Eukaryota > Metazoa > Chordata > Mammalia > Rodentia > Muridae > Lophiomys > Lophiomys imhausi. Next base: position 5,574,463 of record CAJQZJ010032593.1, on the reverse strand, counting down.
AAGAGTATTTTTCCCCTTTAATTGGAAAATACTAGACTAGAACTTCATATATAGTAAATAGAGACTATTTTATTAAGGAAATGCTATAGGTTTGTTTTGTTTTGTTTTGGGGGATTTGCTATTGACTGTCTTCTAGTTGCTGAAATTACTATTAACAATGCTGCCAAGCCAGGTATGATGTTGCATGCCTTTTATCTCAGCACTTGGGAGGCAAGGTAAATGGGAATTCTCATATCTCTTCCTACAGTCTGAATAGGTGAGAAGTACAATCCTGACATTGCAAACAGTTACATTAAAACATGACCTTTGTGATTGTAATAAGCTATCACAATTTTTCTAAGTTGAAGTAAAATAAATTTTAAAAAGGTAACAGTTAACCCTTACTGAGAAATTTGTCAGAATGACACTTCTTTGTGTTTTAAGTATTGTTCTAATTCTTAAAATAACCCTCCCAGTAGATACTGTCATCATCCACACAGGCACAGAGATTACAATCCCCCATGGTCTCCTGCCCAGCAGATTTTGTGTGACTTTTCCATCCTTCTACATGTTAAACAGGACATTAAAATGCTCAGTTCTTACTGGTCTCACTCTTATTTCAGTAAATGCTTTCCTCTTATCCCTCAGCTCTTCTTTTTCAGTTAAGATTCTTAAGAATAAGTAAAAATCCTTCATCTTCTTGGTCTATCACTAGTAATAGATAATAGTAAACATGTAAGCAAAGGAAGCAAGATGTCAGTTCAAAAAGTGTTGGAAAACTTAGCAAGTTGGACATCAATGGGATTGAAATGCAGGATGACTTTTAAGGGCCATTATTTTTGTAACAGGTTTTATTGCCATCTAGTGCTCAAAATGAAAATGACATGTAAACATGCTTAGCTCTCATTTACATTTTAGGTCTTACACCCATTTACTTGCATTAAATGTGAACTAAAGTCTGACATACGGAGTTGTTGTTTCTTATTATTCTCATGCTAAGTAATATACTACACATGTCAACAGTTTGTTCTCATATCGAATACAACCTTAGAAGAGAATCTGGAACTAATTTTCAGTAGACGTGGTTTGGACCAAACTTTTTAGGTCAATTTTGCTTCTGTCAGTTGTTATTCTGGTGTCGGACGAATTACTGTTCCAAATGCTTGCTTATTTACGGCTGGTTCATCTCAACTAGATGTGTTTAATAACATGAGGCCAGAGTTAGATGCTGAGAACTATAGTTTTATACTGTCCATGTGAACTAGTTCTTACCCATCTACAAAATGATTCACTTATTTTACATTTTGAAACATTCTACATTGGAGTCCTCAATTATCATTTGGCTTCTCACAAATACAGCATCTCTCAATTTTACAAATAAAGGGACTAAAATGTGTTTGCACCCCTCAAGCTAACATGTCCTGCCAGCATTGCTCTCTGTGTAGGCTCTTAAGCATACGCATGCTATTATCTGAACATCATGAAACACTTAGTTTACATAGACTTCTCCCCACTTTGAAATGTTAACATACCTGCAATTACAACCTGAAGAATAGGGTTGGTGGGTTCCAAAGCCTTTTCAGAGTGCAGCTCTTGGCACACTGCTCTGCAAGCTACAGAAGCCTTAAATGCAGTTCTTTGGAGACCTGGACCTAATCTGGAAAATGACAGTCCCTTGAATACAGAAACATGCCTGTCTGTCTTCAATATTCCAGAAGAAATTTGTTATGGCACCACACTGTAAGGGAAGTGAGCAGTTAGAGTAGCGGATAAGATGTGTGATTGCTATGTGCACTATTAATCACTGAAAGGGAGGGCAGACTGTGCGCTTGAAAGTTTCTACCTAAAGTCAATGGAGTGATTTTCCAAGAAGATGTGAACTAAGATAAACAAAATCAGTATTAGTATTAATATTCAAAGTGCTTGTGAGGTTCCAGAGGCTGAACTTTCCTTGGACAACTCTATGTTCATGACATTATCTGTTCACCTAAAACTTTGCAAGTGGTTATGTTCTCCTGGACACGGTATTAGGTGACAAGGCAAATGACAGTGGTAGGAATAGTGCCTATGCCCTCCTGGAGCTTATGGGTCCAGTGGGATGTCTCCTTTAACCTTGCCCAGCCTGTGTACTAGGATAATAACCATTTCTAACAATTACGAGACCATGTGCCTCCTCACACAGCGTAAATAATGGATACATCCTTTACAATGCTCTGAACATTATTACAAGCTAAATACCCTGAGACAAGCACCTTGTGTATTACCACTAATGATCGGAGCTCCACACCTCCTAATTTCAAGGGATTTAATTAACACATCCTCTTCACACTGACCAACCTGGTTTTACCTCATCCAAGTGCTAATCTATTAAGTAACTTTAGCCTCACAGGACTTTGTCACATGATTTGACTTCCGGTGTCTCAGGGATCTCCTGACCAGGACCGGTTTCAATCCTTAAGGTAATGTGCTTGTTGCCCTTTTCTACAGTAGCTAACATATAGGCCACTGAGGCAATGACAGAGAACCAAAATCTGACTAAGTAATTGGACTTTGTGTCTAGAGATATTAAATGTATTAAAGGTCAAATATATGCATGTCTGCACCGTAGGGACATGGCATGTTGAAGTACATTTTAGAAACAATGATGTAAGAGATACTGGCATGCTAAAAGGAGCACTGGCTTGTTGCACTGGCCTGAATCCCGGAATCCTAGTAAACTTTGACTTGACCCTCTGGGAATGTTCACATGATGAAATGGGCCAACATCCACTGGGCTGGTCTGCACCTTTACCAATTGCCTTGTTCCTTCCCTGAGGATGGTAGCCTCTGAACTAGAACTTCAGTCTTTTATCACTGCACCTACAAAAAACTTGGGAAATTCTGACTTTCATCCATTTTGTCATTTATACTGTTTTGCCACTAAATGTACACACACAACGCAATCTTATTGGGAGGAGGGATGCCAAATACTGAATATTTTCTTTCATTAATAAAACCTAGGTTTAAAATTATATGTGTGTGTGTGGATATATAGGGGGTCATGAAAATAGAAAGGGGATCACCAGGAGAGGAAGAGATAGATCTTAAAGGAGGACATGGAAGTCATGTGACATTAAAACAAAAGAGGGGACCTTCAGAGGGCAGCTGTGGCGGGGGGGGGGAGTAATGGAGGGTCTGAATTATAACAAAGTATAATAACTTGTATGTAATGCTGCAATGAAATTTGTCACTTCATATGATACCTTAAAACAAGTGCTTTAATCTGTTTCCAATTTAAAAAGAAAATTCACACACTTTCCATTTGCATCCTGTCTTTATTGTTTTTGTGATCAGCACAGACTCTTGGCTTCAGTGTTATCATTCACTTCTTCCTGTTCTAGAAACCATTCATTTCAGCCTCTAATTCAAAAGACACCAGATACAGGCTTTTTGCTTTGTTTTGTTTCTAATAGGCATGCAAAGATAAAAGTAGTGAAATAAAAAATAAATGGCCCTGTTTTGGGCAAAAAATCTAAAACAAAACCCATCTAACCATCTTTATGAAGAAGAAATTTAAATTCTGAATCAAAAAATTTAAAACACCTGGTCTTGTGGTGTGTGTTTTACAGATAATTAAAACCAGGCAAACTTGGTAGTAGGGAAAATTTTAATGAGTATTAGAGTTTTGCTGGTATGATTTGAGGTAAAACACATTATGAATTCAATTTTTGAAATTCACAATGATCTTAACTTGTTCTTTCACTTAACTGTGGCAGGATTGGCACACACAGAATATGACCCATCACTTCTGCAGTATCGGTAACTCAGCCAGAAAGCAGGAATGCGGAGGCTCTGAGAATTTTAATATGCTCAATAAGACACTGATCTGTATCTCTATTCTCCCATCTGTTTCTTCTTCACTGATTCCATACTAGAAATACTACTTTTATAGAAAAGGTGGTTATTAAAAAGGTTAGGTGTGAAATTCATGCTTCTGGGTTAGATCGTGTCAAAGGGCTCTGCGGTTTCGTGTGACTGCGTCTCTTTCCCCTAGGTGTTGTAGGAAAGCTTGAGCAAGGGAGCACCAGGAGGAGGCAAGGCGAGCAGGCTCTTCAAGGCTAGGCTTCCTTTCCTGAAGAGGCCAAGCCTAGAGCCTCACTTGAAGGAGGCCCTCACCACCCTGCCCTTGACCGGCTGCGGAGGGCGCCAGTTCCCCACCAGAGGCACTGGGGGCTCATTCTCTGCGCTGGCCAACAGGCTGCGCAGCTTGGCCATCTGCAAGAGGAAACAGACAGTTAGAAACCTCCCGCCAGCTTACTCAGCGGGCCAGGCAAACCACAAACCCAGGCTATATTTCCTTACATTCAGTATTCCCTGCTCTCTGGACAACCCCTTTTCCCACCTGAATTTCTCTTCAGTTTTAAATTGAGGGGGTCAACCTGAAGTATATACAGTTTACATAGAAGGGAACGAAGATTTATCATATGCCTGCAAATAAGAAAAACCTTAATAGGTTTCCACTGTGTAATCAAGTCAAGTATTTATGGAACTATTTTTTAAAAGTCTAGAAAGAATTTAAAATCAGGCTACATGTTAAAATATGAACTTTTTTTTTTAAAGGATCAGAAACAGGAAATTCTCATTTGAAGAAAGATTATGCCTTGGTAGTCATGATAGTTCAGGGTATAAAGATGCTTGTGGCCAAGTCTGACAACCTCAGTTCAATGTCAGGACCCATATGTACTCACACACATGTACTTTCAAGATTAAAATATATTATGCTTCTCTATTAAAACGTTTTTTAACTTTCTTTAAAAATTGTATTCCACTTCAAAAATCTTTCTACTAATGAAGAGATTGTTAAAGCTGATCCTCAGGCTGCTTTATTTTGTTTATTTGTTTGTTTTTAGTGTTGGTTGAGTCTTGGGTCCACCCTGGAAGAAATATACAAGCGGCTGTCTTAAGCCAGAGTCAGGTTGGTAAGCTGATTTCACTGTGAGACGTCCATGTTCCAGACTGTGAGCCCCGTGTGGTGGTTCACTTGTATGTTCCATGCCCACACACACTTAGCTTTCCTTGAATCCCTGTCTTGTAAATATTGCCAGCACATTCGTTAGATGAATAGAATAAACTCAGCAGTTGTTCAGGACCCCACCTGCTCTTACGGGACTGTACTGTCCCACTATCCTGGGAAGCTTCCTTGTACTGAACTGAACAGGCTGAGGGTATTTCTACAAAACAAACTGAGACATCTGAGGACCATGCCGTTTTGGACTCTGGCATTCAACATCTATGTGTTTCAGCATCTGTTTATATTCATCTACGTGTTTAACATCTGTTTGGAGTTCACACGCAAGGGCTCTGCGGTTTCATTCACCTGGTCTGAGCTCACGGTCATGGGCTCCTTCAGCAACAGCCATACGATGCACTCTTCACAGGGCGGCGTGGTGAAGGAGCCATGGTAAGTCCAGTAGTCCCGGCAAGCAGGGAACAGGCACGATGGGTCGAACGGCGTGAAAGGAGCCTCTTTGCCCTGGAAGACACGGAACGGGCAGTCTAAGCAGACACGTGCACACTGCGCCCCCTGGAGGCCTCACCTAGTCATTAATGAGAACTGATTTCAACAGCGAAAAATACGTGAACAGGTTCACAGGCCCTTCGTTAGTAAACCAGAGACGAAAAGTAATCTGCCTTCATGTTCCGACTTTGTCTGTCATAGTCACTGTGATATTTTATTCCTTGTTTTCATGGTTGGTGGGGTTGTGATTCTGTCCTTTCTCACAGAGGAGTCTCAGGACGAAACAGAATTACTTCTTGGAAGTTCGATTTGAAGACTTTCACTCTAGTACAGTCCATTCTCAGAATTCTTACTTCTAGTGTCCACACCTAAAAGCAGCTGCTTAGAATAGTCTCGGAGACATCTAAAATGTGTCTGTTAGTTAGACGAGCTTGCCGTTAATATTTAAAATATGCAAGGTACCAGGATTGAAAGAGTGGTGGTGGCTGGCCTTGAGAGCCTCCGCGATCCTGAGCCCACAGTGGGAGCCGAGGGGAAAGAAGACCCCAGAACCTCTCTCCTTCTTCCTGGGGAAAGTCCGTAACTGACAGGCTGACTGACAAATGAAATAGCAAGAGTGGCATTGCTCTAACGTCTCAACACTAAACAAATGTCATGGCATTTACTTTCCTGTGCAAACGTAGGGTTATCTACCAGACAGTAGTGACAGACTTTTACCTGAAATTCGAAAAGACAATTGATACCGTCTTAGGTTTGCAGAGGGAAAGTTATTTGCCCTTACCTTAGTCTTAATTTTGTCGAGGGCATCAAGGAGAATTTGGAACTCGCCTTTCTCCCGTCCTATCTGTAAGGAAATAGACACCCGACGAGATATTTTTCCCTCCTCCATAATTGAAGATCATCTTAAAAGCTAATTTGACCCACCCACATGCAATCGGTATTTATAAGTCTTCCACATTTTCAGGCTAAGCCAAATAAAAGTTTATAGACTACATATTTTCTGATCTAAATTTGGATTTCAGTTCTCTGAAGTGCAAAACCACAAAAATTACATGTTGGTCCAACTCTGTGTCCTTGACCCTCTCTGCAAAGTCATTCCATTTTTTTTTAAGAGTAAAAGCTAGAGTAGACTTTGTGTCTACAACAAAACTTATTGTCTTTCCAGTGAATTCAGAAGCTAGAAAAAACTAGGTCATCTGGAATGAAAAAAAAAAAAAGCCATAGTTTGACTGCTGGCTTAAAATTGAGGTTGAGTTACCATGAAGTCCATGTGTTAATGACACTAAGTCCACATTAAACCATGGTTGGCTGAACAACACACACATTCCCTCTGCCATCGTAGCCTGGGATCCTGTGGGTGGTGGCCATGCTAAGCCAAGGAGAGGTCTAGCCAGGCCCTTGGCATCCCAGAAGTTCCCAACACTGGCTTTCTTGTTTCCAGCGTGATGAACATAGAGTAGTGGGGAAGGAAAATGAATGCATGTCAGCCTTTGCCCTTGCCTTCAGAAGGTTTATGCCTCTTCTCTCACACATGCTCCAAATATAAGGAAAGAAAGGAATGCATGGGCTACTAAACGTTAGCAAGGGACTACATTCTGGATGAGAAAAAAAATTACTATCAATGTCTACTTCACCTTCAGAAAAATGCCAACAACAGCAATCCCATCGGGCTGCTTCAGGGCTTCTCCAAAGGTGTTATACTTTGGATTCCAGTGAACCAAGTGAAGCTGCAACAACCAAACACAGGCTGTGAGATAAATCCTTGGGATATGGAAATGAGCATTATTGTCCCTAAGAGACCCAAACGTGTACAGTCCCAAGGCTGCTGCTCAACACTTTCAGGGAAGTTGATGAAACTGTAAACATTACTAAGCAATACTTTGGTAAAATTTCAATAGTTCAGATAAGAGGTGCATGAAAGCATCTGCCATCACTTAGATAGAGCTCCTGTGTCTGACTTGTCTTAACAGGGTGTGAATGAAGCTTAAAGAATCATGTTGTCCATATTGAGTTACTTAAAATGACAAGAGAATAGTTTATAACTGCTAAAAAATTTATATTCAAGTTCAGAAAATGTGAGATAATCCCATATACAAACGTAGCAGTCAAAGCCTTTTCCACATTTGGGAAAGAGTAGCCTGAAGTTTCTCCCATGGTGGAGGCAATGTTTAGCAGAAAGACAGTCCTAATAATTTATTGCTCTTTACCTTAGCTCTCTAGATTGGCTGTAAAGAAATGGCCATACCACCTAAATGTGCCTGATCTCTTCTGATCTGGAAGTCAACCAGGGCAAAGCCTGGTTAGTACTTAGAGTTTCTTTGACTTTTATATAGCCAACCGTTGAGTACCCAGTGATGCCCCAAAAGTATCAATTACAGTGTGCTGCCACAGCTACATTTCCATCCACCCCAGTGCTCACGGGCACCTGCCTTAGAAAAGAGTGAAGCAGAAAGAATTCTGTTCACTTCTAGTATAATGCTATACAAACATGGCTTCCTTATGAAAATGGGAGGACTCTGTCTTATTCCATTTGCAAAATATTGTCTGTGACGAGATGCATACATATATAAGCATACTTCCTTAAGCAAGCATAAAGCAAGAAAGTTTGTAATTACTAAATGCTGCTTTTGAAACACTATGTATACTCATAAAGAAAAGTATCTGAAGCCATCCTGCACAAAGAACACCAGGCCTGCCCACTCTGCTTCTGTTACGTACCCTTATGTGCACCCCTGTCTATTTGTAACCTTGTACATATGGTTGTAGTGGGGATCAAACGAGCTAATGTACTTAGGTACTTCACACATGTTAGCTGCCTTACTGCTCTGGTTCTGTTCAAGACTATGGCCCATTTCTCAGTGTCATCTGGGAAATATTCCTGGAGGATATTGACCCACTTGTCCACTTCTCTCTGACCCAGGAAATGTGGTAGTTTCCCTTTATGTTAAAGCTACAAGATCGCCAGTGAGGGGGTTGAAACAGAAAGAGTTCTGCTTCAAGTGGTTTCTAATTTTCTAGTTCTGACTGTTCGAGACCTAGAGTGGATCGGGCAGTTTCTCCTACCTCAGCAGCATACTTCACCCCATCCACAGTATGCTCAGAGCCGTGGTCATCCGAGGAGCCCCAGTGAAGGTGGAATTGGCGAAGTCGGTAGGGTCCAGAGAGAGGACCACCCCTCAGCACTGTGAGCAGGATAACAAGGTGACTGGTGAGTACAGCCTGCCTCTGCAGAGCCCTATCTGAATCAAGGACTCTACAGAAGACTCCAAGAGGAAAAGATGTCACCTTCTGGGAAGATGGTGTCATCCCCAAAGTGCTTGTCACTTGAAGTCAGAATATATCAAAGTAAGAATTTTCTTTTCTCTCTTATTTTTGCTTGCTTGTCTCATCATTTAAACACTTTAGAAAAAAAAAAATGAAAGGAAGCAGAAGTGCTGTAAGGACCCTGAGAACAGGTTAGCAGTGCAGTACTGCTGGGCCGAGCTGCACACCTGACACCATTTAGGTGCCACTTCTGAGTCCACTCCCTCAGAGTTGTGTGATCTCAAGCTACATGCTCAACTTCTCTGAACTGGTCTTTGAATCTCTAAGAGGTGATAATATTTCTGCACTTGTGAGCTGCTGTGAGGATTAACGGAGATTCCACACTTAAATGGTGGTCATCTCACAGCGCCTTGTCGGGGCCACTGAGCAGGCAGGAATTCCTTTCTCATATCCTAGTTCAGTTGTGCTTTTCCTCAGTTGGCAGGCAAGAGCTCTCATACACACCTACTTTAGACCACGTCTGCTCAAGTCAGACAAAACAGAAGCTCAGAAATTTCCTAGGAAACTAGTCAGGGTAGCCTAGTCTATATGATCATTTCTGGGCTTTTTAGTTTGGCCTTGTACAGAACTTTGTCTCATGTAATTTGGTCTCCGTTCATTCTGCCTAGAGAGTAATTTAAAGGTTCAAATATCTTCCAAGGGATGAAGAAAACTGTACAGAAACTCTAAAACCAAGATTTAGCAATGTACATTAGAAGCAAATACATACTAATGGCAGCTATATTGGGAAGGCATGGTTTCTCTCAGCGACACAGAAAACCCCACACTGAAGACTTAAAGCAATAGTGCTAGGCTTGAACCAGGTTGATCATATGGGAGGGAAATGCTTTGTTGTAGTTTCCTGACCAATCACTGGCAATAGTTGCGATTTAGATATGAGTCTATTTATTTGACTAGGCCATGTTAAATCTTTAATATTCAACTATTGTTGTTTTTAGAAAAAGGTATTTGATATACTTCTGCTTGACAAGTTATCATTAATTTTGTTTGTTTTTTCCTTACAAATGGAGCTTCAGCTTTTAAGGCAAAGGAACACGGGAAAGAGCAACATGAAACAACTGATCAAGAAGTAGTAAGCTTCTACCCTCTTCCTTACCTGGAAGGTGGGAGTTGTCATTCTATCATTAATTGCTTAGGACCTCACCAGGATGTTCATTCATGCTTATCAACAAAAGGAATTTTAGCTTTATGAGCAATGTATTTCTAGGAAATTGCATTCTTGATTACTAAAGAATAATTCTTATTTAGATTTGTTTGCAATAAATTAAAGCTTGCATAGTTTTTTTTTTTTTTTTTTAACAAAGTTTCACTCTGTAGCTCAAGCTGGCCTAGAACTCATTATGAAGACCAGGTTTGCCTCATATTTGTGGCAATCCTCTTGCCTCTGCCTCTTGAATACTGGGATTATGAGTGTGAGCCATCAAGCCTGTCTGAAATAAAGTAATTCAAGTTAGTCTCATTTTATTTCACAAACTGGTTACTAATGTAGTTTTGTTTTTTTAAACTCACATGAATTTTCCAGTTTCACATTAACATTGACTCATATACACCAGAAACACTCACCACAAAGATTCTTTGGGTTAACCCCAGTGTGGTACTTTTGAAAGCCAGGTCACTTGAACTCACACAATGGCTCAGCCTTTTCCATTGTCACCCTTCCAGCCACCCGGGGAATATAGGACCCATTATATGTCTAGCTCTGTGGGAGAGTCCACTCTCCGTGCCATCAGGAAACATAAGTATGTCACCTCTCAAGGCTCAGAAAGTCCACGTGGACCCTTCCCTGCCTTCCCTTCCCCATCCATATCCTCTTTCATTGCTAACTTTTAGCTTGGGCACATGAACATTTTGCAGCATCAGAATGACTAAAGTTAGAGGGTGTGACATTCTTCGTTGCATAAATATAATTCCTTACAAGT
>CAJQZJ010032593.1:5550402-5563734 GCA_907164525.1 Lophiomys imhausi | reverse complement strand
AGCAGAGCCAGGATCATAAGATGCTGACCAGGGCAGCAGAGAGGGGTCATGCCTGATGTCTTTAGTATGCAGTTCAATGGGTGACTGGTTATCCCCCTTGGCATTTGGATAAAGTTCATGCCAGTGTTCAGGACCTAAAAGAAAGGGAGTTTATTTATTTAATAGTACAACTGAAGGCCTCTTTCTGGTGAACTATGGCAGCAAAAGACAGAGTCCAAAGAGTGCTTACAGGAGGGTCTTGGGTTCAGATTGAGCAATACAGTACTTTGATTTCAGACCTATTTAGAACCTTGCTTATTTACGTTCAAAGGGTAGTCCAGTCTCTGCGTTCCCTCCCCTGGCTTGGGAATCATGTGGCCTGTAAAGTTCATCTTTGAAATGAATCACAGATTGATCACATGCTTTTGCATTACTTTGCAGCTTCCAAGGGACTTTTTTCTTCTCTTACTGGTTGTTGAGGCTGACATAATGAAAGCAAATATTGTTACAGGGCCCCAAGCTCAAAGAGGTCCAGGGCTTCACTGCTCAGTTTCACAAAATAAGGTTCAACTGGACCTGACCTCGGGCTTGATGACTTCTCAGACACATCACTGGACCTTAGGTTAGTTACAGTGTGTCTCGGAGCTTGAGGTTCCTCGGTGGAAAAGAAAACAGTGAATCTTGTTAAAAGGGCCAGCAGCACGGACCTCCTGAAAGTTCTCAGTATGTACTAGTTCTTAACTACTTACTTCTATGCGCACGTTTTGCACCACAACTGTGCAATGCCAAGTGCCACCCTGCACTACCCTGGCCCCACTCACCGTTGTGGCTGGCGTAGCCCCACTCTTTAGCCATGGTCACCTTCGTTTTTCTCAGCGCTGGACAGCTCCTGTCTTTTCTTGCTCCTGTTGTCCTGCAAAGTCCAGGAGAGTCCTCACTTTTATAAAGGTCTCCTGCAGTGTGCATGACCTTATTAGGTCAGCGGGGTGAGGCAGGGGGCTAAATGGATTGGGGTGGTATTTGGAAGGCGGGGGGGGGGAAGCCAATGGATTACAAGACCTGGACAGCTGTCCCGGTGAGAGGGTGGCAGGACGGGCAGGAGGGGGCAGGGACGGGAACAGAAGTCGAAGTCCTCCCTTTTCTGGCTCCTCCTGCAAGAGCCCTGGCTCCTTCCCCTGCTCCCTTTGCAGTCTCAAACGACTAAGCTTTCTAAGAGCTCTGGCTTTGGCGGTGCTGGTTCCCTCCAGCTTTCACACACTTGGGGGTCTCGAGGAGCCGCGGGCTCAGTCTGCAATTCTGTGCTATTTAGTCAACAACCAAGCTGCACCCGCGGCGCTTGCAGCCTCTCTCAGAAGACTTTGCTTTTACCGCGTACTGGTCTACTCACTGCAGTCTCAGGACGCTAGGGTTTCTTTCCCTGCAGGAATCCAGTTAGGGTGGCGGGAAAGGAACCGTGATCATCTGACTTGTACATGATTCCCCTGCAGAAAAGGTGTAAAATCCTGGGAAAAGAGATGAGGAGGAGGTTGGCACTGCACGCTCTCGATATCCTTAACAGGATGAGTCTGAGGCAGATCGCCTAGGCTTCACATCCAGCCTAGCCCAGCAGCAGTCTGGAACTGAGCTACATGGGGAGCTGCGCTCCGCTCATCTCAGGACGCCAAGGATACCCGAAAGTTTGGAAGGGCACCGTCAAAAAATATGCTACCTAAAATTTTCACTCTCTAAGACATAATAACAGACTAGGCAAAAAGGAGGAAAAGTCTACGAAATCGGTTTTAAAGGGACTGTGCTTTCTCTCAGTCTTAATGTGTTTTGTAATAAACCACATAAAAGGAGACTAAAACCGGCATGTCCCATGTGTGCATGGCAAAGATATAATTAGAAATACCTGCTATGGTTCACACCAAAGAAGCCAGGATAAAAGATTAAACTGCAGTTCTATTCATCTATTATAAAAAAATTCTTGTTTGGGCAAGAATATCTTTTCTTAAAGACCTGAAAGATACATCTCATTTTGGAAATGTCTTGAACAAGAGTTCTGCATGCATTTTCTTATAACTTTCACTTTTTAAAAAATGACTTTTCCATTTTACTTTTCCATGGGGGTTACAAAACCTGAGAAAGAAATCTCTCATCATGGCAAAGACAGCTCATCAGCTAGGCATGTGGAATGACTGACCATTCTCAGAACCTGGACGCCAGGAAAGTCAGTCTCCAGGGTATTTTTGTGACCAGGGATCACTTGATCCACACAATGGCATTGTGGAATCAGGAAGCGTCAGTTAGTTTGGAAAGTCCAAGCAAATATAGGGTAACAAATGCCCTTAGCTCTAAGCTAAGGGGTCATGCATGGTTGGGTTGGGTTTGCAGCTCACTGTGATAGCTGCTACTGTGTTTGGGATTAATAGAGGTGCTTTAAAGTTATAGCTACATGATTGTTGGTGTGAGTAAGCCAAAGTCCCACTCCAGGCCATCAACTGTGACACTAGCTTTTCTCTGAGATCAGGAGACTGATAACTAACTCTTATAGTTACAATAGCTATTGGATAGTGAGTATTGAGGTCAGACAAACAAGGAATTATAAATGCAATCTAGGAAGTCATCATGCTACTACTGTTTGCACCCAGAGTTTCTTTTTAAATGTTTAAATGCTTTATTTGCACCTTAACAGTGTGCATAGTGGGACATATTAAAAAAAAAAAAACTAGGAATTTCCAAGATGAATTATCTAACTGATTTAGATAAGTTTGAAAATAATACTTTTTTTTTTTTTTGGTTTTTCGAGACAGGGTTTCTCTGTGTATCCTTGGCTGTCCTGGACTCACTTTGTAGACCAGGCTGGCCTCGAACTCACAAAGATCCGCCTGCCTCTGCCTCCCAAGTGCTGGGATTAAAGGCGTGCGCCACCACCGCCCGGCTGAAAATAATACTTTTGATTTTATCTTATTTTCTTGTAAGAAGTTAGTGAGAAGTATAATTTAAGACAATTTATGATAAATTGTAGAGTTATAGGCCAGGAGCGATGGCTCACTCCTTTAGTTCCAGCATCAAGAGTGAACAAGGCAAGCTTATCTCTGTTACTTTTAGGCCAGCTTGGTCTACATAGTGAATTCAAGAACGGCCAAGGTTATATAATAAGACTTGTCTCGAAGGAAGGAAGGAAGGAAGGAAGGAGGGAAGGAAGGAAGGAGGGAGGGAAGGAAGGAAGGAAGGAAGGAAGGAAGGAAGGAAAGAGTAATTATACTTCATCTGAATTCATTTGCAAATAAATCTTTCAAAAAAAAAAAAAAAACCCCATCTGCATCATACTGAGTTACTCCAGCTACTTTAACTATACATTTCAAAATTGTCTGTCCATAGAGAAAAAGATACTTTAAATTGGGTCCAGGACATTTAGGCTTTTGGAGTTGGCTTGGAAAGGAACACTGTTAGGAAAAAAGAGGTAGAAGAAAACTAGGAGAGAAATAAAAGAGCTATTAATAATTAACTACAGAATATCTCCTCCCATTCTCCCAGCAGAATCATGGGAAAGCTGATGTAGTGGACAATTTTCTGGGTTTTCATCCCCAAACAGAGAAAGAGAACAGGGGAAAGAAGGGAGAAAACTAGGCAAAGGGTGCCTTGGCAGGGTCAACTAAATATTATTAGGCTGAATTTAAAATATTGAGAGTGATAACTTCTAGATATATTTTACCTATGGTTTAATCATTCTATTTTGCAAAGATATTCTGTAATACCATTAACTCAAATCTTCCACTGATCAATGTCATTTGGCATATGTATTGTATTACTAAAAAAGAAAACCACATATTAGGATTTGAAGCAATTTAATAATTCAGCTCAAATATTGTATTCAGGAGCATAACATTTTTACTACTTTTATTTTCATAGAATAAGTTCTAGGACAGAAATGGAAAAAATAGGCAGCAAAAATTAAAATTGTAATAAAGCTAGCTATCTGACTGTGATGGATAGTCTGACTTTGACTTCCCTCCTCATCAGTGTCAGCAGAAGCTTGGCGAAGGCTATGCTATAGAAAATGACAGGCTCAGTTCCTGAGTTTGCCACTGGTGACAGCTGAAGCATTTGGATCAGACCTTATGTTTGGCCACTGTTCTTGGCAAAGCTGGAGGAGAACTGCCTGAGTGCCTGCCCTAACCAGGATATGTCAGGATGATCACTTTACTTGGAAGTGGGGGCAGGAGTCCCAGGATGAACTCCTCCCAGATACATCGAGTAAGATCTGATCATCAAGATCCATAAAATCTGGCTTCTTCCAAATCTAAATTCTTGTTTCAAAAATATAGTAATAGAATATGAAACGGAGGAAAATAATTGAATTTCATAACATGTTTTCTTAGAACCAAATGTGGACCATAAAGACTTGTTTCTAATAATTTAATGATGGTGTTTGTTTATAGAATTTAACAGGTGGAATTTCGTTTTGTGGAGTTTTTGTTTGTGACTTTTCAGAAGGATTTAAGTAGCTGTTTGCCTACATTTTCCTTTGGTCTTAGGTACCTCCTACAGGGAAATAGTGCCTCCCCTACAAGCTTTTTTTAAAACGTACATGACAATATACAAGGCAATTAACATGCCTTAGGATAGTAGAGTGAGCACTCAGCAAAATTAGCATCTTTCATTGCTCACCACATTTAACATCTCTCTGGAATGTCATCTATCCTAAAGAATCCTTGTTCCTTGTTGGCTATAAACAGTGCCTTCCTTACATGTTGCAAAGTGTAGATGCTAACCCACAGACATCATTACATGAAAAGCATATCTTAGGTGTATGAAATAAAAATTGATACCTACAGAATTCACCCTTTCCAACAAACTGTCTTATGCTTCTTGGAGTAATCATAACAAACCTTTCTTCTGCAGAGGGTCAATTATGTACAAAATTCATTAACCTAACAGAGCTACATACAAACTGCCAGCACTCCAATAATACCTAAGGACCATCTTATGAGGCTTAAACTTTGTCATGCTACTTGATGATCAGGATTTTGTTTCAAGTGGAACTCATGCCCTTAATGAAATTTCAGGTGCTTTGAGAAGCATGGTGCAGATGAACTTCACCCATCCTTCATTTCCTCTGTAGAGCCTCCTTTACTCTTCCCATAGGCATTTATCCTTCCTTGCTGTGTACCTTTTCCCACAGTTTCCTTTGGTTCAGCTGCTCCTTCCTTTTTCTATAATTTATAGTTTAACACTGTTTATATCATCAATTATGTAGACTGTGTTGTGTGCATGAAAATGTCATGCTTTTTTGCTCTATAAGAGCAATGATATATTAAGTCTTCTTTGATTTCCAATTGCCATTCTAATTCAAGGCTAAGCTACTTGTTAGACTTTAATTACTCATGATTGAGGAGAAGAAAGAAGACTGTATTCACTATCATGTAAAGTACTTTGCTTCCTGGGGAAAAAAAATGTATCAACCTCATTTCTGTAGGAGCTAACTCTTAATCACATGTCATGAATTTAATTGAATATATAATTAAGGAAGGAATGCAAATAATTGGCTTTTAAATTGTAAGTGCCATTTTGTAAGACTTATCTGGGTGGGCTCCAAATCTACAGCTGACATTTTAGAGGCTTAAGAACAGGCTGCTGCAAAGACTTGGCTCCGGAGGGGCCTTGGGAAGACAGAATCTAGGTAGAAGGGGACATGTGGCAGTGATGAACAGTGCACACAAAACAGTTGTTTAGGTGCATGCCAGACTTGCCACAACCATCTTCTAGAGAACTAGTCATGTGCTCTGAAACCTGACTCATTCTCAGGGGGCAGTATTAGTCCACGCATAAGCATAGAGATCCAGAACCAAATCACCTTCTCCTAGGCCACACTTCTTAAAGGTTCCACTGCCCAGCACCACCACACTAGGGATGAAGCTCCCAGCAAAGGAAGATTTGGAAGGCAAATTGCATCAAAACACAGCAGAATGTTAAAGACATCAGAACACTGGGAACTGTATTTTTTTTCAACTTCCATATAATAGTACTCTTAATCATCTTCTTTGACCATTCTAAAATGTTATTATTCTTTTTTCCCCCTAAAATTCAATAATCAACAATAACAGAGCTCTTTCTGTAGACCTAGGTTTATTGTATAATTCAAATGCTGATTTCTGTACCCCTCATATCTGGTTCCAGTCCTTGTTCTGAAGAGCTCATGTCTCAATGTTATGAAAACATTGCTCCCTAATTGTCCCCAGATATGCCAATATAGCAGCTTACAGCCAATCACTGAGCAGGGGAAAGAATAGGGCTGGACTTCCTGCCCTCTAGGGGAGGAGGAGTTAAGGAGAGGAAGGAGGGGGATTGAGAAGAGGAGAGGCAGGAGAGACAGGAGGAGAGATTCAGCTGAAGCATAAAAGCCACAAAGTGCTAGTATCTCTGAGATTTAACCTGGGGGGCAGCCAGATTAGTTTAGTGGGTTAAGAATAGAGTAGTAACTGCTCAATTTTTGTGTTGTGAAGCATGGTTAACAAATAATATAAAGAGTCTTTATTATTTAGATGGCAGCTGGGTTAAGAGGTAAACAGTGAAACCACCATAATTATATAAACTTACACTAACATCTTTTAATTGGGATGACACATAATATCTATTTTATCTTGTTTATCCAAATAGATAATGAAATGTAATGTCTATTCTTAAATGTTTTAAGTATTGACTACTAATGTGAAAATTTTTAGTATTGTAAGTTTAAAAATTGTTTCTATAAAATTGTTATGTAATATACCTACATTTTTTTCTTATTCATTTTAAGATAAACTATTATTTTATGTTCCACAACAAAAGAAAATAATTTCAAACCACTATAACCCAAAGCTTTAAAAAATACTATCAATCGCCAGGCTCGTGGCACATGTCTTTAATCTCAGCACTCCAGAAGCAGAGGCAGGAAGATCTCTGTGAGTTCAAGGCCAGCCTGGTCTACAAAGAAAGTCCAGGAGAGCCAGGGCTCTGTTAAACAGAGAAACCCTGTCTCAAACAAAGAAACAAACAAAAAATTACTATCAATCATGCATTAGTGTTCCTTATGCCTGTAAGATAAAGTTATGATTACTTATAATTCATTACCTTAAGAAAAGTTATTGGACGTTTTTTTAACTTTTTATTGATTCTTTGCAAATATCACATTATACACTCTAATCCCACTCATCTCCTTAGCCCTTTGTATTCTCCCCCTGTATTTAAACCCCTGAATAAAACCAAACAAACAAAACAAAACAAAAACATCTCATCATGGAAGCTGTAGTGTGTCACAATGTGTCACACAGCATACACTTTTGTTCCACATCTTTACTTGCAAATGTCCATTGCAATGAGTCATTGGTCTGATTTGAGGTCTCTGGCTTCTATGACACCATCAATATTGGATTCTCACCGGGACTCCTCTCAGTTATCCTGTTGTTGCCCCATGTCAATGAGATCCTGAAGCTTTGGCTATGCAGAACCAGCCCCTTCATAGATGAAGTAGATGTTGGGGTGGGTCAACTTAGAGGCCTGGATCTGAATCTGGGTGATAGCTGAGTTGGTCAGCCCACCAGCTCTTGTGCCTCCATGCCACCAGTGCCAGCACTACTGTGTTGTCCAGGTAAAGTGCAGGCACCACTCTCTTGAGTGTTGCAACCAGTAAGGGGTTAGGCCAGCTTTCTCACTCTGATGATTTCAGAGCCAATCTCTCATCCTGCTTTCTTCAGGTAAAAAGGGTGGGGTAGAGAGGGATCATCTCTCCCTTACCAACAGCAGAAGAGAAGCAGGCCAGCTCTCCAGCCAAAGGCCAGACACAGGGCCACCTGAAGTCAGTGCTTGGACTGTCCTAAGGACAACATGGCCTGAGACAGCAGCCTAGCCCAAAAACATGATCTTTGGTGGTAACACCGGTCTGGGATATCAACCCAGACCCCAGCTATAGCAGGACCATAGACCCACACATGGCCATCGGTGGCAGCCTGGGCCAGGACATCACCATGGCCTCACACGGTTGCTCAGGCCCCTCATATTCACCTGTTCCTCATGGTGTTGGAGTCTCCGGTTCACAGTGTATGAAC
Organism: Lophiomys imhausi; assembly: GCA_907164525.1. NCBI lineage: Eukaryota > Metazoa > Chordata > Mammalia > Rodentia > Muridae > Lophiomys > Lophiomys imhausi. Next base: position 5,555,686 of record CAJQZJ010032593.1, on the reverse strand, counting down.
CCCTTGGCCTCTGTTTCTCTCCCATCTCTCCACCATGTAGGCACCCTCCGTGAGCACTTGGGTATCTTTTTTCTGAGTCGGCTTTGCCAGGATGAGCACTCAAATGTTTCTCATCTTGCTACTCTGACCACAGGCTACTTGGACATTTTTTAAATTTTATCTTGACATTATAAGAAGCATTTTTTGGAAGAATCATATATTTTATTCTTTTAAATAACTATATTTGTTATTTTGCTTTATTCTGTTGAATTCCCTTTCAGATCTATGTTTTTTATTAAATGCTGTGTTGTAATATTAATCATGGCTATAAAATTATAGGCAATTGAAATCTTAGTTACATATTAGCATATGATTTGGTATTTGATACTTAAATAACTAAACTAATATGAAATCTTTAAGTGGATTTTCTCAAGCCAGAGACTTGATTGTTTAAAAGTACCTTGTCTTGTTAAAAAGTTTGTTAAAAATGCAACTGTGGCACATAATGGAGTTAAGCTATATAGTCACAAATGTATCTGTACCATATAGTTAAATATACAGAACACATAGCTGGGACCAAGAGAGTCTGTTATAAGAGCAAGCAGCATCACATACGTTTAACTAGTCAGCTTCTTTTAGCTGCCCAGTTCACTACCTCCTAATGATACAATATCATTTTCTTGTGACCTTGAAAAGCACCATGCAACATGAATATTTACTGACATGAATTCTTGTAACACTAAAAGTATCCAAAGAGCTCTCTATGAATGCCAGTATCTAAAACGTGTTTTGATACATGCTGGAATAAATATTTCTTTGGAGTCAATACAGTGTGTGACTAGAATTTGTGATCTTTGGAATTGAAAGACCCGGGGGAGGGAAGTTCCTCACCCGACACTCAGGATATCACGGCCGCCCCAAAACTCGCAAGAGACCATCTTGATGCAATCGCAAGAGGTTTATTTTGGGGGAAAAAGGGGGAAAGGGGGGGGGGCTCAGTGCACTGAGGGACGCCACTCATATCCCACGCAGGGCTAGGAGTCACGACCTTGATTTGGGGGAGAGTCTAACATTTTATGGGGGAGCACCACAGATTAAGGGGCGGGGGGAAATTACAGGTGGGAAGTACCAGCCCAGCCCATCGTTTACCACAACCCAAGGGGGAGGGGAAATACAGCTGGAATGTACCAGCCCATTAGTTAGTCAGCGGGAAACATCCTACATCTGTTTGTCTCAGGAATGAATCTAATCTTATGGTCAGCCAGTTCCTGAAGCCCTGGGGGCCCGTGGCCCAACTGACCTTCATTCTTGGTTTCAACCTGTTTATGGTCAGCTAAGTTCCGGGAATCACCTGGCGGCTGGCCTGGCTCTACTGCCGACTTAGGGGGTCTTTTAATAATTTTCATTCCCTTCAGAATTATAGTTCCATATCTGAATTATCTGTGCTAGAATGTTTTATTTCTTTGGTTTGGTTTTTTGTTTGTTTGTTTTGTTTTGTTTTTTCATATTTTCATGTATCAGAAGTATCTGGTAAATTATGAAGACTTTGAGAAATTTAAAGTTGACATTAAATAATTTTTTCCTTATATCAATATATTTAACCTTGAAATATATCAAGGTTGACAGAAACAAAAGCTGGGTTTTATATTTTTATAATGTTAGCTTACCAGATGCCCTACTGATAAAGGAGCAGAACTGAATAGAAGTATGTGTGTGGTATGGAAAAGTGAATTGCAATCTGTGGAGTTGCCAGCCAGGCCTAATAAGGCTCAGAACAACAAACACACTATGTCACATTCCATAGGACAGAGCACCTAATTACTATTAGGTAATATTTATAAATGTCAGCAAATGGGACAGTTGGAAAGCATTACCATACTTAAGAGCCAAGAAAGTATCAACCAGACAAATAGAACCTGTGGGATACAGTGGGTGAGTTCACGGTGGAGAGGGAGACCCTGCTGCAGAGACCAGTATCCTGTGCTGGCTTGAAGTAGCTCTGTCCTGCTATCTTCCCCCATTAATCCCTCATTAAACTCTGAGGTTCTGTTGACAGTAATGGTAAGGACAGTTTATTCCACAGTATGAGAGCTTTAGTTCTCAAGAGTGGTAATTCTGATCAAGTCAAAGGTGTTTAGTTTCACATACTTCATCATTTGTTACTGACCTTAAAGATATCTTTCTTTTCAGAAAGTTCCAGGTACAAAACTCAGACAATTCACAAAGAAATTTCTGCTCATATGCGATGGATGAACCTGGCTGGCCCTGTGGGCAGCAGTTCACATAAGAATTCCTTGCTCACAGCCAGACTGATGCACAAGGTGTTTCCAAGATAAACAGAGCTAGATTCCCTGTTTGGCAGCCATTGTATTCAGACTCATAGTACTTTCCTGAGGTATTCTTTCTTCGCACAAGGATCAGACATGAAGTTGAGAGGCACAGCTGGTCAAATCTTTCATCTTTGGCTTAAGTCAAAGATTTCCCACTTTGATATCTGACTGAGAGAATGAGTGACAGTCATTGTTGACTAGGACTCAGGGCTCTGCAACCAGTAAGTCCGCCTCCTCTACCACGGTGATGAGAGAAAGAAATAACCACTTGGCCAATTTCTCCACATACAAATAAAACTGGCATAGTTTCAAAAAAATAAAATAAAGCGGTGGTTCTGATTCAAGTGCAATCCCAATGTTTCCCCACTGCAGAAGTTCTGTGTTACTTAAACCTTGGTAAAATTTTCAGTCTCTTATAAAAGGAAATGAAAGAATACCTCTCTTTGGCAGTGAAAAATTAAGGAAAGTAATCTGAAAATGAAATCATTTGGTTATACAAAAAACACAAAGTGCAAAAACTGTTTTATAAATTTAATATATTTTGACTTGAGCAGTTATCTTAGTTTAAATCTTTGGTAGACAGAGAGAGAAATGATAAATCTTATCATAAATCTTTAATCTCTCTAATGTCAGTCTTTGTCATACAAACCCTGTGACACGGGAGACTTACAGTGTACCTATTATTACAGAAGATTCTATGGTTACCTAGTCATATCAGATTTAATCAATTCCAAAAGCAATGTTATTTTACAAAATCCAATAAACAGTATTTAAAGAATACAAGTAAAGGAATTACATTCATTATTTCATCCATTCGGCACATTTACTCAGCACTCCTATGTATCAGTCTCAGTCCTAGGAACCCACATCTATGAAGGAACAAGTGAAAAAATCCACACAGGTAGAAAGCCTGTGGTTTGTGATTCATGCTAGAACAAAAGGCTCAGGGAACAATGTAGTGGGGAGACCGGAAACGAGAAATCCTCCTTAAATGCAGTGTGAACAGCTTCCAGAAGAGATAAAGTCAAACTTGGAAATGGTATTAATCATTTGAAGAGTTCTAGGGCCCTTTTATAATGGCAGGAACTCCAAGAATCCTATAGCTGGGGGGTGATGAGCCAGAGAGAGGGAGGCGTAGGGCAAGCTTAGGGAGGATAGTGACTGCCAGTCATGGAGCACTGCCGGTCACAGTGAAGAGTTGGTCTTTCAGTTTGGTGGACTGGTGAGCTTGAAGGGAATGAAAATTATTAAAAGACCCCCTAAGTCGGCAGTAGAGCCAGGCCAGCCGCCAGGTGATTCCTGGAACTTAGCTGACCATAAACAGGTTGAAACCAAGAATGAAGGTCAATTGGGCCACGGGCCCCCAGGGCTTCAGGAACTGGCTGACCACAAAGTAGATAACAAAACAAGATTAGATTCATTCCTGAGACAAACAGATGTAGGATGTTTCCCGCTGATTAACTAATGGGCTGGTACATTCCAGCTGTATTTCCCCTCCCCCTTGGGTTATGGTAAACAATGGGCTGGGCTGGTACTTCCCACCTGTAATTTCCCCCACCCCCTTAATCTGTGGTGCTCCCCTATTAAATATTCTACCCCTGCGTGGGGGTCGCGTCTCCTAGCCTTGCATGAGATATGAGTGGCACCCCTCAGTGCACTGAGCCTTCCCTTTTCCCCCTTTCCCCCCCCCCGAAATAAACCTCTTGCGATTGCATCAAGATGGTCTCTTGCGAGTTTTGGGGCGGCCGTGATATCCTGAGTGTCGGGTGAGGAAATTCCCTCCCCCAGGTCTTTCAGGCTGACCATATAATGGGGAGGAGAGACAACCTGACTCCTGTTACTGAAGCAGGGAATGAGTGGAAATAGAGACAGAAAGCAAAAAGGACAGAGTACTTTGCATCGCAAAGGTTTTAGCAAAATGCTTTCTTTATATGACTAAGTTAACAATTTCATAGATCACTAAAAAGATTCATATGGCTACATAAAGAAGAAGAATGAAAGAAGCAAAATTCAATCGAAGATTTCAATATAGATAACAGTAAAATAAGATCATGGAAATGCTGAAGGTTATTTGTTCCCTCGTTTGGAGATAGGGAGTGGCTGGCAGTCACAGTTAACTAAGAAACCACTAATAAATATCCCAGTAATCTTCATTTTATTACTTAGCCTAAAATTCACGTATAAGACATAGATGAGGGCACAGGGATAGACAGTCTAAAAGCTCACCAGAGCCTGTCCAGCTCAGAGCTTCAGCTGTAGCAAACATAGAGTTGCTAGAATGTTTATTTGTCCATGTGATTGATCTCATTTATGTATTTAGTTGGCTACTTTGAAAATGGAATCAAGAAAACTATGAAAGCTTGCAACTAAGAAAAAAAATTTAAAACAGAACTTTTAAAAAACAATTAAATTAACTGATAAATATTAAAAAAATTAAAAACAGAATTACTATGTTATCCAGTCATCCCATTTCTGGGTATAAATCCAAATGGAATATAAATAGTATTATAAAGAGATACTTGCACTTACACGCTCATTTCAGCTTTATTCAAACTAGGAATTAAGATAAATATCTATGATGGAGAAATGGGAAAGAAACAATGCATATGTATGAGTGCACAGACACACACACACACACAGGGAAAGAGAGAGAGAGACAGAGACAGAGTGCTCAAATTATGCAGCCTTTACAAAAGAACAAAATCTTACCCCCTGCAGTCCCGCTGAGTTGAGTCAGGGTATAACTGTGTTAAACCAAATAAGCGAGACCTAAGAAGAGATACTGCGGAGTTCCTTATGTGAAGAAACCCGACATTTAAACCGTCACAAATAGAGAATTGCTGAGTGGAGGAGATATGGGATGATATTTGTCAAATGGTACAAAAGAAATGCTACGTTGTGGTGAGCTCTCTCTCTCTCTCTCTCTGTGTGTGTGTGTGTGTGTGTGTGTGTGTGTGTGTGTGTGTGTGTGTGTG
>CAJQZJ010032593.1:5531260-5550392 GCA_907164525.1 Lophiomys imhausi | reverse complement strand
GTGTGTGTGTGTGTGTGTGTGTGTGTGTGTGTGTGTGTGTGTGTGTGGTGGCTACTTTTAAGTTTTTGTCAATTTGATGCAAGCTAAAGTTATCTAGGAAAAGGGAACCTCATTTGAGAAAATGCTTCCTTAAGAATGGCCTGTAGGCAAGTCTGTGGGGAATTTTTTTGTTTGTTTGTTTTTCTGATTAATGATTGATGTGGGAGGTCCCAATTCCCTGGGGGCAATGCCACTTCTAGGTAGGTCCTGGGTTGTATAAGAAACCAGGATGGGTAAGCCAAGAAGAGCAGGTCAATTAAGCCACATTCCTTCATGAATGAGGAGCTGTGATTGGGATGTATAATCCAATTAAACATCTTTTATACAAAATTACTTTTGATCAGACTATTTTATCATAAAACTCAAACTAGGTCAGAGTGCAATATGTTAAGTTGTATCCTTGTAATATACACAATTTGTATATGTAAACAGGATTAAATTATGAACTAGGGAATTTAAGAGAAAAGATAAAATCTGTTAAAAATAAATTCAAAACTGTTTTTAAAGGTTGTAATTCATCACTTAAAAGTGAATTAGTCTGAGCTGTCTTTGAGACTAAAGATGGTATTTTCCCTTTGAATTCTGGGCAGTGCGTGTTCCTTTTGTCCTCAGGATAGAGTTAAACCCTAGGGCTATTTATAAACATATAAAATAAACTTTAAAGAGCCTTTATAAACAACTATGAATTATATAAATGCTCATCATGAGAATGTGTATAAGAACAGTATAGATTCCAGAAAGACCAGCCACTAAATATACATATGATGAACACTATGTATTAAATGAAAAGGGGTCTTATAACATACATAAAAATAAAAACATTTGTAATGATTTGAATAAGAATGGCTCCCATATAGGCTCATATATTTGAATGTTTGGTCATTAGGGAGTAGCAGTACTTGCAGGGACTAGAAGGTGTGACCTTGTTGGAGTAGGTGTAACCTTGTTAGACAAAATGTATCTCTGGGGATTGGCTTTGTGGGGTTTCAAAAGCTCAAACCAGGGCTGGAGAGATGGCTCAGAGGTTAAGAGCACTGACTGCTCTTCCAGAGGTCCTGAGTTCAATTCCCAGCAACCACATGGTGGCTAACAACCATCCACAGTGAAATCTGGTGCCCTCTTCTAGCCTGCAGGTGTACATGCAGACAGAACACTGTATACATAATAAATAAATAAATCTTTAAAAAAAAATCCTCAAAACACAGATTTAAAAAAAAAAAAAAAAGCTCAAACCAGGCCCAGTGTCTCTATCTTCCTGCTGTCTGTGGATATGGATATAGAACTCTTAAACTGTTCCTCCAGCACCATGTCTGCTCTCATGCAGCCATGCTTCCACCATGATAATCATAGACTAAACCTCCAGTCAGGGGTGGTGGGAGAAGGAGGAGGCAGTGAATCACTTATAAATGGCACCCAAGCAGAACCCAAAGCCTAAATTCCAGGAGGGCGAGCAAGTGCTGTGCTTTCATGGGCCTCTTCTTTATGAAGCAAAGTGTGTAAAGGTTGCCATAAAGGACAAACAAGTGAAATACTTTATCCATTACAGTGGTTGGAATAAAAATTGGGATGAATGGGTTCCCAAAAGCAGAGTACTCAAATATGTGGACATCAATTTGCAGAAACAGCGAGAACTTCAGAAGGTCAATCAGGAACAATATGCAGCGGGCAAGTTGAGAGGGGCTGCTCCAGGAAAGAAGACATCTGGTCTGCAACAGAAAAATGTTGAAGTGAAAACAAAAAAAGAACAAGCAGAAAACATCTAGAAATGGAGATGGTAGCAGTACCAGTGAGACTCCTCAACCTCCTAGGAAGAAAAGAGCCCGGGAAGATCCTACAGTTGAAAATGAAGAAACATTTATGAAAAGAGTTGAAGTTAAAGATTCCTGAAGAGCTGAAACCATGGCTTGTGGATGACTGGGACTTGATCACCAGACAAAAGTAGCTTTTTTTTTTTTTTAATCTTCCTGCCAAAAAGAATGTGGATTCAATTTTGGAGGATTATGCAAATTATAAGAAATCTCGAGGAAATACAGGTAATAAGGAGTATGCTGTTAATGAGGTCATGGCAGGGATAAAGGAGTACTTCAATGTAATGCTGGGCACTCAGCTACTCTACAAATTTGAGAGACCACGGTATGCTGAAATTCTCGCCGATCACCCGATGCACCCATGTCCCAGGTGTATGGAGCACCACGTTTACTGAGATTATTTCTGTGAACTGGTGGGATGTTGGCTTATACACCTCTAGATGAGAAAAGCCTTGCTTTGTTACTGAACTATCTACATGATTTTCTCAAGTACCTGGCAAAGAACTCTGTGACTCTGTTCAGTGCCAGTGATTATGAAGTGGCTCCTCCCGAGTACCATCGGAAAGCCATGTGAGGGGTGTGCTCTCTCCCACTTGCGCTTGGATCTCTGTGAACAGTTTGGTTCTTAATCCTTCTCTTGTACAGATGATGTACCTTGAAGACCGTTAGTGCATAACAGAGTTGATGTTTGTTTTCTGTTTGATTTTAAAAAGAGAAAATAAATGCAGTCACTGCTCCTTTTTTCTTTCTTATTTCATTTCAAAGTTTCTGCCAGTGTATTTAGTGATGGACAGCAGAGAGACATGCTGTAGAGTGTTTTATTGTCTAGTTGACAAAGCTGCTTTTGAATGCTGGTGGTTCTGTTCCTTTGATACTATGCACTTTTAAATATGTGTTAATGCTCTATGACAAAATGCTCTGATTCCTAGTGCCAAAGTTTCACTTCAGTGTATATAACTGAACACTCATCCATCTGTGCTCTTTTTTTTTAATGGTGCTTAAAGAGCCCATGATTTGCAAGTCATCCATGTTGTTCCTGAGGCATTTTATCTCTGCTCAATTGTTAAAGAACAGTGGCTTGTTTTCATGGTTTTTGTATTTGTGGCTAATGCACATTTTAACATGATAGACACAATGCATCGTGTAGATACAGTTTTATGGAAAAGTCAATCTTGTAGGAGTTGTTTTTCAGATCTTCAATAAAATTTTTCTTTAAATTAAAAAAAAAATAGCCTAAACTTCTGAAACTGTAAGCCAGGTACAAATGAATGTTTTCTTTTATAAGAGTTGCCTTGGTTGTGGTGTCGCTTCACAGCAATAGAACACCGAAGATTTCAAAGATAATACATGTAACATACTTGAAATTTAATAGACATCCAATAATTATTGGCTAATAAAAATAGAAACATAGAGCAGATACAAGTAAATTCTGATTAACCAGCTCCTATTTAAATGAAAAATTTGTGGGGATGAATCCAGGCCAGGTTTTGTTCAGAACCACATAGGCTATAAGTTGTTTGATATCAGATAGCTATGTAACATACAAACAGTCAGTAAAGGAAGGAATGCAGGAAGAGGAAGGTGGAACAGAGATTGAGCTCCTCAGGCTCACAACATGAGTGGCCCAAGGAGCTCCCATATTCTCTCAAACCAGAGAAAGGGAATTGTTCTGTCCAGGACTTTGATGAAAGACTTAAATATGTTGAACATTTCTGAAGAGTATATAAAACTAGAGCAGGGTCTCTAAAACTTCTCATGTATCGGCAAAACAACTAGGCCATCAACTGCATGTATAAAGTCAATCTTGGTGTACAAGTGCAACCTCCAGTGAGCCTCTTTTCCATTGATGACATCACAGTATAAGCCTGGTAGTGCATATTATTGCAATCCACTCAGTGTCTCTCATAATGTCTATATGAGCTTTCTCAACTCTTGTAGAATGATTTCCCCCAGAACTCTCTCTGCTCAGGTTCTTCCTCAGTATATAACTTCAGCTTAAAAGAAACCAAGCCAAAGTGACCTCATCTAAATAAATGCCTCTGTATGATATATATTTCTAGTTCTTGGGTTTTTTTTTTTTGTTTTTTGTTTTTTTCGAGACAGGGTTTCTCTGTGTAGCCCTGGCTGTCCTGGACTCACTTTGTAGACCAGGCTGGCTCCGAACTCACAAAGATCCACCTGCCTCTCCCTCCCAAGTGCTGGGATTAAAGGTGTGCACCATCACTGCCTGGCTTCTAGTTCTTGTTTTATTTATTTATTTATTTTTTTTTTGGTTTTTCGAGACAGGGTTTCTCTGTGTATCCTTGGCTGTCCTGGACTCACTTTGTAGACCAGGCTGGCCTCGAACTCACAAAGATCCGCCTGCCTCTGCCTCCCAAGTGCTGGGATTAAAGGCGTGCGCCACCACCGCCCGGCCGTCTAGTTCTTGTTTTAATTGTTCATATTTATAGTATGCTGTGTGATAATTCAATATGTGAATATATTGAATATTCACAGTATTGAGTATAAAAAATCAAACTGCTCTAATTAAAGTTTTATGTATTTCAATGCCTTAAATTTTAACTAGCATGTAATAATTGTGCATATTTGCAAGTAGAGTGTAGTATTCCAGTACATTTATACAATATGCACTGATAAAATCATGCCAATCTTCCATCTTTTCATCACTGTGTTGTGAATAAGTCTTTGAGGCTGTCTGCTCTAGTTACTCATAAATATGAAGTAGATTATTGTGAACTACTGCCAGTACTCTATGTTTTATCACAGTACAACTTACTCTGTAACTGTGTTCTTAGTCAATATCCTGCTATCTCAATTTCTCCCCATATCTCCCAGCTTCTAGTAATTACTACTGTACACTCTGATGGGATTGTTAGGAAAAGATCATATATGCAGATTATGCAAAATTTATTTTCCAACTGTTTTGGGGTAAATTGCAGGATTCCATTACTTTCTTGGTTAAATAATATTTTATTTGCACATACCACATATTTGTTATCTATTCATTTGATAGTGGACTTTTAGATTTATTGTGTTGACAGCAATTGTGATGACTGAAGCAACACATGAAAGGAATGCAGTTGACTCTGCTGTGAAGATACCATTTCCTTTGCTTGTGGACCCAGAGGTGAGATAGCTGCATTATATGTAGAACAACTTATTATTTTTTTTATTATATTCATTTTATTTATTTATTTTTATTTTTTTTATTTTTTCTTCAAGTTACATCTCAGTCACAAACCCTTTCCTATTCCCCCTTCCTGTCCCACCCTTCCACTCTCTTCCCCCTCAACAGCTTCCCTTTTCAATCCAACAAATGGTTCTTTCTCTTATAACAGTAAATTCTATACAAAACAGCAGAATTAATTATGCCACATTTATGAGAGTTAAATGGCCCAGTATACCTTCCCAATGTCCAGTTCATACATATTTGGCCCCTGACTTTAACCTTCTATCTTCTAACCATCTCCATGAGTTTAAAGTTCTATAACTGACTTAGTTTTCATACTAACTTGCATCACTATTATAACCATCTTCTTAGATCTAGAACGCCCTCTTGATTCCTAAACAACTCAAAATTTAGCTATGAGACTCAAGCTGTCTATTCTTCAACCACCTCAAAGAGCTGAGAAGGATAAATATATCTGATTATATAGGAAGTGCAGGGCTTGCAGCTTCCAATACTAAGAAATGACAAACCAGTGACTACCTGGACAGTTCCCATTTTCTCTCCATACATTCCAGCATCAGTCTTCAGCCTTTTGGTCCTGTTTCTCTGACAGACATTTATTGTAGAGCAGGGATTATGAAGGACTAACCTACCCTGTCTTGGCAGAGCTAGGCTGTCAACTTCCCTGCTACCAAGTTTTGTCCTTTTTGGACAGCAGTCTGTCTGCAACAACTTATTATTTTTAAAGAGGCTGATATGTATTTTCTTTCCTCCATTTCTCAAAAAATCTAGAGTTACTACATTTGTCCATTTCCTAGAATGGATGGATGGATGGATAGATGGATTTCTAGTTTCATGGTTCCAATGTTATTCTGTTCAATATAAGGCCCAATATTCTTTCATGAAAAATATCCCTGAAGAAAGTAGGACTAGAGAGAGCATACTTCAAAATAATAAAGCTACATATGAGAAACCTATATCTAATGTTATACTAATTAGGGAGAAAGCTCTCAAAGTACTTCAGGAATAAGGCAGGACAGCCCACTTTGTCTACTTCTACTTATTAAAGTACTTAAAGGTTTTTTTGTTTGAACAACAAGTTAAGAAGAGGAAACAAAGGGATGGAAATTGAAAATAAGTCAAAGATCCTTATCCTACACATAAGGGACCCTAAAGATCCCATCAGAAATCTATTTATTTAGAACTGATAATCATTTTCAGCATGGAGGCAGCATACAAATCATCACACAAAAATAAGTAGCTTTTCTACACACCAATAACAAACACACTGGAGGAAAAAAATAAGAAAACAATGCTAATTGCAATAATTTAAAAAATACCTTGGAATATATTTAACCAACTTCTCTACACTACAAATTGTAGTGCACAAAAGAAACTGAGAAATGCACTAGAAGATGGAAAGAGAGCCAATGCTCATAGACCACAAGAATAAGTACTGTGAAAATGGAAATGGTGCCCAAAGTAGTCTAGAGGTTCAGTACGAGCTCTGTCAAAACTGCAATGACATTACTCACAGAAACAGAAAGCAAACCCTTAAAATGAAAGCGCCATAGACCCCAGATACCAAAAGCAGTCCTGACCAAAAGGAACAATGCTACAAGTATCACCATGTTTGTTTTCAAATTACCCTGGGGAATAACAGTAACAAAAACAGAAGGGTCCTGGCACAGAAACAGACACACAGATCAGTAAAACAGAGTAGAGGGAGGATTCATAATTCAACCTGCACAGCTATGGTCACCTGGATTATTGATTTTAGAAACTATACATGGGGAAAAGGCAAAATCCGCTACAAGCAGTAATGAGAAGCTGGACATCTACATGTAATGAACACATGGCATCTCTATCTATAACCCTGTGTAGAAAACAATTCAAAATGAATTAAAGACCTTAACATAAGACCTGGAATTCTGAAACTATTATAGAAAAAAAATGAGAGAAAATTTCAGGATATAGGCTTGGGCAAGGACCCTCTATGAAGGTCTTTAGTTACTCAGGAAATAATGCCAGAAAATGACAAATGAGATTTTATTAAATAAAAAAGCTTCTACATAGCAAAATAAACAATCCAGTGAATAGGTAGCTATAGAATGGGAAAAAGTCTTTAGTAACAACACATTTGACAGAAGACTTACATCTAAGATATGCAAAGAACCAAAAAAAAAACCCTAAATATCAAGAATTCAAACAATCCAGCCCAAAAATGGGCTAATATAATGAACAAATAATTAACAAAATATGGCCAATAAAATAGAAAAATCTTTAACATCACTAGCTACAGGAAAATGAAAATTAAAACTACACTGAGATTTATCTCACCCAAATCAGAGTGACAATCATTAATAAAACAAATAACAAATGCTGGTGAGGATATGGATAAAAGGGCACGTTTATGGTGTTGATGGGAATGTAAATTAGTCTGGTCACTATGAAAAACAGTATCAAGAGTCCATAAAAGTCTTAAAAAATGTTTAATGTATCACCCAGCTACCACTCCTGGGTATGCTCCTGAAGTACTCTATGTGAATTTATCAAATGGTGTTTGTGCATTAGTGTTTATTGCAGCAATGTTCCTAATAAGCTAACTTTTAAAATCAGCCTAAGTGTCCATTAATAGGAAAATGCATAGAGAAAGCATGTTGTATGTATACATAAAGAATAAATTTATGTCACTTGGAAGAAAATGGAGGCAACTGGAAATTATCAGATCGGGTGACGTTTGAATCAGCAAATGTATCATGTTTTCACATATTTGTTGATTCTATGTTTTATAGAGGTACACAAAGTCCCGCATATATGTGTGGCATAAATGTAGAAGTAAAACTGCTTAGAGAAGCAAAGAAAGCTAACCTGAGGGCAATGTAAAGGAAAAGGGAGGAGGAAGAATACAATCAAAATCCACTATATTCTTGTGCAAAATTATTCTTACAAAGCCAAGTGACTATACATGTTAAAAAAATTATTTACTGAAGTAATATGCTACCATTTTTCTCCTCTAAAAATGGCTTAAACTTTGTGTTGGAGACTAGAAGTTTAAAGTAAATAAATACTTTGTCAAGTTTATCAGGACGCATCAATTAACTGCTCAAGTGTGATGAACAAGAAAATAAAACCACACACATTGAAGAAGGTTAGTTGTATGACATATGAGTAAATACGGTAATTTCCATTCTCTATTCATTCCATTCTCTGGTAGAGTTTTGCAAGCATGGCATGCATATTAAAACTCCAATTCAGGAATGAAAATCTGAAACCAAGCTATCTGCTTTTGTGTACTCTGGCACTCTCTTTTCTAAAATGATCCAAGAATGAGAATATGAGCTCAGCTATTTCTTTTTTAAATGCTGAACCTGAGAATCCTGAAATTCTGTTGGAAGAGCCTTTATTTCTATTTCTATGGAGATAAGAGTTTCTAGTTGACCTTCAATTTTTCAGTTGTCTAACATGCAACACATCTTCATTTATATGCACTCTAAGCATATATAATTCAAGTTAAATTATCTCCTTATAGTCAACTCATTAAGCACACAAAAAGACATGAAGTTTTAGGAGAAAATGTGTAACCTATGGCCAGCATTCCACACCCTATATTTGTGTCATGGGTCTTGAGGAAAGTCACTCAGCCTATGGCCTCAATTTCTTCATTACTAAAAGGGAATTGAAAGTTCTTGATGAACTCTTGTGAGGCTAAATTCAACAATATTAGTTGATAATCATGAAAATCACTTATTATTGTTCTTGCTTTTTAAAAATTCATGAAGATCTTACAGGTCATTGAACCAATCCTCTGGGAAGTTCAAGTCTCTCAATGAAACAACTTTATTGATCACCCAGACTCTTCTTGAATAATTCCCATGAGTAGTTCCATCCTTATTCCACCCACCCATGTCTTTGAAAATACTAAATGAGAATTCTGGATCACCATCTCTTGGGTCTTGTTGCTGGGGCTCATGCCCAGCACTCTTAGGGGCTGGGATGAGCTCATGCATCGTCAACGACCCAGACTCTAGGAGCCTGTAAGTGGTAAAAGCAGATCTGTTTATTTCAGTAAGAGGATGCCCCCTTATACCCTCCTCCCAGTGTCTCATTGGTTCCTGAACTGTAGGCTGCTGTGGCTCTTTCTCACTGGCTCCTGTCTCATTACCTGGTGTGGCGTCATCAGTGTCCAGGCGTGACCAGGCATCCCCAGGTAGATCTCAAGCCAGCTCCACATGAAATCACAGTCACACATGTGCTGTTTAGCAGCAGGTCTTGTTCTTGTTCAATGGCAGGCCTTGTTCCTCCTACAAGGTCTGTTGCAGAATAGTTGATCACATTGTGAACCCCAAGATTATAAACTGTAAAATCCTGTTTCTAATTGTGGGATGGCTGAGCCTTTAATCCTAGAGCCTTCTCTTTACTGTAAACACATACTTGTGATGTGGATCTGTCCTAACACACACCTTTAATCCAAGAGCTTTCTGTACACAGGACTAAATAAAATTAACCCTAGGTCAAGAAGCAGAGCAAGAAACCAACTAACAGGGATTAAACAGAAGGAGGGGCAATGAACTGGAGCGTGTTTAAGACATTGTGGAGAAGAAAAAGGAGCTTTTTAGCTTTGGGCTTCTTGGCTTTGAATTTTGAGGGGTTTTGACTTTGGTGGTATAGGAACATACACTGGGTGCTCTCTGCCTCACTGAGTTAATAAGTTTTCAACCCAGCATCTGACTCTTGAGTGAGTCTTTATTGGTAAAATTGAATTACTGGGATATTTTAGTTTTTTAAATAACATAGGTCCTTGTTCACTCAAACTAAATAAAATTAGAATAATCCATCAACCCTAAAACAACATTTCTGGTTTTCTTCCACAATCCTACCTCCCATTACATGGTATATTCACTCCTCTTCCAAGCTAAGTCCCCTGTTCTTTGATGCTTCTACTCTTATTTAGGGTTTTACTACTGTGAAGAGACACATGACCACAGCAACTCTTATAAAGGAAAACATTTAATTGGGGCTGGCTTACAGTTCAGAAGTTTAGTCCATTGTCATCTTGGCAGGAAGCATAATGGCAGACAGGCAGTCATGGTGCTGGAGAAGTAGCTCAGATTTCTACACCCAGATCAGTAGGCATCAGGCAGAAAGAGTTACATTGGACCTGACTTGAGCTTCTGAAACCTCAAAGCCCACCTCCAGTGACACACTTCCTCCAGCAACACCACACCTACTCCAAAAATGCTGAACCCCCCAGTAGCGCCACTCCTTATGAGTCTATGGGGGCCATTTTCATTCAGATCACCACACTCCTCTTATAAATGACTGCTGCACAGCAAAACACTACAGAACCTGACAATAGCTGAGACCAGAAATGCACTAGCATTTCTTTCCTGGATGCTGTATTTCTCTTAATACAGGATAAGAGTGCTTTAGCTCTTTTGGCTCACACCTTTGGATCACATTGAGCTGGCTGTCAATTAAAATATCCAAGTCTTTTTTCATGTGAATTCCTGTTAATCCAGTTATCCTTGAGCCTTGTATTAGTTTCAACCCATAGTTCCAGTCTGATGGATCTCTGTGAATCCCTATTCTTTTCTGTGAGCATAGTAACTGCCCCTTTCAGCTTTGGGTCAATGGCAAACAAATGTGGTTGTGTCTTCATTTATGTTGCCAATAAGAGTACTGACTAGCATCCAGGCAGGATCAGAACTCTGTGAAGATAGTGGAGATAGGAATCAGTATAAGCTCAGGTTCCGGGTACATAGAGACTTAACTCTGTGACTATCTTAGTTATATTCTCTTATCACTCTTAGACACAGCATGCTGCATTTGGAATCATGACTTACTGAAACAGCCTGGGCTTTATTGTAACATTTAATAGTTCAAATTTTTATTTTGTCTTTTACTAACTTATTTAATCTCTGGGAACTTACTATCTTATTTAACCTCTGGAAATATATATATATAATATTACATATATATGTTATGTATTTTATATGTACATATATATTTATATACTATTTATATTTATGTATAATATATTTATATAATATATAATGTTTATATTTACATTTATATATGGTTTACTATTCTCCCACTTATTGGTTATTTCTGGGTTGTTGTCTATTCAAAGCATTTAATCATTTTTCAATTGTGTTGTCATTATTGTGGAATTGCAAGAGGTCTTTTACGTTCTGAATACTAATGCCTTGCCAGATGTATGACTTATAAGTACTTTCTCAATGATTTGTAAATGTTTTCTCAATTGTGTGTTTTAAAGCTCTACAATATTTAAATTTTGTGAATTCTAGCATATTAATTATCATTGTTTCTTAGGAGGTGACATTATACTTAAGAAACCACTGCCTGGTCTAAGGCTACCAAGAGTTATATTTATATTTCCTTCTAAGAATATGGTTTTGTTTCTAGATTCAAGTCTTTTCCAGTTTTTTTTCAATTGTCATTGATAATGTATTCATTGGTCATTTCTTAGGAATATAGAACTATGGTACCAAATTTATTAGATTCTTGTTTGTTTTTAAATTTAATTTCTACATGATTTTTGTATGTTACTGAAAAACTTTTGGGAACTGTGTTCACAGCCCTGTTTGTAGGTATTTTCACTGAGATATAATTCATTGCTTAGACCAGTTTAAAACATACAGCCCAACCAATGTCTTTCAGTATATTCCAAATTTGTGGAAAGATCACGAGTATCTAATTCCAGAGAATTCTTATAACTCCAAAAAGAAAGCCCACTAAGTACTCATTTCCTGCTTCCACTAAGTCTACTCCCAGCAATGGTTGCTCTTGCTGTAGTCTCGTTACATGCACAGTTCTGGATCATTAAAATAAGTTGAATCATACAAACATACCATTTTCTGCCCAGCTTCACCTACTTGGTTCATTCATATTTATTATGTATAAGAATTTTATGATTTTTTGAGATAATATTCAGTATTTATTGTACCATCAGTTCATGAACATTTGACTTTCTATGATTTTATCTTAGCTCTCATATCCTGTGGGAAATTGTACATCAGTGTGGTTTTGATATTCATATACATTTATGATGCCTCTTTTTCTTATTGTTTGTTTTCTGAATTTGATACCATGATATAAGTGGCCTTGTGAGTGTTTTAAATGAGAGATATTAGTTGGTCTTAAAAGCTTTGTACAATTATCATCTAGGGGCCAATCTAATTGTCTATTTGTACTTTTCATTTCCTTTTGAGTTGTCTTGTGGGTTTGTTTTAGTTTGTGTGTATCTTATAAAGAATTTGTCATGTCATTTAGGCTACTTGTTAAAATAAAATTGTTCACTACATTTCTTTAATCCTTTCATTTTCTTCAATTTTCACGCTGTAAAAATCACTCTCCTTGGTAGAAAATATAAGCTACCCCTGCCCCTAGAGGCATGGCAGATGTGACTGCTATGTCACATGTGCATCAGTAGGTGGCAGAGAAGAGAGAGGCTATGTCTACGTTCAGTGTTCTGACCTATGAACATCTGAATGAATAGTACCCTAACATTCCCAGAAGAAGAAAAAAGAAGTAAGATGGATACCAACTCCACTTTGGTGCCATGGGGTGACCTGTGATGACTACAAGATTGACACCAGGAGATCTGGCCCATATGGGGTCACAAGAACAAGAGAGTTGTCCCTGCCCCTCACATGCTGTAGCACTTTGTAGAACAGGCCCTGCACCATGCCAGGATAGCACACTAATGCTGATCCTGAATATGGGGGTTGTGGGTAAGCCATCCCTGAGAGAGTGAGTGTAGAAGCACTAGCCCTGCCTTCTGTCTGCTATGTGGTGGTGTTGGCTAGAGAGATGCTCTCCCCTCCCTTTTGCTCTCACCACCATTGGCCAACAGGATATCTGGCTCAGATGGGGTCACAAGAGCAGGAGAGCTGTCCCTACCCCTCACATGCTGGAGCTATCAGGAGAGCAGGCCTGGCACATATCCATAGTAGAACTAGCTATGCAAGTGGTGGTTGCAGGTCCACAACCAGGGCTTTGAGTTGGCCCACCCCAACATCTACCCCATGGATGAACTGCTGGAGTGCAAGAAGAGGTCAGTTCCACAACCCAGGACTGCAGGATCTCCATGACACAGGACAGTTATAGCATATCTGAGAGGACTTCCAGTACTGATGGAGTAGTGGAAACTAGGGACCTCATACCAGACCAATGTCATTACAATGAACATTTACAAGCAGAATGTGTGGACAAATGGGAATATTATGGGACATACTGAGATACACTGCAGCTTCCACAATGAGATGTTATTTTTATGCTAGGTCAAATTGCATGGGTGGAGGGTGGGTCTGGAGGGAGGTGGGAAATGGGAAGGAATAGGGTGCATGATGTGAAATTCACAAAATAAATTTTTTTCAATAAAAAAAAGAAAATAGAAGCTACTTACTCTCCTTTTACCCACTTAAAGTTCTGACATCTACTCCAAGAAGCAATAAAAGTCTTTCAAAATATTAGATTACTAAAAGTCATAAAATATGTTACTTAGTGAAGTTATATTTTGTCCAGTCAGAACTAATTTTCTTCTTGATGTTGTATAATATTTGGTTATTCTGAATGCTAGGATTCCTACATAGTTCTTGTTTTTACATATTCCTACCCAATTTCTGTATCTATGTGTCTTTGCAATTTTGGGGTTTTCTCTAACCAAAAATCTAAACTTTTTTCTTTAAAATTAATATATTAAAAGAATGATGTTTACCTACCATTTACTGAATAATAAAGGTTTCACAGTTTTAATAAATCTATAGCAAGTTCTTTTTATTGTTCTGTTTTTTTTAGAGAGAAGAGGGTGGAACATAGATGGGAACTGCCTCTCAGAATCATAGGAACCCTCAGTTCTGCTTATGTTTCCTTCTCTATTTGACCTTGTTCCAAAAGCTTTTTCTTCCCTATAAGACTCCCTCTCAGAGTCTAAGGGTAAACAGTGAAACAGGATCATTGACATTTGCATATTGATAGATATGCACTTGTTTTGATCTATTTGAAGATAGATATGATATAACAATAATATTTAGAGTAGGGGAGAGGTAAAGAAACCAAGTCAAAGTTATTCAAAAAATGGCATTTTCTCAGTTTGTGGAGTTCTCCATTTATTTCTGTTATGCGCATGAACTAGAACTTAATTTATAAAATAGAATGAGTATATATTATTCCTTTCTTCCCAAGGAGAATGATGTCTTTGAGTACCCAGAAAGCTGACACTAGTGGGCATTCACACATTCATTCTTGAAAAAGTATCATGGATGTAAAACTGACCAAAATATCCCTGACTTCAGGGAGCTTATAATCTGCTGAGGAGATTATACAGACAACTAAAAAGTTGATACATTATGAAGCACAATAGGTGTCATTGGTGCTTTGAAAAATAAGATAATAAAGAAGATGGATGTGAAGCACAACATTACAATGCGTGATGATTTGTTTCCCAGTAAGAGTTATTTGCACAAACAAGTAGAGGTATTTTCCTAAAGCAGTTCACGCATGGAAATCGTATCATCATAGATTTCTACTTCAAAGTCTCCTGTGATACACAGCACCTGCTCTCTTGATGAGTCAAATGACCTGCAGTCTCTTGTGTGCCATTCTTCCACCTCTAACACCTCCACACATTCTTGTCCTCTTTCCAGTCCTCATCAAATATCTTTCCATGTACTTACTGTGGAAGATGTGTTCACCCACCAAGAGACATGACATTTTTAAAAGGCCTTTGGCTTCCATCATGATCACATTATAACAGACACATGTCCTCTGGAGAGTTTCCCCTTTTGAACAGAAACCCCAATTTCACCATTATTAATCTCTCTAATGTGGCACAACACATTCTGCAACAAGGTACAAGTTTCTGTCATTATTATGTGGCCCATTAGGCAATACCACTAGAGTGACTTGCCTTTTCACATGTTTTAAGTAACTCCATCTAGCTTAAAAAAAAAAAAAAAAACAACTGTGTTTAACTGACAGTTGTTAAATTCTATACTTTATATGTACAAATAGAAAACAGCCTACTAGCATTATTTTAGTTCTCTAAATGGCATTTTAAAAAAATGTCTCCAAAATCCGAGAGTGAGATAACCATCCATGTCATTCTTTAAGGACTTTTATATTATCTGAGGTTATTTGTGGACAGAGATTATTTTTAAGATGGGTAATTTTATGGAAGTGAGACAAGATTCCATTAATTATGGAATTATTCCTTAAATTATAGAATGGGCCTATGCCAAAGATTGGTGCAGCATCCTCTACTGGGAGATATTGAAAGAAAGATCTGGGAATTTGGTCAGAAGATAGAGCCTAGTCGTGAAACTCACAACAGCAAAGTGTAAGTCCTCAGATCTCCCTCAGCAAGTGATGCAGCTGAAGGTGAGAAAATAAGCTGCCCAAAATCACACAGCTAGAGCCTGGAACAGCTGCGCTCAAACCTGGCCTGTGTGGCTCTAATGCCTATTGGCTATCTTTCTAGAAATTCATATCATAATGCAACTCAGACTAAGCTCATCCCAAATACCATTTATTATAGAAATCCAAACCATAAAATCTTGCTAACCAAAGAACACCAATTCACATGTGATTTTTAAAGTAATCGAGTCCAATAATCTGCTAAACCAAAATCTCCCCCAGCACAAAAGACACAAAATCTTGCTCCATATTACTTTATGAAATCATTTAAAAGTTTTTCCCAGTCAGTTTTAGGGAACATGGCAAGTGCTGTCAGTGTATTTTGAAAGCATGACAAACACACCAAATACTGACATTAACACAGTAGTGAAAATTCAAGACGGGACTCTGAATCTCATTTCCAGTGCAAAGTGTCCTGAGGACTGTCTTGCCACCCTCTGCTAAAGTTTCACTAAAGAAGCTACATTGAAAGCCAGCTTCGTTCTTATGGGTGCCAGACACTGATGGGTCCCCTCAGCCGTGATCTCTACACAGAATATTCAGTTCTGTTCTGAGAACTATTGCTCAATCACACATCAGCCTTAACTAAGCCAGACACTGCAAAAGTTCACATGCCTGATCAAAAGAGAACAGAGACCACCAAAAAAGAAATTCACAACTGGAGAAATACCAGCTCAGGGCTTACATGAAAATATCTGTACTAGTACTGTGGCCATGTACAATGGCCATGTAACTTATATTCCTATTCAGAGCTACTGAGGGAAATGTTGTGTAAAAGTACTGTAAGATTCTCACATATGATGCAGCTGAGAAGCATGTGGAGTCCTTTATAACCCTTGCTTTGGCATCATCTTTGAACATGAGAAAAACATCAGAGCAATATACATGTACCATGCAGTATTGAAGTCCAGGATTATATTGAATGAATATAGGCTACATTTGGGATTCACTGAAGTTAAACATTTTGTGTAGATAATGGAAGTCCATGGTTAAATGAGCCTCAAGAAATGACCTTAGAATAATGAGAACAGCCAGGTGGTGGTGGTGCACGCCTTTAATCCCAGCACTTGGGAGGCAGAGGCAGGTGAATCTTTGTGAGTTCAAGGCCAGCCTGGTCTACAAAGTGAGCGCAGGACAGCCAGGGCTATACAGAGAAACCCTGTCTTGAAAAACCAAAAAAAAAGAATAATGAGAACAGAGCTCTGAGACAATGGGTAGGGCTGAGGAGACAGTAAGGCTATTGCTGTTAGCTGTGGCTCCACGGAACTTTATTCATGGTTACACACACAGCACTTAATAAGAACTGTGGCATTTATCTAAAAACAACTCCAAATCTCTTCTGTGCAGACTCTATGCTTATTAAAAAGACCTACTGTGCTGAAATTCAGTAACCTGTGGAAAGTAAATCACAATTGTAGGATCAAGATTCTTAACCTCAAGTTGACTATAATTGAGTTAAAGATGAATTTCCTCTTAGTTAAAAGATAATAATAAATAAGTAATTGAATATATAAATCTTATTAAGATTGAGGGAGACAATATTATGGAAAGCCCAGAAATCTCCCATCCCTTTCTTAGTTTTGCTTTGCTTTCATTTTCCAGATAGGAGGGTGAAAGCAAATGAGACCTGTTGAAGTTTGCTCCACTTTAGCACTAGGTGGGAAGCAGCCTTGACTGCCAGCCCCATGTCCAGTCTCCAGGGCCTTTTTGGCGATCTCTGCTTTGCTCCACAGACAGATGACCAGTTTTGCCAGCCTATTTTGGTGCTTGCAGAGCAGAAGTCATTGCAACGTTTTCTAAGACAGTTGGAATGATAAATATTCTTTTTGAACTCCCCTGCCTTTCTTTCCCTTCAGTCGTAATGAAATCAGAGTTCTAAATAAAGTGCTTACATGTGTTTTTAAACAGCCGAATTCACCTCTGTTTACTTTGCCTCCAGGAATATTCCTGGCTGGGAGCTCTGGAGCTTCATTTATGGCTAGCTCAGTTAAGGCAGGCCATGACATGCTTCCAAGATGGCCTTTGGGCAGAATTCAAAAGAGCTGCTTCAAATTCTTTCTAGCAGCAAAGATGGAATAAATAAACATAATTTTGATAGCAGCTCTGGGAGAGATGAAAGAGCCATATCTTCTCTGGAATGGGATAAGATATAAATACATAACTATGCAGCTTTCCATCTCAGGTATTTGTTTACAAGGAAAGGGTTGGAAGCCTCAACTCACATGTTTTGTTGCTAGCAGGGTTATTTTCCTGAAGTGAGAAGCCAATCCTGTTGCTTTTCTGCCTTCTTCTTCCATGCCTCTCATTATCTGCAAGTGTGCAATTCTCATTTCCATTTATAAGGCTTATGGTTCTATATAATTTTCCAGATGACCTCTCACCCCTTTGGCACACACTCTTCTATTCCCACATAGCAACTGGATCCATAGCTAACATGTCTCTGCCCCTGCCCCCTTCTTACCCTGCCATGTGACTATGTCCTTTTCATGCTCTGGAAATCTGCCCAGATTAATGATTTGTTTTGCCTATAGAATGTGGTGTGGTAATGATTGCACAGTGGGTCTTCTGGAGGTTTTGTATAGTATTGATTACTCTCAGAATTTGCTGCCATCACAGCAAGCCTCAGCCAGCTTGGTGGAGGATGGGTGTCCACATGCAGCAGAGATAATCATCCCAGAATATGACACCTTAGACACACGAGCACCCAGCCTTAGGGCAGCTAAGTAAAGACATATCTTAGACTTTGTAGGGAGGGCGAGTTCACAGAGAATACTCATCATCACAGTCATCTTAGGAAACAGTACAATAGTCTCTGCCTTGAAGACATGATAGGCTGGTACTGGTCACCTCTCTACCAAGCAGACTGAAGTACCATGAAAGGCTCTGGAGAGGTTGGACAAGGATCTGTCTCAAGTTCTGGCAATTATGATATAAAATCCCAATGTCATAATTTTAGTGGGAACATAAGTTTTCAGATCATTTTGTTAAATACCAAAGACTAGTATCTGGATTGTATGATCATTGTATCTTTAGTGTTCACAGAAACTGCCAAACTGTCTTCCAGTTGGTAAACTTCAAAATTTTGTATTTCCAGACATCCATGCTTTTTTATGAAAGGTAAGATTCAGTTCTTGTCAGTCTATGAAAAGCCTCTGCTACTTCCTTTGTTACCTCTTTCTTCTTTCTTTCACAATCTTTTCCTTGTTCCAGTACCTTTCTTTTTTTTTATTTTTTATTTTTTTTGGTTTTTCGAGACAGGGTTTTTCTGAATATCTCTGGCTGTCCTGGACTCGCTTTGTAGACCAGGCTGGCCTAGAACTCACAAAGATCCGCCTGTCTCTGCCTCCCAAGTGCTGGGATTAAAGGCGTGCGCCACCACCGCCCGGCGTCCTGTACCTTTCTTAACTCCATCTGTTGCCCCAAAGAAAAGTAGGTGGCAGACTTGACCCATCTCAATTATCTGACACCTCAATGCAATTACTTTCCTCTTTGTAGTGTCTTCTTTTATTCTGAATGGAAACAACAACAACAACAAAATTAACAAAACACAATCCCCAGATTTCCTTTAGTGTCATTAACAATTCCTCTTCACCTATTTCTTCTCAGCAGGTAAAAAGCAAACAAAAACCCAACACACACACACACACACACACACACACACACACACACACACACA
>CAJQZJ010032593.1:5518132-5531250 GCA_907164525.1 Lophiomys imhausi | reverse complement strand
ACACACACACACACACACACACACACACACACACACACACACACACACAATCCTCCAGTAATACTGTATTAACTCTCGTTGACTCCTGCCTTCTCTCCCTTTCCTTCTTCCTTAACTGTCTTTGTTTCTTAACTATCAATCCACATACAAAGTAATTGATGTTGTATAACATTTCCATGCACACTTTTTTGGTTGATCCCCACCCTCCTCTGGTTCCCTTCCTCCTCTCATTAGCTACTATTCAACTCTCATGTCACATGTATTTTTTTTATCCTCTCTCCTAAACCTTTCCTTAAGATCTATTTTTGTCCTAACAGGATAGTCTTTTTAGTTTATATCCTATACATATATACACATAACAATATCTACAATTCACATTTGAGTGAAAGCAGGCAGAACTTACATTTCTGAGTGGACATCTAGGCTAATTACTTTATAACTTTTGTAAAAAGGGAAGCAAAGAATATGGATATGCAAGTACCTTCATGGTAGGTAGGACCTTGAGGGCTTTGGGTATATTCCCAGGAATGGTAAAGCAGGGTCATATGGTACTTTTATTTTTAATTTTTCAGGGACTCTCTGATGTGCCTCACATCTGTCTGCATCCCCATCAGTAGTGAATAATGATTCATTCGTTATTCTCCATATAATCATAAAATCATGGAACCTTTCAATCAATAATGGGCTAATAAACTGAATAGACAGTTCTCAAAAGAAACACAAAAAGTTAATAAATATTTTTGAAACTACTCAAAATCCTTAGCCACCAGAGAGATGCAAATTGAAACGACTTTGAGATTTCACCTTTCTCTGTAATTTCTCCCCTAGAAACAGTGTTTCAACCCCACTAACTTAGCTTTCTCCCTTGTGGTTCACTCTTCTACACACTGACTTTTGCACCCCTCCTCCTCTAGATCTATGTTTTCCAAGGACAGCAGTTATCTATGCATTGCAGCCCAGAAAGTGCTTCTCAGCCTCGCTCTGGCTGGGTTCCAGCTGCTTTCTGTGTGATCTTGACTTCTTTCCTACTTTCTCTACCACTCTGACACTTTGTTTCCATCCACTGACTTGCTCTTCTGGCTCCCTCAAGTCTCTGTTAAGCATTTTCTTCTTAAAGTCTCAAGGAAGCTACTCTGACCAGCGTTGACTCTTTAGATTACACACACCTGAACCAGCCCTTGGCTTGTATAACATATAGACTCTTGATTGTCTGACTTCAAATCTATCTTCATCCAACAGGCTCAAAAATTTATATATCTAGCTCTCAAAAGCACCCCTAAGGATATCTGGAATTCTCGCCTCAGCTCATCTTCTCCTTTCTGCTCTTTCTTCAATAGTCCCTTTCTGGATAAATGAATTTCTTGTCAGTCAAACTACTTTTGTTTTGCTTCTGTAAGGTTTGTTTTGCTTCCACCATTTTCCTTAAGTTTAAACCTCCACAGTTCATCTCATAATGCACAACCAGCACCTCCAGCTAACAAACAACTTGAAAATCACCTCCCTGTTGAGAAAGCTTCGGCAGCCACCTTGATCTCTGAGGAGCAGGCACCATACTTAGAAGCCCTGAGTCCCTATCACTGGGTTCTCCTACACCCCAGTTTTTCTTCTTGTCAAGCTCACCAATCATACTTAACCCAGAGACTTTTAGATATTTAGAGTTTAGATGCCATGTCATGTAGGAGTCAAGTATACAAACAAGACAAAACAAGAACCACTCTAGCTTTGTGACTGTGAATGACTAGCACTGGAATTGACTCTGCCCCCAGAGGATAAACAGCCATTTCTGGAGTGTCTGTAACTGGAGGGGGAGGTCCAACAAAGGAGCAGGTCCTTTCTTTGTCTCCTAGCTTCCAATCTCCCTTTAGTGATAACTGAATATCTAGCAATAAAACAATCTCCCTATATGAAAAATAAGGAAACTTGATTCTGATTGTAAAAGGTAAAGGGGGTGGTATTATTCCTGCAGCTAAAACTTCTATGTCTACCTAAACCAGCCATTCTCAAACTGTGGGTCATGACTCCTTTGGCAAGCCTCTATTTCCAAAATTATTTATAGTATGATTCATGAAAATAACAAAATTACAGTTATAAAGTAGCAATGAAAAAAATTATGGGTGGGGGTCAGCACAACATGAGGAACTGTATTAAAGGGTCACAGCACTAGGAAGGTTAAGAACCCCTGACCTAAACTGTCATCTTTTTTTTCCAGAATTTTATTTTTAGAACTAGTGAGGCAAAAGAGAAAGGATAGTCTAAAATCCATTTTTCACTGACTGGCAGCAGTAGTAAGCAGCAATGGTTCAGGAGGAGGTAATGGTGGCTAGCAGTGGCAAGCCTGCCAGTGGATGTGTCCAGTCACAGGTGACAGCACCAGAAGGCATTCTTCCCTAGTTTTCTGTTTTTTCCTGAACTTGGGTCCTCAAACTTCCTTAAGATGCTAGGCGTCACACAATAGCTTTTAAATACCTCCCTTTTTTCACTCTAGTCAGCTGGCATGGGTATCCATTGCTTACACACAAGGTATCCTGTCTACTGTAGCCACATTGCTCCGTAATGTCTCCTGTCTTTGTAGTTTCCTCCAGATTTAGGAGGGAATTGTTTGTTTTCGTGTGCTCATTCACTCACAGTCCAGGGACACCTCCTTTGCTCCTAGACCCATGAAGACATTTTTATTGAAAATAAAATTACATTGTCATATCAGCAAATTCATTGCTCTCTCATCATAGATTAGCATGTTTTTTCCTCTAGTAATAATTTTTTCAAGTTGGGCTAGTATGTATCTAACCTCAAGCCTGGAGTATTGCCGGGGCTCAAAATAATTTTTGAATAAGTAAACAAATTAGTTTAAATTTATTTACATTGTTCATGTTCAGTTGTTTATGTCCAGGTATTTTCTTTTACTATATTAATCACAATTATCATTAGTAAAAGCTCACTCCCCTTTGGAGCCAAAATACACATTAATTTCAGTGGATAATGTTTAGAAATACTGGAAGTATTTCTATCAGATCATATTTCTGTTTATAAAAATTAGTATATGCAATAAAAACTAGTATACAAATTAGGTCACTATATCCACATACTCCATGGTAGTTACATTTACTAACCAAAATATAAAATTTAAAACTCCTATCACATGCAGAAAACCACTTCCTTGCACAGTGCTTTATGTGGTATCCTTTATGTGTTACGATGCTGCTCATACAAGGCATCTATTCTGATGCTCCTGCAGCAGTTCCTAGCAGAGGAATCTGAAGTGACCTTTCTTTACACTAAGCTTCTATAATCCAGAGTACAGAGAAGAGCATTGCCCTGCTGGTCATTTACGGACAGCCTTTTGCGTTGACATGCTCTCACCTCATTCTTCCTTATTCTTTCAACAACATTGTTAAATTCCCTAAATAGTCCCTGGCAGATAGTTGCGGGGGTTTCTGAAGCCTCTCCAGGGAAGAAAGCTGCTGCTTCTGCTGCTGCTGCTGTTGCATCTCTTCCTCTTCCAGACTCTTCTTACATTTGGCACTGTAATCTCTAGGATATGAGTAGCAGAGGCATCCTGGAATACAAAGCTGATACACACATCCAGAGCATTTGGGTGTCCTGCTTGTGTTCCAGTAGATCAGAGCTCACCTTCTGAGCACTGGTCCTCCTTAGCAAGTGGGTGAAAGAGATGGATAGTCTTTTTTTTAAGCCATAGGAGAGAAGGAGAGAGTCCTAGAGGGTAAAGGCTTTAAGGACATTCACAGGCCAAGAGTTTACTAAGCATTGACTGAGGCCCAGAACTTTGCCCTTCTTGCCTACTTAACCCACATACACCTGAATGGATTCACTTCTATGTACCCAGTCTTTGCTACTTTGTGGGTTCTTCTATTTCCTACCCTTTATCCTCCCTTCCCGGTTTCACCCTCTATCACTAAACAGGAGAGAATGAAGGATGGAGGAGAGAGAGATCTGTGAATCCAATTTTTTTTCTTCTTGTTTCTTGTTTGACCACAACTAGTAACAAACTGCAACCAAGACCCCTGAATGACCAACAACCACCAACCCAACCAACAACTATTGGAACCCTAGCATTTGTATCCCCTCTCAAAAATTCCAAGAATTCCAAACATCACACAATCCCAGAAACTATCTGCAGCTGGTAAAACCACACCTCTACTAGAGCACAGGAAAATCATAGTTAACTGCTACAAAACAGCCCCCTATCCCAATACCTGGGATTAAAACAAAAACATGCTCTTATAATACTTCTGTGTTTTTTTAATGAGACCAAAATTCCAGAATTCTCACTACACCTCCATGTTATTACACTAGACTCAATGGAAGTATTCTCTTTGTTTCCGGGTTCTGAAGGTGCAGCAGATGGATCTACACATCTGAATGGTCCTGATGGTGCTCACACAGTCCCTTCCCACTTGGAATCTGCTTGTGCTTACTAGTCTTTAAGATGCTTGTCAGGGGGTTGGTAGTTGTAGAAAGACTCAAGATGAATAAAGAAGATTTTATTGCTTTATACAGATCTTTGAGTATGAATTTCATCATTGTTTCAAGAATTCTTCCAAAATTATACTTTGATAAATTGAGTTACAACCATGTATAGGCAAGTGCTTACATTCACAAGTCTTTTCACCTAAGTAATTTTATTATTGTGTCCAAACAGTGAGAGGCGTAAAGTATGGACATGATCAGGGCAGTAGGAAGAGAAGGAGGACGTTTGTTTCTCAGCGTCAGGCACAGTGTGAAAAGGCGACACTGTCGTAATAATGCTGTGCACGACGGTGCGGACCTGCCATCCCAGCACTTGGGAGGTAGAAGCAGGAGGATTGAGGGTTCAAGATCACCTTTAGCTAATAATAAATGTGAGGCCAGGCTGTACTACATGAGACCATGTCAAAACAAACAAACACATCTATATCACTGTGACTTCTAGAACACAGTCTGAAATAGTAAGTCCCATGCTAAATTTACTGTTTGTAACAGGTTCCACATATGTCCAGCTGTGGAATCCACACTGGCATTTTTAAAATCTATAGAGTAGGGAATCATTGTTTCAGTGGAATATCATTTAAGAGAATTAAACAGCTTATCTCTTTCTTTTTTTTAATAATTTATTTTTTATTTCTTCAAGTTACATCTCAATCACAATCCCCTCCCTACTCCCCCGTCCTGTCCCACCCTTCCATCCTCTTCCCCCTCAACCCTCCCATCCTCTACCCTTTTTTTTTTTTAGTTTAAGGTATATCTTTTTCCCCCCAATAGCTCCCCCTTTCAGTCCAACAAATGGTTCTTTCTCTTATAACAATAAATACAATTCAAAACAACAGAAATAAATAGGCCACAATTATGAGAGTTATATGGCTTAGCATACATTCCCAATGTCCAATCCATACGTATTTGGCACCTGACTTTAACACTCTACTATCTAAGTGTCTTCCAAAGGCCTATTGTTAAAGGCTTAGTCCCCAGAATAGCACTGCCTTTAGGAGCAGGGCCTGGCTGGATGCCTTTGGTCACTGGGGGTACTATTAAGAGGCTGATGGGCTCCTGATGTTCCCCTTCTCTTATACCTTGGCTACAAATTGGGAGGTTTTATTTTACCGAGAGCTTCCACCATACTGATCTGCCTCATTACACACTCCATGGAATGTGGTCAAGCTCATGGACTTCAGCCTCTGAAACTGTAACCCCAAATAAACCTTTGTTCTTTAGAAAGTCTCTGTAATTTGCCATAATGACAGAAAGCTGGGCAAACAACTAGTACCTGTTGTCTTCTGTAACTCATCAGCAAAGTACTCAGTAGGAACTGAATATTCTGGAAACAAAGAAGAAAAATACAAAACCCCTCTTAGCAACTACCCAAAATAAACACAATGAAATTTTTCTTCAATTAAAAATAAAAAATATGAAAATGAACTCTCATGATTTTTAAAGTTCTACAATAGCTGCTTCTTTACAAATGTGGATTTCTACTATAGTTAAGTGAGCACATGTGAAATGTTTGTTTACATTATTAATTGTATTCCTAGATTCGGATGTCTTTCTTTTTTCATATTAAAGATTCTTTGAGAAGAATGCAATCAAGAAAAAGACCGATGATTTCTCAGAAAGAAAGCTGGCAGATGAGAAGGAATCAGAAGGTGAGCTCTCAGCTTCTTGTTAGAGAGCTCACTGACAGCTACTCCTGCACCTTCAAAGAGCAAAGTCATCCAGGGAAATCCATGCTGTGTAATCCAGCTGGCCTTAGATGATGCAACGTGTGTCTCAGTAACCTCGCTGAGATGGGCTACACTCATGACAAGACTTCTAAGAAGATCACATGCACAGAAAGTAAATAAAAATTGGCCCCCATGTTTTCTCACCTAAATTGCAAAGTTTTCTTCTAATTCACCTCTTAAAATTTTTTCACTTATGGTGTTTTCACCTTGAGAACTCCTTAAAAATACATTTTTAATTAAAATATAATTGTATTACTTTCCTCTTTACTCCCTCCTGCTTCTTTGTTACCAGCTTCACTCTCATGTTGATAGACTTCTTTTCTGTGATATAATCTTGTTTTGTCACCACATTTTTAATCTTTTTTTATTACCTGTGGATTTTGAATCAATTGGGAAGTCTTCCTAAGTTTAGATAATAAAATTATTCATACATTTTAAGTGTTTCTTTCCTCCCTTCTTTCTTCCCTCTCTTCCTTTTGATACCAACTAGGTGGTGGGTTCCTTTTCTCAGTCAATTAAAGAATTAAAATACATAAAAATATCTCAGAGCAAAGTGAAAGTAAAGTTTATTGGCAACCACTACAAGTTCTGGCATAAAGGAGGGATCCCAGAGCTGGACAGTGCTGACTCCCAAGCTTCATCTGGGGTCAGGCATCTCCCTCTGGTGACTCCCTCTACTCTCCTGTTTTTAGTGTGAAAGTTGTGTCGCTTGCTTATGTTCTTGGGCACAGAAAGGGCTGCTGGTAGATTCCACATCTTTGTCCACAAGCCTGGAAACATCTACAGTAGCGTCTTCAGTATCTGCACACTGGTATTGAGACAGGGCTGGATTCTTGTAATGCTGACTGGTTGGAGTGTGAATGGGCCACCAATCCTACTAGTCCCCTTATTTTATGGTATAATGGAGAAGCCTGGGACACAGGTAAAAGAAGAAGAAAGTGCACTCCACAAAGTTTGGCCTCTGACTTTCCATATGTACAGTGTGGTGTGCAAGAGCACACACACAATAATAATAAATAAATAAATGTAGCTAATTTTTTTAAACAAGATTTATTAAGGTATTAAATGTGAGTGTTGGTGCTGTTTGCATACATTATGATTATGGTTAAAATTACAATTTATATAGTTAAATTAAAAGTGCACAATATCTTGTTGATATGTGTTATATTGGATTTCATAATATTTTTGTAGAAAGTGAGGAAAGAACTGTGTGAAAACTGCTAACTCATAAACAAAATTGAAATTAATGTTTCTTTAATTTTTACATGAACTTTGGCTTCAAAGTTGTAATTATTTGCAGGAAAATACCATTTCTAAATAAACATTTCAGACAAAATAACAACTACATCACAAAAGTTAAGCCTATATACATGTCAACTCTTTAAACTCAAAAAGTAAGTGAGGCTGTAGTT
The DNA here is from genome assembly GCA_907164525.1 of Lophiomys imhausi. Taxonomy (NCBI): domain Eukaryota; kingdom Metazoa; phylum Chordata; class Mammalia; order Rodentia; family Muridae; genus Lophiomys; species Lophiomys imhausi. The sequence goes on along the minus strand of CAJQZJ010032593.1, from coordinate 5,523,626 downwards.
GACTGAGAAACTTCTAGATTCCCAGCCTGGTGTTAATTATGTTAGTACATTACCTTACTTAAACCTCAGAAACACTCTGAGCAGTTGCTTTTTATAACCACTACTCTACAGATAAGGAAAATGAACCTGAGATCTTTGTAAATGGCCCACAGTCACAGCAGTTCATGTGGAGTCTGTCATTCTGTCAGATGACCTGCCTTCCAATAATACTTATCAACACATTATCAATGAACAGTGGATAACTTAGCTAATTATGTAAAGTTATGTACACAAATGCGGTCCTTTTCCTATACTGTTTACTTGAGACTATTTTAATTTGTCATGTATCTGATGATAGATCTGATTCACGCTCATCTGATTCTCTTTTGTCAGGAGCAACCACGATGTTATATAAGGCATGCTCTCATCCCCAAAGGCAAGATGGTCAGAGAACACCAGTGATGGTGACATGATACTGGATATTAAGTAGCAGCGTTACACTAGACTTGAGTTGCAGGCAGAATTGCTCATCTGTGGTGAGAAATAGCATCATTGCCAATAAGGGATTTTTGGATCCCAGCGTCATTGGTCCTGACTGAGAGTTCCAAATGGTTGGTTAAAATCTGAGATCAGAACTTTATCTGAACTCTAGAACAGGGTCATTGATGCCAAGAGCAAGATTGATTGCACATCTGAGACGTGGCAGCCTCTGCAATCATGATTTAGGGCAATCAACTTTCACTTCTTTCCTTCTGAGATGTGGGGAGAATATTTTTAACTTTAAAAGCTTTTTTCTTCTTATTCTGGAATCATCTTAGCTTTGATGATACTTTAACTTCAGGATATCACATCAAAGAGTCTATCCTAGTATTTTTCCATATTAATACATGCCTGCAGCATTACAACCTTAACAGAGGGTAAATTACCTCCCACAGATTTAATCGTCTCTAGACTAAACTAATAGGTGAACACAGAGTTTACAAACAGCTAGACTCTGTGTTGAGCTTTTGTGATTCTACATGGCTCTGGTCAGTGCTTAAAAGTTGTACAGAGAACGAGAATATGAAAAAAAAATCATTCGAGTCAGAATATTCTTCACATTTGGTGATAAAATGATCCAGAACCTAGTTTCTCACTCAGGAGATTTTGACTTGCATATACCTCACATCAATTTGGAACCATGTTTTCACTGCTGGTGCCTTGGATTGGACTTTTTCTGTTCCTGTACATGTCTACCTCATGCTGAACCTATACCTGCCCACTACTCCTGAATAGAGCACATGATTCTGGTTCTTAGCTATTGCTCAGATCAAATCCACTCAAACTTGCTCTTGTGACCTCTCCAGTGACCTTCGGCCAGCCTGGCATTGGAATTTACATGAATGGGTTATTAAAACATTCCCTATGTGTGTGTTTGAAGCTGATACTCAGTGCTAAGCTATTTCAGAAATTTATCAGAGCAACTGCTCTGTCTTTAAACTATCTGTAGACAGGTGTCATGGATGAACCATCCAGAGAGGATCAGAGCCCATCAAAGCATTATGTGCAAGCTCTAAGTACTCTGGTGGTGTCGTTGAGGGGACACAATCTCCAAGCACATATGTTATCTGGTCCAGCTCTCTATCCAACTTAAGAACCCCTCAGATGCCCTCAGGCAAGGAGGGGGGAAAGGGAGAGAGCAGGGTCTTGGTGAAATCTGGGCTTGAATACTATACCCAGCCAGTTCTGTTTCTGTGATCTCAGGCAAAATGCAATGTCCTGAAATTGAACTTGCACTTGTAAGTCTTGGGTTCAGAGAAGTTGTCTCATAAATTACCAAATGAACAAACACATGGGCAACAGCATTTCCAGTGTACTTGCAGGATTTCAAACTACTCCCTTCCCTTCACTGTTTCCATGTGTATGCATTCTTTGTCTAGGACACCTTTGCTCTTTCTCATCTTCTCACCTAGTTAACTGGTAACTGTCCAGATGAATTTTCTGACAAGAGCTTTCCAACTTAGGCACCTTCCTACTGTGGCATCCATGTCATGAAGGCCCTGCTTGTATCCATCACAGAATTAGTGAGTGTCTTGCAATTATCTGCCCCATTTTTACTAAAATGAGATACAGTCATGTAATCTAAAGACGAAAGCACACACTATACTGTGGTCTCATAGCAAGGTTACACCTTCCCTGACTTTGTCCTTCCAGTACCCTCAAACCGAAAGCCACATGGATGCACTCTGGTGTCTCCTGCCTTCCCACATATATGATGCCAATAATTTCTCCCCCACCTAGCCACATGTCACCACTGTTCCATACCTGTGACAGTGTTCCTCACTGCTACCTGGAGACATGACAGAATGGCCACAGGAGCCATGGCTCTAACCCAGCATTGAAAGTGACTAGTGCTAACCCTTAAGTCCCCAAACTCCAACATCCTGTTTCTGAAGTACAACTCACTCCAGTTTTGCTTTGTGAAGCTCAGAGAACTCAGAAAATTCAGAGTCAAAAATAAATTTGTCATCAGTTCTCTACTAGCTAGTTCATCCGGTATATGTAAAATTAATTATTCTTGTTTGTGGATTAACACCACCACCAATTAAGGGTCCACTCTAATAAATCTTGGACCAAACTGGCATCGTTAGCCTTCTCTGTAAATTATAATTTAAAAATGTGTAATTTAAGCAAAATTCTGGTGAAGTCTCACTTGACTTACTTGCCTGCCCAATCCCAAGCGAATTCTAAGACCAACTGCAAGTCAAGCTTCAGTCACTTCATGTTTCTACTTAGTCTTTTTCTCTTTATTACTGTCGCATTAGAATGTCTTCTGTGTGTATCTGTTCAATACTGAGAAAAGGTACTGTCTTTCCTTCATGATAGAAAGTAATTCCATATTCTCTAGCACTGCCTTCCACTCAAGTCACTCAAGTATCCCCCAAGTAACTGAGTTTAAAACAGTTATCAAGATTCAGGACTCAATAATCACATAAGGCTGTGTATGGTTTTGTTTGTTTGTTCATTTTGTTTTGTTCTCTGTACTGTCTTGCAAAGGTCTTGAGACCACAGCACTGGTTTGCCAGTTCCCCTTTTCGAACAGTTGAGTAAGTCCACACCCCAACTACTTTCCTTATCAGAGTCTCATGTTCTGGGGCCTACCCTAATCATTCTGATGCCAGGCAACAGACAACTTGGGGCAGTCCTTGGATTCCATGGCCCACCAGGATTATTCAAATCAGCCAGCCCCAGCCCAGAGCTAACCCCACCCTGCCTGCTGTATATAAGTTGCTTTCTATTCCTCCATGTTGCATACTCATCGTTAGGAGGGACCCACTGTGTGCCGTGGCCAGCAGCCTTCTCTGAAGCTGTAAGTGAAACAGGGTTCTGTCTTTCATATAAACAGATATTCTTATGAGGGAGGCTATTAATCAAAGGGATCTTATAAAACAGAGTTCCACCTGAAAATTAAAACGTTTAAATTCAAGTTTTTCTGAAACTTTATATTTAACAAGTAAGTCTTTATAAATCTTGAAATTTTGGGGAGAGGGTGTGATTTATTAGTTATACTTCTTCCTTGGTTAATTCAGCATTCATTCCCCTAAACCATGGAACTAATAGACTTGATTAAATTTCTTTAAATGCTATAAATTGTATCAGCTACAAACTTAGTCTATCTGAATTTCTAAAGTATCCCAATGCTTTTCAAATTTGTTTTTCACAAACTTGAAACTGTCAAAAGGATGTTAACAATGAAAGCAATTTGGTAAAATAGACCAGTTCTGGTGTGATGCAGCACTTCTATGATTCAAGAGGCTGAGGCAGGAGTTCAAGTTCAAAGATAGCCTAAAATGCATACTGAGGCCCTGTCTTACTTAAAAAATCAAAATAAAACACATCAATATGTTCATTATCCTAGTCTCTCATTACTTTTAGCACTGTGTAGAGACAAGAAAACCATATTGTTCCTTAAAAATTAGAACCATATGGTTGATGTGTGTACTTTTCTTTTAAATCACTCTTGTTTATATAACATTTATGAGTGGTGGAGTATGCCAGGGCACACATGTGAAAGTCACAGGACAACTTGCAGGTGTTCCATCATGAGGGTCTTCCTATAGATTAAACTCAGGTCACCGGGCTTGGTGGCAAGTGCCTTAACTTGTTGAGTCATCTTCACTGGCTCTCATTCATCTGATTTTGTAACATGTTAGGTTCTTTTGTACATTTCCAGTTCTTTCAGAAACCTTGATGACTTAACTTCAATGGTTATAAACATTAAATTCTTGAACTTAACATGAATACAAACTCTATGGGTTTAATATTCCCATTAGTATCTATCCCTTCTTCTTGGGTTGCAAAGTCACTTACACAAAAAAAAGGGAAGGGACTTATGGCCCTACAGTTTAGGTTACTGTACTTGGCCAAGGGTGAAATGTCAATAAGACATCTTAGAGAGGATCAGAGACCTAGTCAAGACTATGGATGTCCAGGATGACAGGCCCGAGACAAAGGGTAGTATATGGCACACTGTTCTCACTAACAGCTTTCTGAATCTTGTAGAAGTTTACCCAACTTTTAAGCCACACTCTGATCTGATCAGTGAAAACCTATTTACATTCTACTGTTCTTTAAATTGAACATTTTTTATTGTTGGACCATGTACGCTTTTTATATTGTTCAATCTGCTATGATGACAATCGTATTATTATTTTATTGGCCATTTCCTGCATACTAAACACTATCCATTGGGCGTTTTGTTTTACAGCATTGTGTAATTATACATCAAGTTCACGGCTCTACAGCTAATCTCCCACTACCACCCTATTTTAAAATTGGGTTGGCATCTGCCCACATAATAGCTCTGCACAGTCTCCATGGGGCCTCAGAACCAGTCTTAAGTTCTCTGTCTTACCTGAGCATTGTTTGGGCTCTCTCGGAGAAAACATGGTGCTCATTTAGAGCACATGAGATTTCCATTGAAATGCTTTGATCCTTTGAAAAAAATTTTAAATTTATTTATTTTATATATGTGAGCATTTTTGCCTGTATGTATGTAGTGACTGCTACTTGTGATCATCTGGAACTGATGTGAGTTCAACTTGTGAGTGCTGGGAATCAAACCTGGGTTCTCTACAAAAACAAGTGCTCTTAACCACCAAGCTATCTCTCTAGCACCCTGCTTTGTTTTTGATCCACTCCTGCCAACATTTATTTTATTTTTTTCTATTTGATCAGAACATTTGTTATAAGCATTATGCTCTTCAGAAGAAAAAAAGTTAGGAAGGAAGGAAGGAAAAAGTTAAGAAGAGAGAAAGGCCCAGCACTCAGGAGGCAGAGGCAGGCAGATCTCTGGGAGTTTGAGACCAATCTGGTCTACAAAGTGAGTTCAGGACAGCCAGGGCTGTTACACAGAGAAACTTTGTCTCAAAAAAAAACAAAAATAATAATAATAAAAGAAGAGAGAAAGGAAAGATGAAAGAAGGAGAAAGGAAGGAAGGAAGGAAGGAAGGAAGGAAGGAAGGAAGGAAGGAAG
>CAJQZJ010032593.1:5501664-5518122 GCA_907164525.1 Lophiomys imhausi | reverse complement strand
GGAAGGAAGGAAGGAAGGAAGGAAGGAAGGAAGGAAGGAAGGAAGGAGAAACTCTCTACCCACCGAACAACTTCCACCTCTTACTTTCCATACTCTGGTGACAACTCTCTGCTTCCCGACTCTGAGAATGTGAACTCTAGGTCCTCATGTGAGCAGTGTCAGTGTTTGTCCTTTGGGAACTGGCTTATTTTACTAAGCATATGCTGAAGTGCATTTCATTCTTTTAAAGGCCTTCTGGCTAGATATGGCACACTTCACTTACCTATGGATCTGGCAGCAGTCAGTTCCACTAATCTGTGGATGTGGGTCCACTAACATCTCTTCAATTGTTCCACTGAGTTGTTGATGTGGGTCCACTAACATCTCTTCAATTGTTCCAGTGAGCTGTGGATGTGGGTCCACTGATACCTCTTCAAGTCTTTGCTCTCACTCCTTTTAGGCATGCTTCCAAAAGTAGAATGGTAACTGCAAGGTGATAATCTCTTGCTAAAATTTTGTGAGAAATTGCTTTCCAATTTGCACCATGACTGTACCATTTTATGTCCCTGCCAGAATGACCAGGATCTTCTATTCTTTACACCATAGACAATGCCTGCTATTTTCCAAATGGCTTTTGTTTTATAATAACTATCTAAGTTTTTGACTGATGTATTTTTTGAGGCTCACCATCCAAAACAATCCTGTGCAATCAATGGATTCAGGTGGGCACTGAAGTTCTACGGTGGTAAAAAAAAATAGTCAATCAACTTCACTGTTGTGTTCTTTTTCTCTATTGTAAAACAAGGAGAATGGCTGGTGTGTGTCAGGATTCTTCTGAAGGTCTTCTGAAAGAATGAATATAAAGCTGTTAGTCTAGACTTAGAAAGACATGCCTTTTACTTTTACTTGTTTTCATTCTTTTTCTTGAGTAATTTTATCTACAACCTCTCATGGCCTAACAGACAGTATTTTACGACTGCTGTGTTATGTAAAATAATCTGTGGAACCCAGGGCACATTCTTTTGCCAGTAGTGATCCCTGGGGTATTCCTTACCGAACTGGAACTAAAGGTCAATATCAGAGCCTTACTGCTCCATAATCCACTGAATGCAATGAAATCCTTATCAACATGGTAAAACCTTTATTGTTCTCATTCCCTAAAGCAGCTTCACTTCTGCTTAGAAAATGATTTTATTTTTCTCATAAAGTTATAAATTACATGGGAAAGGCTATAGAAAAGTATTTGCATTGGGCAGAACTTACCTTATCACTGCCACAGGATCTGATGACTTGGGTTGCTTGTAGTCCATGTGACATGAAAGCCTTCACTGTATAGAAACTACATTCATTCTAGATGGGTCTGGACCCAGGCATGCAAAGATGATAGAATTATGTCCTCAAATTAAAAGTTCCTAGACCACCTACATTAGTATGAAAAATATAAATTTAACAGTTGTATAGGCACAGCAATATTTTATATGTAATTTATACTTGAGTGTTTTTATCTGATTAAAAGAAATTTGAAATTATGTATCTTCCATGTAGGTCAGATTAAAATCACTTAAGAAAAAAATCAATAAAAACAAATATTAACTGAGAAAAGGAACAAAGCAAATCATCAATGAAAATGTATCCTTATATAATAATAGTGTAGAGTGTCACACATTTTATCACATGTCTTTATTGATTTTGTGTGTGTATGTGTAGGGTGTGCACACATGCCCCAGAATATAAGCAGAGGTCAGACAACAGCTTAGAAGAGTCAGTTCTCCCCTTCTACCATGTGGGCCCCAGAAATCAAACTCAGGTTGTCAACAGTCAGTGGCAACTACTTTTACCCACTGAGCCATCTCACTGGTGCAACTCATACATTTTGATAGTAATTGTTGTTTTCAGAGAGTGGAGGTTACATTATATTTAGACTATGTAAATAAAAATCTCCTTTCCTCTCATAGGTCAATCTAGAAAAGTAAACTAGACAGTTGTTACTGAGTTCTGTGCTTCTAGAAGTGAGGCAGGGTGCTTTACTTCCTGCCTGCAGCAGTTGCCAAAGGTGACCACAGGGATCCAGATCCGGGTTAAATTGTTGAAACAGATAACTGCCAAAAATTGTAAATATTTTCAAGAATGTGAAAAGTTTTAGTCCTGCTAAAGACATTTATGAATCTTGAGGCTTAGTGTGACTTTTCTTGACTTAGTGTCCCCTGATTGTCATAGTTACTATCATATTTTGCTTGTTTGTTTTTGTTTTTTGAGACAGGGTTTCTCTGTGTATACCTGGCTGTCCTAGACTCACTTTGTAGACCAGGCTTGCCTTGAACTCACAGAAATCCAACTGCCTCTTTCTCCCAAGTGCTGGGATTAAAGGTGTGTGCCACCATGCCCAGCCATTACAGACAGCTGTGAAATGCCATGTGGGTGCTTGGATTTGAACCTGGGTCCTTTGGAAGAGCAGCCAGTGCTCTTAACCATTAAGCCATCCCTCCAGCCCATTACTATCATTTGTAATCCCAGATATCTAATGCAGTCTGAGCAGAACTCATTTCCATAATTCCCATTGCCAAGCTCAGATGGTCTTAGATTTTTTTCAAAGGCAAGGGAATCAGTATAAATAAACCTATTTATATTTTTATAAGAAATACAAAACCTGATTGGCTTATAAATTACAGATTGTATATGTAAGTAGCTAGTTTTATGAAACAGTCTAGCTAATTTAGGCAGCAGTTCATCACCCATCCCCCACCCTATCACTTCCAGGCCTGATTACAAACGGGTGGTGCCTGTTACTTCTCTGAAAGGACTGGTCTGCTAGATTCCTCCCCTGATGTAGCCACAAAACCCCAGAATCTGATTTAGCCACTTACGTTTGGCTCTTTGTTGAACTGTAGTCCTGTTCTCTACTTACAGAGCTACAACCAAATGGCTTCTTAACCATAATTAAATGTTACTTCTAGTCTGTACGAAATAGAAATAGCATGGGTCCAGCTATTGGGGCAACTTGAGGATGAGTCTTTTACATTCACCTCCCTCTCAGGTAGGGATTTCTTGCAGTCTTTCAAAGGAGAATGTTGCTCACGTCCTCACAAACACGCTCTCAGCATCTTAAACTGATGTGCCCTAAGGAGAGAGACATGGGGGGCAACTGCTCTCATACTCTCTCGCTGGACTGTAACTGAACGTGACAGTCCACTGCTGGTAATGTATTCCATTATATAAAGGTATTTTGAGTTTAAAATCTCCATATAAAACAGATAAAATTGGAAGAAATTATCTTTTTAAGTTGTTTCCTTTAACAACCTGCTGTGAGTTTGTATCAAGATGGTTAAAAGTCAAATCCAGGGAGGTTTAGTTTGGAGATAAAGGTCAGAAAAATGCATCCAGGCAAGACTGGTACTCTCCAAAGTAGAACTGGTACTCTCCAAAGGGACCACATGAAGAACAGAGAACTTGAAGAAAAGAGGATAGCAAGCGAGATGAAATCTGATACAAACAAGGAGCAAGGAGGGCAAAGCCTCATTTTCTCAGATCTGTCAACCAACTGCAATTCTGACCTCTGGTTTCCCTAAAGTAATTGCTTTCACAAAGTAAACATACAATTTGAAAGTGTATCTACAATGGCCATGCAATTATGATGCAAGGTTTAATGGAAAGGGAAGAGCCCAAAGACTAGGATTTGAGGCCATGGTTGGGTGGAGGCTACTTTGCTTAAATTATTCTTAGGTCTCCTGAAATGGCATCAAGCAACAGCATCAATTCCAAAATTAAAGAAAAACTTCTCTAAGCCTTCGTGTAGATGTCTTATGACCTAAAGTTCCTTTCTTTGAAGGTCACACCAGGGGAATGGTACTGGTCTGTTCTGACTTGGTTTCCAAGATAGACGGCCTGTGGGTACATGATAGCAAGAAATCTGGAGCCTCATGTTGTGAATACTTAGCTTTGGAACCATATTAACCACAGAGAACTGCCTGCATATGAGGCTTGTTTCTGGAAATCTCAGCCATTTCTGACAAAGGGGATGAAATATTTTTAAAGCAATGATCTTCAGGACAGCATAGCCAACTTTACTGGTATTTTAGGTACAAGTACATCTTTCCAGCTTTTACCCCAGTCCTATTCACTGAGTCCTTGAAAGTGAAGTGGGGCTGTAACTTTTCACAACCTTCCAGGTGGTTCTAATGCACACTAGGATTTCAGAGCCAGTGCTTCATGGCGCATGGTAAAGAGTATCATGCCTCAAAGATTACCTTGATACATCCTCCTCCAGTCACTTAGCTTAAATGTTTTAACTTCTTATGCCTCAGAGTTCAGTGAGACTGATCCTCTGGTTTCTTCAAATCTCAATTATTTTTTATCCAGACAAATGCTATTTTTATCTCCCAAGAGTATCATCATTATACAGAATGAACAAAATAAAAATTTTCCTCATGTGTTTATCTTGTTAGGAGATTTTCAATGTTATCAGACAAAGTAGTATTCAAAAAAATTACATGGCAGCTGACCTGACATCAGTAGATTTAAAAAAAAAAAACTGTATAAATCTTTTTTTTCTCGAATGTTTTTAAATATGACTTTTGAGAAAAAAATACAAATATTTCAAGTATATGTTAATTATACCCATCAAACAACTAAGATGTAAATTAAGTAAAACTTGGTAGCCTTTCCTCTCTTCTAATCATGGGCCTTTCAGGGTTAGTGTACCTGACTGTACCTATCCACAGATTCTCTTTTCACCACCATGCCTAAGCTTTTATATGAAGAAAAGCTTCATACACAAAATCAGAATCATTGTATGTTACTTTTATATTTAAACTATCAGAGGTACAGTTGCATTATTTCATTCATTTCCTGTTATGTTTTTGAATGCCTTCTTTTCAGTTAGCATTATGACACATTTATCTCCATTTATTTTTTAAAGTTTTTAGTGGTCTCCTAAAAATAAGGTGTGGGGTCCTATTCTATGTGCACTTATAATTTAGACACATTCTATAAAGTATTTGTGTGCTGTATATTTCCACACAGAATAATATCAACTTACAGTCAGTTTTCCCCATCTCTGTTATCTCCCATGGCTTTCATTTCATGGCCTACTGGTCACCCAGACCATATTTTCTCCCTATGTTGTCATTGCAAAATTTTCCAAAGAGTCAAAAGGCTTTACTGAGTCTGTGGAAGGGAAACTGATCCTCTGATGTTACTGGTAAGGAAAGGCTTGGTGGGCTTTTCCAGTTCTTAGCAGTGTGGACAAACTGAGAGGTGGACTTGAAACTAAGAGGTGGATTTTCTTCAGGCTGAAGGATAGCCTTCATTTATGTTTGCACCCACTCAGTGAGCTGGTGATCTGAGTTCCTACCCGAGCTAGGTCAGCCCTCCACTAATCCAGAAACCCTTGATTTCTATCTGAGTCTAAAACAATGAAATGTATACAGGTCGATTTAGAGACTGTATATTAGAAGCTCATTGTCCTTTCTATTCTACTGTTTGAATCTTTCAGGTGGAATACTGACTGGAAGAGGGGTCATGGGAGTGCAACCACACTGCCATCTTTCCCGATATCTTAATTTTTATTCAACTGTCTGGTCTCAGTTCTTCACCCTCTGTTTAGAAACAAATTAATAAGATGATTCTGAAAGTTAAGTGATGATGACTTTCAAATAATATTAGAAGTTGATCAACTTTTTTTTTTTTTTTACTAATTTATCTATAATAAAACACAAACAAAATACGCAAAGTAATCTCCCAAACCTCTAAAGCACTCTTTGGAAGCAAGAGCCGAAAGCCATATTTGGCTTCCTCAGCATGCAATGTGAGAAATTCCTTCTCCCATAGTAATGTTAAAGAGGTTGGGTGAGACAGACAGGCTTCTCTTTCTTAAGTCACAGAGGTTTATCGGTCAGGCAAAGTTCCAGTGTCATGTAATCTCACCTTTCATCATCTCTTATGTGAGCCCAACCCAGCTCCTTTTCAATTTATGGGGCCTATAATTTTTTCATAATGCTCTGAAATGTAACACGTTCAAATTTACCCCCATGAAGACCTCCAACTTTTATCATAAAAGATAAAATATTGTCTCTCAATTCAATGTGGTAATTCATTCTGAGATTTCCCAGTCCATTTGTAGATCAACAATGACCACATCACTTTGCTCTACAACATTCAGTAGCACCTCCAGAGGAAGGTGGAGTCCTCTTATGATACCCTCCCACCTGACTACAAACCTCCCAGGATTATCTGAGAGCTCTTAGTTGCCAGAGCTTGTCACATTCATGTCTTGTCTGACTAGGGAGAGCAAGAAGACATGAGGACCTGTTGCCTCCAACACCATGATTGAAGGCCAAGGCCTAGCCTAGCCCCAACCACAGCAGCTCTCTCCACATGCCTGTTTGCTGGCTCCAGAGAATGGCTTATACTTGGGCTAATTTGATACCCTCAGTTCTGTGACACTTTATCATCTATTAACCATTGAAGCTTATTTATTCTCCAGTGAGGGAGTTTCAGTTTTCTGGTACTAATATTAGACTGAGTCTTAGGTCATAAGATGGTATCTCTTTCTTGAAAATGGTGTACTAAGATGCTGGTTTCCAGAGACGAGAATTCTCTTGCATCATTGTGTCCAAATACTATCTTATTTACCTGGATAATCCATTATTCTAACTCCATGTGAATCTTATTCTTGAGGGGCTCAAATGGTTTCTTTATATTTTCACTAATCTCCCATGAAATAAGTGCACAAAATCAAATCACTTGTTAATTCATGTTAACACAGAGTATACATAAAGAATAATGCAAGATACCTAAGCGTGATAAGATTCTCTATTTTCAAAAACCTTGCCCTGTGGAAGACAGAGAAACACATGCATGAAAATTGTTATGATTTCAATGTGAAAAGTATCAGAAAGATGCAAAACAAATTCAGTGGCAAGGCAGTGATATCTTTCAATGTGGGACAGCATAAATTTCATGAACAATTTCATTAAGAAAATACTGTATGGCTCCCTCTTGATCAGTTCCCCTCTTAGAACTCAATGTCAATTACCTATAGCCGATTATAGTTCCAAAATATTAAATGGAAATTACCAGAAACGAATAATTCATAAGTTTTAAATTGCACACTATTTTCAGTGCTGTAAAAATAACACCAACAAAACCACCAACAAGAACAACAATGTCAACAAAAAAAAAATCTCTTGTTCATTCAAATACTTCATTGTTCCTAGAATGGGACTAATCTTGTGGTCTTATATCCACACTGTGTACACAATCCACCAATTAGTCACTTAGTAGGTTCTTGGTATCAAATTGGCTATTTGGTTGGAATTGCAGGGCTTATCCTCAAGTGACTCTCACAGGGTGTTCTAAACTTACAGATTAGCACATCATGTAGATATCATGCACATCACCTCAAGAAGAGCACTATAACAGAGATTCACAAAATTTTATGACAACATACTATTTTGCTTTTCTACTTCATGCCTGGTGAATAAACTAGAAATGTTATCATAAATGTATATGTAGAGAAGAAACAGTATTTATCGCTTTTGGAACCATCCGTGTGAGTTCAGAAATCCACTGAGGATTTTGGAATTACTACATAGATAATAGGGCACTATTATACCTGTCATGTAAGAGGTTCTCAGGTTTTCTTAGGTGAATATGTGTTTGAGATGGAAGTTTATCATTTTGCACAAGAGTGAAATGAGTATCAAAGTCTGAAGGTGGAGAGAATTATGCAGACTAGATTTAGAGATGACAGGAAGTTCTGTTTTACTGAAAAATCAAACATAGAAAGGTACTTCCAATATATTCTAGAAGAAAGGATTTAAGGAGCTTGTCAGGGCTGCTGATCACCATTTTTGCAAGGCAATGAGATTCTGATGAAGGTTCCTGGACTACTAATGAGGTATTTAGAACTGGGTTTCAGGATGACTATTCTCAGTAGGACTTGAGCTGCATCAGAAAGAACAAAAGGCCCAGGTAGTATGGCCAGATAGGTTGTGATTTTTTTTTGTCAACAGGTAAGTGGCAATATCAACAAGGGAAAAGCAAGAGAGAAAGAAAGAATGCCAGAGGGTTGGCAACCTTAATACCTGGGAGCCAAACAAAGAGGAGGAAGACAGAGGGAATTCCAAAACTGTGGTCTACCTGCCTCTCCATCAATGTTGGCCCTGTTCATAGAGGCACCAAAAGCAAAAGGAAAGAACACCATGTCCCATTAGAAATAGGAGGACAGTATAGATAAGTCACTCCCATCATGCTGTTCTTCACACTAAAGGGCCGAGTAGATGTTAAAGACATTTTTACATATGCCTTTTGGATGTGATTCTATAATTTTCTTTGCAATAATTGACATTGCTCATCAGCTGTGTAACAAAGATATTTCCTCTGCTGCTGTCCGGCTCATGATGTCCCAGAGCTTAGAATGCCAGCCAAAGGGTAATGTTGAAATTAATTTTGAAAACTGAAGTTTTCTCATTACAAGTGAATCTCTGGCCTGCCTGAAAGAAGTGTCTAAAAAAAAACAATGTTCCTTTTGTTCTGTCCTCAAATTGTAGTGATGGATTTGCTACAAAACAGTGACCCTAATGACTAAGCAAAACTCTGCAGCCTTAGGAGCCCCTAAAAAATAAAACTCAATCAAAATCAAACTTACTCACCTCTGTGTATTATATCACAGGGGGATTAAGGTAGATAGTCTCCACAAATGGTTTTATTGGCAATCATTTTGGCAAAACAAACATTTTTCAGTTCTTCTTTTTACTTATTTATTTATTTCTAATATTTATTTATTACTTCAGGTTACATCTCCATCACAGTGTCCTATTTCCACCCCTCCCAGTCCCACCCTCCCACCCTCTACCCACTATCCCTTCCATCACACTCCTCTGGAGTGCAGTGTCCCTACATAACAGTCCCCCGCCCCACTGCAGCAGCATTTTGAGGGCCAAGAGTCTCCTCATGCACTGGTGGCCTACAAGGCAGCACCATTAGGGCAAAGTGTCTCATTGACAGGAAAAACAGTCTATGTTCATGTTCCCTTTGGTGCATTGGCTGTAGCATAGTTATCCTGTACTATATATAGCTAAAATCCGACTATAAGTGAATAGATGCCATGTACATCCTTCTGAGTCTGGGTTAGCTCACTCAGGATGAACTTCTCTAGTTCCATCCATTTGGCTGCAAATTACATAATTTCATTGTTTCTGAAGGGTGAGTAGTAGTCCATTGTGTAGATGTACCACAGTTTGTTTTTTTAATCCATCCCTCGGTTGAGGGACATCTGGGTTGTTTCCAGTTTCTAGCTATTACAAATAAGGCTGCTATGAACATACATGAGGAAACTTCCTTGTGATTTGGTGAGGAATCATTTGGATGTATACCCAAAAGTGGTATGGCTGGGTCTTGAGGTAGAGCTATTCCACGTTTTCTAAAATATTGCCAGACTGACCTCCATAGTGGTTGCACAAGCCTGCACTTCCAGCAGCAATGGAGGAGGGTTTCCATTTCTCCACCACCTCACAAGCTGTCATTTGAGCTTTTGATCTTAGCCATTCTGACAGGTGTGAGATGGAATCTCAGAGTCGTCTTGAGTTGGATTTCTCTGATGATTAAGGATTTCAGTTCTTCTTAATCACATCTCATGTATCTATAGCTTACATTAGCACTGATATTTTCCTCAAGTAGTATGACATATTAGCTGCCTAAAATATCTGATAGAATAATGGACAGACATGTTGCATCAATTTTAATCAGTTGGAAAAGATTGGAAGAATACTATTTATGGTAGCAATGAAACTGTTAGTTCATCATTTATCTCAATTATGTGCACATTTCATTTAACTAGTTAGTTAGTCAGTCAGTCAAGTGGTTGATTGCCAGGGTTGAAGTGAGGGCCCTGCACATGCCAAGGACATATGGTTGTTTAATCAAGCTCTTGGGGTTATCTCCACACTTTTAGAATAAAATATCTGAGTCTTTTTTAGCTCAAAATTTAGCTAATTCATTTGAATATCATACCCTAAATATACCATCCAGACATTTTCAACTCTTGTCCCCTTGTTGCCCTATTTTCTTTAGGATATACTATCTACTCGTACTTCCAATCTGTATCAGTTTTATGAATCCTGGAGAAAGTATTCTCTGCTCCCTGGTGGCCCCAAAGATGTCCACAGGGAAACTCCAGATCCTTTGCACATATCACTTTACACTGCAAAGGAGACTTCACAATGTGGTTAAATTAAGGACCCCAAGGAAAGAAGATTCTTTATGAGAAAGTAAAGAGCAAAGAGGGAGAGAACATTCTATACTTCTGGGTTTGAAACTGGAACTGAGACTGCAGACAGCTTCTAGAAGCTGAAAGAAACATTCCTATCTAGGCCCTTTAGAAAGAATACAACTATGCCAGCATACAGGATGGAGCCTGTTAAATTGCATTTCAGACCTATGGTTTCCAGAAAGGTCAAGAAAAGGAGTCTATGTTTTTTAAGGCCACTGAAATTGTAGTCTGTTACTCCCTTGCCACTGTATGATTGGCTATGAGATTTTGCCCACATAGCTATAGATTTCACGCCCAGGGCAAGGTCACTGGATGACCAACACAGACTTAAGGGTGATGGTAGATGGAAGAGCAGCACTTGTAGCCTGTTACAGAAGAAATGATGAAGTAGAATCTGAATGGACCTTCAAATAGAAAGCCCCACTGTGCTTCCCTCATCTTGAGAAGTGTTTTACATATTGCCCCTTTACTTATTCCTCCATTATTATCTTTTATTTTGAGCTCATTTTTTGATGATCTCTGGTTGCCTTGATCACCAAATTTGCCATCTTTCCTTCAGAGGGGTCATTATTATTGGACATCACCAACCATGAACAAGAACCATTGCCTGTCAAAATCTGGGCTCCATGAACAAAACTCACAAATTCAGACCCTCCTCCCCTTGGACCAAGCTCACTGTGGTTACTGGCTTTGCAGCCACACTTCTTTTGAAAACTAGCTTTCTGGTTGGTGTTTTATTTTGCTTTTAGAAAGACAACTGCTTCTTCTGAAGGCTTGTGACCTTCTGCATGGCACATATTCTTCCTGACCATCTTCTCAGGGTCTGGTGGATCTGCAGAAGGAATACAATAGAGGTAGAAGGTAGTGGGAAAGGAGATGGATTTTAGCCACTAAACCTGGTGGCTCTTAGATATATAGGTTTTATGGAAAAAAAAAACATTCAAAAAGGTTATGAGATTCTTTTTTCCAAGAAACAAAAAAGTGTAAGTGCTATTTACAAAGGCAAAATAGAGAGGAAGGATGAATGGATGGGAGCTAAGTCTTGCATTTTACATGTGCATGTGCCACGTGGCTGTCTTCTACTTTATTCCCTTTAAATTTTATCCTGAATGTCCAGGACAATTCTGATTGTGTTATAGATTGGTAAACAAAGGTCAGTAGTGTCTCTATTTCATATAAATATATGTTTATTATTTTATCATCTTATGACTAAAGCCTACCTGAGATTGATTTTCTATTAAATAGAAAGTGTTAGTGAATAGGTTAATTAAGTAGGGCTAAAGGAAGTAAAATGATAAAAATTTCTTATTTTATCTTCCTAGAAAGACTCAGAGAATGGTGAAAGTCTGACAAGGATTTGTTAGGATTCAAATGGTTCTACTTGTACTTTTGCGATTTTTTTTTTGTTGTTCTTTTAATTTCCTTCTAACAAATGTTACAATCAGGAAACACAATATGCATGGAACATCAGCATTCATTCTCCATGTTCCTCCAAGGAATGTAGTCTACTCATTAGTATATCATGTACAATACAAGCAAACAGGTTTGAGCCAGATAGGACTGTTTTCAAAATATATGTTTGTCCCAGAATGTTGCAAGCAATTCAGGTGAGACACAGATATGACTTTGATGTACACCAGGCTATCCACTGTGTGACATCCCATTGCAGCTGCTTCTGTCAGGTTCTTATACACAGAAATAAAATAAAACAATTTTAATAATGCCAGTCTCTTTCTCCAGCTTCCTTTCCAGCTTCTCTTCTAGCCCCATGACAATCTCTCTTTCAATCTGAGGCCCAGCATCTTCTTTTTCACAAATCTTCTCCACTAAGTAAAATAAGAAAGGTCTTGCTTGGTCTGACTATTTGCATTTCATAGAATCTTATGTTTATTTCTGTGTTAGCTGACCTAGACTGTTCTATTTTTAAGCATTACTTGAATTTCCCTAGGCCTTGTCTACCAAATGAAGTCACTGATTCATAGAATCAGCCTGCAGGGGAGATATCCCTCACACCCTGCCCCACAAAACTTCACCCAGATGGCTCAGGAAATCCTTCAGAATGTTCATGCACTCACAAACAATTCTGGACATGTTCCCTCTGCTGACATTCCTGTTAGGCCTTTGAAATCTTTATCTTTGAAGTGGGTTTTCTCTCAGTTGGCACAGATAATTACCATAGTGGGAGCATGCCATTCCTGGCTGAAGTAAAATCTGTGAGAACCTTCCATTTTTTTTTTCCATTTTTCTTATTTAGAAGCAGTTGTTGCTGCCTTTGTTTGGCGGTTACTTTCTTGAAGAGCGTTGTTTATGTGATCACTGCACAATAAGGGTCTATAAGTGTTTGCTTATTGCTAGGAGTTTTTAAACTTCATGTAACTAACATTAATTACTAATTATTATATTAATAATAACATTTTTATATTAAAATATTCTCCAATGTAAGTTTCTTTGATTAATTGCATTTCAAGGGCTTTTCTTTGTTGTTGGTGCACATGATTATGCTTAGAATCCACATTATAACAATGCCACAGCATATTTCTCCATTCTGCCACTAGTTGATACTTTAAGCATTTCTTGTTTTGGGCCATAAACTACAATAAAAAAATTTTTTAAAAAAACTTTCTTTTAAAGTAAGCTCAAGAAACAGTATTTATGGAAAATAGACTAAGGAGGTATCTTTCTTCAAAGATGTGTTTGGTCATGACTGTCAAAAAAAGATCACATTTCTTGAGGTAAGAAACAGCACAGGTGAAATGACCGAGGTGAGAGGCATTTTTCAGGAACATCCATTTGTCTCCTCTCATTTGGTTTTTTAACTCTGCTGTGAGTTTCCATGTCATGTCTGTATCATCAACATTCTCACATACTTTCATTTTAGCACCATCTAACCTATTCCCTAATTAAGCAGTCGGAATTAATTTACCACCCTTTCCTTTGTGAGTCCCTGAACACTGCTCGGTGGATCATCTTGACTTCATTTTCCTGATCTTTAAAGGGCAGGGGTATGATCTGTAAGAGGCAGGGATACAAATGGTTGAACCATGTGACTATGAAATTCAGAGATTATAACTGGAGTCCTAAATGACAAGTGATTCTCTTCCCATAGTGAGGGGGATGTGCCTCCTCGTCCTGATTGGGTGGGATCTGCTATTCTACCTCCCTTTGTGATCTCCCAAGCATAGTGAGCAGCTTTCTCAATGAAGGCTCAATGACTGGAGATGTGACTCAGTGGTAGGACATTTGCCTATCATGTACAAACATGGGTTCAATCCTCAGAAGCCATTAAAAAAATCTAATGGAGGCTTGGGCTCCTGAGAGGATATTCCTAGAAAAGGAATCAGAACTTCTCTGAAGTCTGCAATGTTCTCATCTTGGAATATTGTACTGGGAACTTCTCCCATATTGCATTGGTTCAGTGACAATTAATGACTGAAATAGCTTCCTATCTGACTTCCATGATCATAAAATTGTTTCCCTTACATCTGTTAATAACTTTCCATCACTTGTAATATGAAATGATTTTGCATGGGCAAGGCTCCTATTGACTTCTTCGAACTCATCTCACTACTTTCCCCTTCTCTTTCTCAGCCCCTTTTCAGTTTTCTGCAAGTACTGTGTCATCTGAAACCTCATTGTCTTATGTAGTAACTATTTTTTTATCAGTCCCAGTTCTGTGGGATGAGGGGATCACTCCATTGGTTTTAATTGGACTTAGTCATGTAGCTAACTTTAGTTAGAAGGACTATGAGGAAGGGAGGGTTCTAAGTGTTACTTACACAGCTTACTTACAAGCTTGGTCCTTGATCTTCTAGTTATATTTCATACTGAAAGGAGATGGAACCAAGCTAGGTTTCCTCCCATGACTCAATTTTGTTCTAGGCAAGTACTTACTAAGCCTATACGTGTACTGCTTGCTGATGTCCTTCCTATTAGGCAACCCCAGATCAAACATTAGAAGTAGTAAGTATAGAGGATTCCAGGAGACAGGATTCCAGGGGTCACTGCACAATCACAGCACCTCATTGCATTAATGCTCCATGCTCTTTTCTCCCCATAACTCTTTTTTTTTTTTAACATTTATATATTTATTTATTTATTTATTATGTATACAGTATTTGCTCTACATATATGCCCGGGCAGATCTCAATGTAGATGGCTGTGAGCCACCATGTGGTTGCTGGGAATTGAACTCAGGACCTTGGGAAGAACAGCCAGTGCTCTTAACCTCTGAGCCACCTCTCCACCCCCCCCCATAGCTCTTTACATGGTCTTATCCCTGTATTTTTTTTCAGCCAAATAAGTGAATAAAATATATAAGACTTTGACTAATTATCTTTCCTAGAGAAGAATGGTACAATAAACAAGTTGTAAAAAAGAGCAAGATTATTTTAATAATTAGAAGATGGATGGAGGAACAAATTGAGGAAATGGGTAAGGAATAACTGGCAAAGGAGGAGAGATAAAGAGGTCAATATGTTTTGATGAAGGAATGTCACTAGACCTAAAACCTAAATGATGAAAGAGAAGCCAGCAAGGTGGTGTTACAGATGAGGAGAGTTCCAGACAGAATAAGCACCTCCTTTGTCAGTCACTGCTTCCAGTCTCGCCTTCTTCCAGGTCCTTTTCTGTGAATTGTCTGTCTGTTCTGCCCTTATGGTTGCCAACCTTGTTGAGCTTTGTTATGTCCTTCAGAGGGACAGCCACTGTATGTAGCAAACTGCTCTCATTTTCTTGTTTAGGTGCTCAATACAGTGCAATACCCATGAAGACAGGGCTGTGTCTGTATACTCCTTGAACACCTCCAGAAAACTAGTCAGCCAATATTCAAAAGAATACTCATCAAGCCCTTTGTAAATCATTACTAATCCTCCCAAATAAAGAAATCAAGGCCCAATCAGGCAAAAATATTTGTTTCTAGTTGCACAACTAGGGCGTTAGGGGAGCCTATCCATAGGTCAACACACTCTGTGGATTAACTCTGGAAGAGTTGAATATAGTAAATACTTACTAGTGTAGTATGGTAAAGATCAATGTGGTTTTAATCTTAAAGTTTCCATCTGCGATGAAAAACACAGCTGGAGCCGGGCCTGGTGGCACACACTTTTAATCTCAGTACTCGGGAGGCAGAGGCAGGCAGATGTCTGTGAGTTTGAGGCCAGCCTGGTCTACAAAGCAACTCCAGGACAGTCAGGACTACACAGAGAAACCCTGTCTTGAAAAACAAAAAACAAACAAAAAAAAAAAAAGAAAAAGAAAAAAGAAAAACACAGCTGGACTTAGTCCCTTTTTGTGGGATCAGATCTGCAGTCCAGAAGTGTGATGTCATGTATGCCATGTCCAATCTCAGAAGTGACAGTCACTATAGTCATTCCACATGTTGTCATAGAAATTGTGTCTAATGCTAGAAACAGCCTGTGTTACAGGAAGCCAAGAAGCCACTGCTTGCAGACACTCTTGATTCTTCTTAGCAGAGAAGGTGAAATTTATCACAATTTGTCATTGATTAAAAAAAAATGTCTAGGTTCAAACTATATCAGGACTATTCTACTGTTTCTTAAAACTGAAAATATGTCCTTCTTGAAGAAAATATCTATAATTGATACTTATGATTATTAGGGCAACACAGTTATCCCTTAGCCCACTTATGAATAAACACACAGACACCTGATGGATTTTAACAAGCCTTAACCTGGACTGTGTAATCTTAGCCCAACTAAGCTAACTTTTAATGCTGTTCCCCAAATAAAGTCCCAATATATACATACATCCCCTTGGGCTGTTAGTCTCCATGTTCTGCTGATGTTCCAGGGCACATGAAATGATATTCTTCCATCTCTCCCATGACAGGTCTTCTCCTTTCCTCCCCTGCCTTCTTTTTTCCATCATCCTCTCTGTCACAAAAGTCCACAACCTTCCCTTCCACTTACCTCTTTTTCTTCTACCCAATCCAGGCTGCAGCATTTTATACAACCAACCAACTTTAAATTGGGTAGAGTAAGGCTTATACAACAAAGACAGGTATACATGACAATGTCCTCATGACAATGTCCTTGCCTGGGTGGCAACCAGATCTGGGGTCAGTAATTATCAAGAGAATACAAGCAGCTTTCAGATCACCCTAACATTTCCTTTTAATTTTTGTTTTAAAGTGCATTTATTTAGTGTGTGTGTGTGTGTGTGTGTGTGTGTGTGTGTGTGTGTGTGTGTGT
>CAJQZJ010032593.1:5459088-5501654 GCA_907164525.1 Lophiomys imhausi | reverse complement strand
TGTGTGTGTGTGTGTGTGTGTGTGTGTGTGTGTGTGTGTGTGTGTGTACACAAAAGTGAATATCAGAAGACAACTTTCTCTTCTTCTACCATGGGGCCTTGGGGATTGAATCATCAGGTTTGGTAGCAACCTGACGCAACTCATCATCCAAGATTATGCATTTTTTGTCATTTTAAAGATGTATATTCTTTTTTAACCATGCGTATGTGTGTTTGGGTGTGGGTGTGTATGTGGACACCAGTGTATCTCCCTTAGGAGCTAGAAGAGAGCATCAAATTCCCTGGAACAGGAGTTCTAGGCAGTCACGTACCACTGGGCATCTGTGCAGGAAAGAGAATTTGGTTCCCCTGCAAGAGCAGCGAGAGCTCATAATTACTGAGCTGTCTCTCCAGACTCATGTGTATTTTTTTTTAAAGTAAAGAAATGTAAACCTTTATAAAGGAGTAGGCACATAAAATGTGTTTGGTCATCTGCAAACTGGACTGTGAGGTTTTTTTCTTATGACTTACCTGGTACTTCATTCAGACTAAAGTTTCTCTGAAGTTGTTCTCAGTGTCCATATGTATCATGAGTGTGTTCATGGCTGCAGATCTGAGCATCAGTGTGCCATGGTTCACTGTGTGCCTTCTACTCAGAGCAAGTATTTTCGCTCTTCATGTGAATCCAAGAAGCAGTTTTAGAGCAATATGCAGCAATGCATTGACAGAACACCCTGCTTCCCTTAATCAACAAAGCAGGAAAGAAAATCTCTGCTCTGTTGTCTCCAGTCAGTTTTCCCTATTGTCTCTACAAGTGGCACCTTGAATCTTCTTTCAATGACTCAAAACTACCTCTCTTCACCCCTTCTATCAGAGTTCACTTTCTTTTACTCTGGGCATGTGGAAAGTAGAGAATTAAAATATTAATTCTTGGATTCTTAAAGAATCCCAAAGAACAGAAGATTGTGTCAACAAAGATTCCATCTTAGCACCCTCTCAGGAAATCAGAATGGATTTCTCCACTAACAAATGATATTCTGGGGTGACTGCATTAGATGAGTTTCTGCCCAGCCTCCTCATTGGAAAGAGCTGTCTGTATCACTTCTCCCAGATATGCATTTCCTAGGGTACAAAAATCCTTATGTTGCTCTTACCTCTTTATTTGGATTATTAGTATGATCTAAGCAAGTGTTGGTGAGAGGGCTCAAGGCAACGCTGCCTCTCTAAGACCTTCACGTCACCAGAATACATTTCCCTTCTTGGGAGCTAGTGAAATATACTATGAACTTCAATTTAGCGTACAATGACTAGAGAGAATCTAAATGGCTAAATAACCAGGACAATCTATAAAATGGGATATTATAGAAAGACAGATTCTCACAATACAGCCAAATTCTAAGCAGAAACCAAGCCCCCCCCACCAAAAATATTAAGAGAGAAAAGTCAAATTCTGAAAGATACAATATTATTTGGATTCATCAGAAAAGAATAGTACATGTAGATAATTCCACACATGTGCAGATATTCCCACTCATATGCATTAAATAACTCTAAAAGGTATGAGATACTATGGACACAGCTTTGGCTCCATAGGGGATAGAAGATAGAAAAAAATGCTTTTGTTTTATACCCTTTCATTGTATACCCCTTTATTTTGTGCCTTTTGGATTTGACCATGTGGCTATAGTGTTTATTCAAAAATTAAAGCTATAAATCCACATATTTATGGGTAACTTTTCACCCTGTGTGAGAAACTGAAGATTCAAATGCTACCCAGGCAAGCCACCTCATCAGCTGATTTCACATTAATCACAAGCGCAGCACCTGGCACATGTCCTCACTCACTTTACTTCTCTTCTATTTTATGCCAGTGTTTTCCCTTGAGTTTTTGACCACTGGAGACCTCAGCATGCCCTCTGTTCCTAGCACAAGTTGGTTTTCTCTCTTTTCCCTGTAGCTTGGATCCTTGTGCAGAGTTTTCTTCCCAGGCATAAATCCAGCCTCCAGTCCAAATGGTTACCTAGCCTGCCTGAACTCAATAGTAGCGGGTCCTAGGACACAAAGAGTAAGAAGTTCCTGGCCTTGGAGGTAGGTTGACCTGGTAAGCAGGAGAGAGAAGTCAGCTGTCCTGAGACACACATCAGTTAAAGCTGTGACATAAGCCAACCAAAGGCAAGGTCAGAGTCTAGGCTGGAGAACCGGGGCCAAGGTCCAGAAAGCTCCGGTGGTCCAAGACAAAACTGAAACCGTGCGTGTGTGTGCGTGTGTGTGTGTGTGTGTGTGTGTGTGTGTGTGTGTGTCTGTGTGTGTGTGTGTGTGTGTGTGTGTCTGTGTGTGTGTGTCTGTGTGTGCGTGCGCGTGTGTGTGTGTGTGTGTGTGTGTGTGTGTGCGTGCGCGTGTGTGTGTGTCTGTGTGTGTGTGCGTGTGTGTGTGTGTGTGGATTCAGTGCTCATGATAATTTAAACCCAGTTTCCAGAAAAGACAGGCCTTATCTGAAGAATGCCCCTCCACTGCTTTTAAGCACTTTTCCTGCTTGCCACATGTGATAAGCATAAATGATTCTCTCTCTCTCTCTCTCTCTCTCTCTCTCTTTCTCTCTCTCTTTGTCTCTCTCTCTCTCTCTCTCTCTCTCTCTCTCTCTCTCTCTCTCTCTCTCTCTCTCTCTCTCTCTCTCTCTCTCCATTTTCACTAATATCTGGCCTAAGTTTTTACCATAGGAGTTCCAAACACGTTTTCGCCACCCAATCCTAGGCATTGTGTTGAGTAATTTCCATACATCTCTGCTGATGGGTGCCCTGGTAGAATCAAGGTCAATATGCCATTGAATTACAAAATCAACCCTTAGGTAATTGTAACACTTAAGAGTTGCAATGCTCGAAGCAGTGCCCCACAGCCATGCTACCCTTTGTAGCAATGCAGACACAGCTTGCCTACACCCTCCAGTTAAGGTTTTCTATAGAAAAAAAAAAGCGCAATTTAATCTCATAGCATTTGGGAGCAGTACTGCTAAGTTACATCCGTTCATCACAAGTATCAGGGATACCACTACCATTGCCACCAGGTTCTCCACAGAAGCAGTGAAAAGAGGTAGATTTTCAAGCTTGTTTTGGAAGAGACAAGTAGGAAGGAGACTAAAAGCTAACTATAAATCAGTTACTTTGGGCTGCACACCTGCCCTGTCCATCTCAGCTACATCAAAATGGAAAAATGGGTGATCTAGGATTACACCAGGGCCATGCCAGCAGCCACAGTACTGAAAGGTCACATCTATTATGGTTGGCACTTAGCACCCCCAGGGCTGTGCTTTGAGAGGATGTCATAGCCATCTCATGCAGAAGGCACGTCCATCATGTCAGAATGTTGCTGTCAGTATTTGGTCTAATAATACGTTATCCCCCTTTCCTTCAAATTCAGTATTATCTCGCTATGGTTAAACAAAATCCTTTTTTCCCCTTGCTATTCCACCTTTACATTTTAAGCCTTGGAATACTTCAGCAAAATTGTGTTGTTTGGCTCTGGCTTTAATGTTTCAATGATTCTTTCAAAAATATTTTCTTAACCAAAATAAAAGACTCAGTCAGCCCATACCCAGGAGTGCTTCATATAACTAGTTGTTGCTGCCTTGGAAGAAACCACTGGCCCCTGCTGATAATACCATGCGCATCAGCAATCAGAAGTTGAATGAGGACTGCAAAGCATATTCTTAAAACAACAACAAAAAAAAAGTATGATAGAAAAGAGAAGGAACAGCTGCTGCCAGCTGCAAGCAACCACACAGTAAAATCTTACCCTTCTCTGCAGGGGAATTTATGAGAATTCTCAGAGCCCAGCACAGGAGCAACAAAAGACCTCATTGTAAGAATGCCCATGTGAGCCCTGGCTAGCCAGCTCCCCTGGGGATTACCAACTGCAGGCATCCAGAATATAGCCAGGAATTTATCTTCCCCGGATCAAATCACTCCACTATATAAAACCAGCCATTTGTGTCACAAGAGTTCCATAGCTGTAAGGTTCATTTTAACTGGAACATGGTTCTTAGTCCTTGGACCTTTAGGATTCTTTTGGTTCCATAGGTATCCGTTTTAAAAAACATTGTCAACATGAACCTGAGAGGTGTTTTTCCTGGAGTTCTTTCTCACTAGACTGGTTCCGGCTGCCTCCGGGATAATGACGGAAGTGAAAGCACTGGCCTGCATCAGTCCCTAGTTCTGTAATCCTTGGGATGTTGCACAAGTGTTCTGTGGAACATTACCAACTCATTAGAGGCAAAGTGGGAACAGTTTTAAAGATATTACTGCAATATCAAAGTACTGCACAATAAGAAACTCTGGGACAGGCCAGATACTGTCCCCCAGGGATGTAGAAGGGATCCTGTCCTTTGATACCTTTCCTGGAACCCTGAAGTTCAAAAACCCAGTGCCTCCAAGTCACGGTTGAGACCTCTTGCCTACATGGCCTAATAAGAACATGTGATTCTTTAAAAACAAAACAAAACAACAAAAACAAAAAAAAAAAAAACCCTACAAAAACCAAAACCAAACAAACAAAAAAAAACAAACAAACATGGAAACCATGGAAGGATATGCTGCCTGCTCATTGTGCAGAGGATTCACACATATAAGAAAACTGGAAATGCCCTGGCATTCATTACTTAAACCAGTATTTAAGTCTGTCTTGGAGTTCAACATATATGCTATACATGTAGGGGCCACTCCTTTTCCTGGAACAGCTTGCAAAAAAATTTAGAAAGAAAAACAGGAAGTTCAAAACAAGAGATGCCCCTTATCAACTAAATTAATTCCTTCAAGTAAACTTTTACCTAAGGAAGACAGGCTCAGAAAGGACATTAATTTAAATCTTCCATGCTTCACACTCAACCCAGGGAACAGAAATCTTCCCTGACATTTTCTGCAGTAACTCAAATATAAGTGTAATGACATTTTCCCTTCCTGTTCAAAAAGCAGAAGGAAAAGTATCTGTCATTTGCCTCTAGCCTGGAAGAAATGAAGAAAATGTTTGTGGAACTACAGAAAAATGTCCTCACCAGCTACATGGGGATCTAGGGGTGTAAAGCATGCATTGCTGGGTGTGTACACAAAAGCTTAGGGCATGTGAGCACCGAGGGAATCTGGGTAGAAAGTAAGCAATACCTCAGCTCACTGGATCCAGTGGCTGTGGAAGGGTGCATACTCACAGCATGTGTTCCTCTGTGGGAGAGAGTGACCCATATTCACAGACAGCACCAGGAAGGGCACCAGCCACCACAGAGGAGACAAGAGCGTCTGCGTCAACTGTGTGACAGGGAAGCACAGTGACCATTCTGAGGTCGTAACTCCTGGTTTAAATGAACTCTTTGATGACAACGAAATAAGTGCAATGGGAGAACGACTGTTGTTAGATAACTTTGCCAGTAACTCACGACAGTGAAAAGAATTCCTGACACACTTTGGAGATGAGGTTCTAAGTCTAACTGACTTTGGGCAAATTAAGACAAGTCCTTCATTTGTGAAGAGCTCTTCCTTCATTTTGAAATGAAAACACTAATATTTGTTCTTTCACCACACAGAATACTTAAAAGTAATAAATAAGGTCATACAAATAAAGCTACAGTGACTCAAAGCTCCACTTCAGGGGACTATATAAAAAAAAAGATATTTTTCCTGAAAAGCACCTGTGATCACTGCAGTTGTTCTTTCTAAAGTGAGGAATGCCTTATTCTGGGTCAGAGACCAAGGGTAGATACTATCACAACAGGGAAATCAAGGCAGCAGTAGGTTCCCTCTTTTTGTGCTCTCCTTCAGTCCAATTATAGTGCTGTTGGTTACTATTCAGGTATGTGTGCCACTCACAACTTTACCTTCAGAGTGTTTGTGCCATGCTGGTCATTGGTGTAGTTCATAAGCATTGTCTCTAGGTAGGACTATTGGTTGCTTCCCTCCTTTGGAAGCTTGCATGGAGCTTTCTGACCATGTAAGTTAATACTCAGGGCAGAGCTTTCAGGTCAAATCCAGTGCAGGGGCTTCTGGGTCCTATGTCCAAAGTGCATGGCATCTTCAACAATAGGGGCTTATCTTTCACCTCTGGGAGGCAAACAAGGGCAATATCCATAGCCTATAAAGTTTTCAGGGTCTCTTGGATAACTCTGGCCAACAACTCAAAGCGGGGGTGGGGGGGGACGGACTTCTAATACCTGATACTGTGGTTTTTGTTAGTTTGTGGCTCTTGCAGGGGAGCATTGTCAGCCCATCTAGGAAATTTTCATTTAAACCACATATTTATATGTGTATGTGTACGTGTATGTGTATGTATATATATATGTAGACAAAGCATATTTGTATATTATAAATTGACTAATGCATATTACAGGTACTTGCTTGTTAATAATATATGTATACTCAGGAATTTGGTCAGAGACTTGTTTTCACTAGATGAAAGGGGCATTCACATAGCGCCCAGGTACAGCTAATGGAGCTACCAATACTTATGAAACACAGTTGATATGTGTTGTTCACTCAATCTAGCTACTGTCATTTTATAGAAGGAAGAATAAGGCTCATACATGAATACATTTTTATCACCACCAGGTGAACCCAAGACAGGCCTTCTGTAAATAATACATTAAGAAACATGGATTTTAAGAAAGTACATATTTAACCACAAATGTATTTTAGAAATCTAGTATGACTGGGTAAAAGAGTTTAGGAATTAATCAAGGTACTAGAGGGCAGAACTTTTTCTTTTAATCTCAAGATGATTTTAGTCAAAAAGCCCAAAGAGGTACATGAAAGATGTTATAAAAAAAATCACTGATAAAAATGTCCTTCACCTTCTTTGATATTTACACTTGAAAACTTATCTCCTTTTAGATTAACTTGTGGTGTTTAGTTTAAGCTGTGGTAATCAGATCTGTTGTGCAATTGTTTGGATTTGAGGTCACATGCAATCACTTCAGTTCTCCTGCTTTATGTGATTATCTATTTGCCTGAGAGTTAAAATCAAACTCCCTCCTCAAGGTTTCATTCACTGGCTTAAATATATTTTATGGCTTATGAAGCACTTCATCTTTTGTTTGCTATGAAAAATGTTGCTTTTTATATTGTTTGTTTGAGGAGGCACATTAATTCTTTAATTAGTTATAGAAGATAAGATATAATGATATTTCTCAGTTTTAAAGATAAACATGAGAATATTCCAATCAACAATGAAGAAATTGCTGGTTACTACCTTAAATGTTTATAAATCCACATTCTCTGAAGGCTTTTCCTGATGGTTATTTCAGTAAACATGAAAGTAATAAATACTTTTAAATTTTGAAGTTTTCAAGCACACACAAAATACTATGAATTCTTGTAATTAAAATTGTGAATGAAAGTAGTTACTTGTATAGAGCTGAGTTGGTTAATAAATTTTAAAAGTTCATGGACAGATTCAAAAGTTGCCTTCAAAAGTACTATGTTCTGAGACATAATGTGTGTGTCTTTGCATGTGTATGTGGATGTGCTAAAAATTGTCTCTAGTAATAACAATAGAAGCCTTAAGAATCATGGATTTTTACCTTTTACATGTAAAAATTAAAACTATAATTGAAGAGTTAAATGTTGACACATAAAGTGTCAAAATATTTGACACTTCTAAGGACCAAAGTTCTCACACTCCCAGAAGTGACTGACAGAGGCAGTTGGTCACTTTGCCCTCCATTAATAGAAGTGTGAGGGGAGGTTCTTTCTCCTTAGTCCAAATGTGGACATGAGTTCACCTCCAGCAAAGCTCATTCACTTACTCTCACATCCACTCTCCACACATACCTGAGTTAGATGAGACAGTCCTGATAAGCAGCTTGCCTATCACATTCTTTTTTTTTTTTTTTTTTAAAGATTTATTTATTATGTATACAGTGTTCTGTCTGCAGGTATATCTGCAGGCCAGAAGAGGGCACCAGATTTCATTATGGATGGTTGTGAGCCACCGTGTGGTTGCTGGGAATTGAACTCATGACCTCTGGAAGAGCAGCCAGTGCTCTTAACCGCTGAGCCATCTCTCCAGCCCGCCTATCACATTCTTTATGAAAATAAAATAACTGAGGTTTAAAGGGACCATTCTGCTTTTTTTTTCCTCTACCAATATGGAGCTCCATTAACTTACCTTGCGGAGCTGTTCTTAGGGAGACTGTTGCCTAAACAGGGCAAGTAAATGAAGTACAGACTGGGCCTCCTTCATCCAAAGGCGATGGAAGCAGAAATGTTTGAACCATTTTGGGAAAAAATATATTTGACATAAAACATCCCCAAAAGTCATGTATCAAAAGTCTGGTTCTCAGAGTATTACCTATTGAGAGGTGGGGTAAATCCTTAAGAGGTTGGGCCTTAGGATACACTCTTCATTGACTGGGGGCACAATGTAGAAGAGGATAGTGGGACACCACTGGATCTCTGTCCATTTTCTTCCTGACTCTTAGGTGAGATATTTGTTTACCACACATTCTATCCTTGACATGTCTTATCAGATCAAATGCAATAGGACAGTCTGTCTTGGACTGCAACTCCCAGATTCATGAGACTGAGTAAACTTTGTTGATTTTGTAACTTAATTTTTTAATTATTTTGTTATAGTAGCAGATAATGGTTCAATTAAATTTAAATCTCAAGAAAGTTATGCAGCTTTGCAGAATCCTATACACTTTAGAAAAGCAATTATCTTCTGGACTCAGGGCCTATTTAGATGTGCATTTTTCTTTACAGTGGTATTTGACAGATCACTGACAAAGTTAGGCATGATACTCTTTATCTTTTTTATTCCTACTATACTTTGGAATTTTTAAAATTGCAAACATATTTAATGCTCAAATCATCTTATTTAACTATACAGTCTGTGGTTTATTTTTAAACATCAAAGTAAAAACCAGAAGTAAATAAAGGAATGAGAAAAAAATAGAATAAAAAATTCTAAGAATCATCTTAGTATCATTTAAAATATAGTTAAAACACAAAATTATGTTGCTCTTTAAAAAATGTTTTCAAATATTAAAAAGTGTTTTGCTTAAGTTAATTAGTGTAACCTAACTGTTAGGCTGTGAAGTTTGAATTTAATCATTATTTTAAAAAACCCAACAGAATGAGATCATTTAATAAATAATGTAACAACTCAAGAATTTATCTGAAAGCAGGTGTCTTACATGCATCTGGTAAAGATGGTGCCGTGACAGAACCAAAAAGACCAAACAGATGTGCGCTGTGGGCACAACCAGAAACTAATTCAGATGCTGGCCCTGCTTCTTGAATGAGCCAGACCTCATCATACAGGGCTATCATTCCAACTACTCAAAGTGGCTGAGGAGAAGGCCACTAGTTCAAGGTCTGACTGGGTTCCACAGTGAGTTCAAAACATCCTGGGCAATTTAATGAGCCGTATGTGAAAATTAAAAGCAAAAACAGGAAAAAAAGGCAGAAAACTGCAACTTGGCAAAGAGAGCTGCTTACCACAAATGAGTTCATAAATCAATCCTCAGCACTACAGACTATATAACAACAAGAGCTGATACTCATGAACTCCCAAGAGCTGCTATGAAGAGTGAACGAAATCAGTATTTTAAAGGCCCCAAAAGATTGAAACCCTCAAATAAACAGGACTCTTTTCTGACCTCCAGGGCCAGCCTGCAACATGAGTGCACTGTGAAGTAGTTCTTCTTAATGAGAAAGTTTTAGCACTCTTGAAAGTTCTTAATATTATCAATTAGGAAATCCTCTAGGAAAAATTACCCATGTGATCCTGCATTACTTTTCTAAAGGGCAAGTTTTGTTCCATCAACCTAGTTGATTTATGATTAAGTTTCAGGATCATATGGTTTCCTTCAGAACAGTCTATCAGGAAAAGCAAAAAGTTTTCTTCCATGTGCACATTTAGTGGTTTCAGGAAACAAGCTGTCTAGAAGAGGAAAGGCTATGTAGGTTGAGCATCTTCCTAGAGTGCAAAGGCAATGCCAAAGTTCTAACCCTGGGTAAGTATAGTGGAAGAGGTCTAAGGATGAAAGTCCAATGGGTGAAAATTTAAACATCTTGCCTGTAGCTTAGACATGAAAGTGAGAGAGTCAGTTTATGAGAAGAAAATAACGAGTAAAGGTAAGTGGGAGTAGTGTTAGGGTTGAACCCTCATTAAATTTTACAACTCTCTCTCTCTCTCTCTAATTCTTTCCTTGTAGAAATACTTGAACATGTTCTGAGTACATAATAAAATAAAGGGTCATGAGGTAGGAGTTAAAGCAGTTTATCCCTAAAACTTTAAATGAGTTTCCATCCCATATACATATTAAGTCATTCTGTACTGAATCATTATGTAATAATGCAAGAACGCTGTTCCTTTACAAATGCATTGATTAGTATAGTAGGTCAATTTAGGACTTAAAGAGATGACCAAAAAAATGGCTAGTTACACTTAGATAGGAATTGTAGAGCAGGGTGACTCTAGTTACTGGTGATGGATTGTATTCTTTAAAAATGAAAAGAGAAGCCGGGCGGTGGTGGCGCACACCTTTAATCCCAGCACTTGGGAGGCAGAGGCAGGCGGATCTTTGCGAGTTCGAGGCCAGCCTGGTCTACAACACGAGTCCAGGACAGCCAGAGCTGTTAAACAGAGAAACCCTGTCTCGAAAAACCAAAAAACAAAACAAAAAAAAAAAAAAAAAATGAAAAGAGAGTAGGACATTAAGTCACAAAAACAGCTGTGGGTAATGTGATCATCAGCTAGATTCAACTGTATTATATATCACATGTACTCTAAAACATCATATTGGTGTGAAAAATACATGGTATTGTCCATTGGATTAAATAAATTAAAACTTAAAGAAAAATAAACTGCCTTTCAAGCTGTGCCTCCTGATGCTTACTAATGCCATAAGGATGGGAACTGTGGCCTCCTCGCACTCTGGATCGTCATGAGTTGCTTGCTGGCCACTTTGCTCATGTGGCAGGACAGTCATCAGTGAAAAAGAGCAACAGCATAAATGTTGTGCCAGGCTAAGCGTGTCTCTTGACCCATCTTCCTTCACGGGTTGTAGCAGGTCAGTTCTGCAGTGAAAGGAAGAAAGGCACTCATTATTTCGGAACCTTGTAGTTCTGGAGTTATTTCTAAAGAATGCTATTTGGAGACTTGAAAAAAAGGGGGGGGGGGGCTTAGCCAAATTCTGACACACCCTGGTCAGCCTTCTTTACGTCTCTGGAAAGGGTTGTGCAACTTCTCACCACTCGATGGTGTGTGAGTGAGTGAGCAAAGTGAGTCCCCACCTTGGTGAATACTCAGTCTGCGCTTACGAGAATTGTGGATGCAGAACTGCAGAATTGCAGAATAAGAATCTGTGCTTCACCCAGCATGACATGTGTAGTGGTGTAATATGAACTCCTGCTTCATCCAGGGTGTCAAGATGCAGTGGTGCCCCAACTGAGCTAGAGGCTGGGGCTCCTGAGTCTGCACTTTTTTAGAAAAGCAACTCAGAATTACATAAGTAATATTTCCTAGCGAATTGCCTAATGAATGATATTAAGAACTTTCAAGAGTGCTAAAATTTTCCTACTAATGAGAACTAATTTGACAGTATACTTATGCTGCAGGGTGGCAGTAGAGGCTAAAAAAGAGTCCTGTTTATTGAAAGATTTCAGTCTTTTGATGTCTTGCTAGTTGTTGAATGCCTTTAACTTTCCTCAGCTACAAAAAATAATTCTTACTTTATAAAATATTTATGTGTGATAGTAAAATAAAACAATTTAAAAGTGCTAAATATATTCAGACAACTATAAAGAGGAAATATTTTATTCTAGGTGGAAAAATATTCAACTTTGATATTAACATAATGTTCCCCATTTATGAATTCCAGTATTTCTCTAGAATAACAGAACTTTTGGAACCTGTTTGGTTATTATTGTCCTAAGAGTTTACATTACAAGAAAATTTCATATTGACAAGTCCTTTGGAAGCCATCTGTAAAATGTATTTGTGTGTCTCTTAAAGTATTATTATGTATTATTATGAATAATGTTATGTTACAGATAATTATTTACTGGTTCTTTTACCTGATTCTAAATTAACATCACAATATTCATTCAGTTCTGCCCATAACCATGCAAATTCTTTTCATTATTAAGTTACTATTTCTGACATTGCTTAGTTATCCAGTTATGGTATCACTAGAAATCCTAACTGTACAAAGTACTCTAGGAAATTTGATAAGTTTCAGCCAATATTCAGTCATGTCTTCCACAAACCTAAGAGAACAAGACTAACTTAATAACATCTATGGTTTTGATATTTCATTTTTATATTACAATAAAATAAAACAATTAGAGCTGACCTAACCCCAATAGACATCTTTTTACAATATCATTTTATTTTATATGTATACTTCCTGATAAGCGAAGATGATGAATCAGTATACTATTACAGGCAGACAAGCTTCTATAAAAACCTACGGTGTCACTTAAGACCTCTGCTGCAGGCACAGGTGCAGTTGGTTATTCCACGAACCCTTTCTCTTCGCAGGAACCAAAACTAAACAGGAGATCATGGCAAGTGCAGACTGGGGATATGATGGCAAAAATGGTAAGAGTACTTCCTTTACATATATCAAGATAGTAGTTTATTCCCTTTTCTAATAGAGGTTGTATTGTTCATTTAATGTTACTGTATAGTCACAGGTTAATGGTTTGGGTCATTTTTGAAAATTACAATATTTTTAATGTATTTTTAGTAGTTGTTCTTTGGGCACGAAGGTCTACAAAATGTATTTGATATCTGCATACTATTTCTACATTATATTCATATAGACAGCATAATTAGGCTTGTATTGTTGGTATTGCCAAATATACTGTTTACTAATACAGTAAGGAAAGACACATTTTCAAGCACTGAATGCCATTTAAGAGACCTGAATAAATAATAATCTAATAAACAAACAGTTAGTTGAAGTCCTGATACTTGGAATGAAACATTCTGTAAAATTGTGGTTGCGTGGACATGTTTTTCCCCCCCCATAGGTCCTGACCAATGGAGCAAGCTGTATCCCATTGCCAATGGAAACAACCAGTCTCCTATTGATATTAAAACCAGTGAAGTCAAACATGACACCTCTCTGAAACCTATCAGCGTCTCTTATAAGCCTGCAACTGCCAAGGAAATTGTTAACGTGGGACATTCCTTCCATGTACTTTTTGATGACAGTAGTAACCAATCTGGTGAGCCCAAAGATAATTATGATACTTGTTTCCTTAGAATCTACTAAGTGAATTTATTTTTTTTATTGAAAATAGATTTTTCTCTTATACAATAGATCCTGACCACAGTTTCCCCTCCCTCCATTCCTCTCAGACCCTTCCCACCTCTCTTCTCTCTCAGATAAACTCCCCCTCCACTTCCCTTCAGAAAAAAGCAGGCCTCTAAGAGACAAGAACAAAATACAACAAAACAGTATACAATAAGGCAAAAGCCCTCATTATCAAGCCTGGAAAAGGCAACTCAGTTGGAGGAAAAGAGTCCCAAGAGCATGCAAAAGAGGCAGAGCAGCTTCAGAAACACCACAGCATCCTGTATATTTTGCACATATATTTGTATATCTCAAAACTGCAACATCTGGAAGATATTCTACCCACCTGGAAGATGGCTTGCCAAGTTCTCTGCTCTACTTTCTATCAGTCCTTCTCCTTAATGCTTCATTTCACCTATTCTGGCCATTCTAGGATCTTTGTGCTCATTTATCTCAGTAAGCAACATTTCTCCACAAGAGTCTAGTGAGTAAATCCTGATGAGCATGAAACCAAAAAGGCACATATTCTAAATAGAATGCGAATGGATGAGCTCAATGAAGAGACTGGTGGTGATGCACAAGTTGTCCTCATACCCTAAAATCTGGCATGTTGCTTGTCACATGATCAGTTTTTCATCAGTTTTGTTGAATAAGCTCTTAAGTGGCCATTCTATAAGTGTTCCAGTAATGTAAACTGCAATACTTTCCTACAGCTTTCTAATTTTAAATGTTAGGTACCTTAGGTGTATGCTTGTTGTTAGCACTAGGTTAGGTTTAGTGTTGTAGTTGCTTAAGTAATCATATGATTGGACAGATTCCCCAGACTGGACTGTCATTCAGCCAAAAAAATTTTTTTAAACATTTACATATTACTTGCCACACCCTCCATCCATCCCTCCTGGCCTCTCCCTCCCACCTTCTACCCCCTCTCGTGGAGTGTCTCCATGTATCAGCACCCTC
The DNA here is from genome assembly GCA_907164525.1 of Lophiomys imhausi. Lineage (NCBI taxonomy): Eukaryota > Metazoa > Chordata > Mammalia > Rodentia > Muridae > Lophiomys > Lophiomys imhausi. Next base: position 5,487,431 of record CAJQZJ010032593.1, on the reverse strand, counting down.
AGTTCATTAGTCACATGAGGTTAAGAGCTTCCTCTTGCACTGGAGGCATACATGGCAGTTCCACTAGGGTGGGGTGTCCCACTGACAGGTAACTAAGTCCCTGCTCCTGCTCTTTTGGGTGTATTGATTGTAGGATGGTTATCCTATACTATTATGGCTAAAATCCAGTTATAAGTGAATATATGCCATGTGTACCTTTCTGAGTCTGAGTTAGCTCACTCATGAGTTTTCTAGTTCCATCCATTTGGTTGCAAATTGCACGTTTTCCTTGTTTCTGATGGCTGAGTAGTATTCCATTGTGTAAATATACCACAGGGTTTTTTTGTTTGTTTGTTTGTTTTTATCCATTCTTTGGTTGAAGGACATCTGGGTTGTTTGCAGTTTCTAGCTATTACAAATAAAGCTGCTATGAACATAGCTGAAGAGATGTCCTTGTGGATTGGTGAGGAATCTTTTGGATATATAACCAGAAGTGGTAAGAGTGGGTCTTGAGGTAGAGCTATTCCAAGTTTTCTAAGATATCACCAGACTGATTTCAATAGTGGCTGTACAAGTTTTCACTCCCACCAGCAATGTGGGAGTGTACCCCTTTCTCCACAGCCTCTCCAGCATATGCTGTCTTTTGAGTTTTGATCTTAGCCATTCTGAGAGGAAATGGAATCTCAGAGTCGTATGTTGAGTTGTGTTTCTCTGACGATTAAGGATGTTTAGCATTTCTTCAAGTGTCTCTCGGCCATTTTAGATTCCTCTTTTGTGAATTCTCTGTTTAGATCTGTTTCCCATTTTTTGAGTGGGTTACTTGGTTTGCTGGGGTTTAATTTCTTGAGTTCTTTATATATTGTGGATATTAGCCCTCTGTCAAATGTGGGGTTGGTGAAGATCTTTTCCAAATCTGTAGGCTGCCATTTTGTTTTAATGATAGTGTCCTTTGCCTTACAAAAGCTTTTCAGTTTCATGAGGTCCCATTTATTGATTGTTGATCTTAGGGCCTGAGCTATTGGTGTTCTGGCACATGAAGTTGTCACCTGTGCCAATGAGTTCCAGGCTTTTCTCCACTTTCTCTTCTATTAGATTTAGTGTCAGACCAAAAATTTTTAGTGTCCTTGCCCCACAAGTAGTATTTCTTGGTTCCCAGCCAAGAGAGTTTCAATAATCTTGTCAAATTACATTGATATATCTTTATTAAATTATATAAAAACATATGATGGGGATTTTTAAATAACAGAAATTACTATCAACTTCAATGCATACTATCCACCCAGGAAGGTTTAATGAATGAATACACTTTCAAATTAATGGAGAGGGAAGGAAAGCCCTGTAACTTATTCACTTTTAAATATGTCATCTTGGTAAAATAAATAGATAACTTGGTAGTTCCTTTGTCAGAATTTGTGTATATATCATGAACTCCACATTATTGATGCCAAAATTGGGAAGGCACTATATATAAAAGTGTCATTAGGGATGTGGAGTGGGGAAACACAATGAAAACATAATTTTGGTACCCATTGGTGTTTGTTTCCATTTCATGTAACACAATGTAGCACTGATTTATATTAAAGATGAACTAGAGATTACCTGGTTGACAGTAGCTCTCTTTCCTTCCAGTTCTGAAAGGTGGCCCGCTCTCTGATAGCTACAGGCTCACCCAGTTCCATTTTCACTGGGGCAACTCAAATGATCATGGATCTGAGCACACTGTGGATGGAGTCAAATATTCTGGAGAGGTAATATGATGTATTATTTATTGAGAAATAGCTCATGAGAGTGCCCTAGAAACATCTCTTGTACTAGAGAAGCTACCATCAAAGTAGAAAGCACACTGGTCTTTATATGAATGCCTAAGTCCATTAAAATCAAACACAGCATACCATATTTTGCAAAATAAGAATATTTTTCTGTAGAAACACCTTATTTGGAGGTGAGAAATTATTTAAAAGATTATTCTACCATTTTTTAAATCTCTGATTACACTGGACATTCCACTGTGCTTTTTACTTAACATCTCAAATTTGGACAAACCAGTAGTGTGTATGTGTCCAGACAAGAATATTGAAGTAACACAGTAGAAAGTGCTGGACTTTATTCACAGAGCTGAGCTTTAATAGCTGCAAGGAGAAGCCCACACCCAAACAAAGTTCTAAGAGTCCCTGAGTACAGGTCACTATCTGCCACCTCTTGATCTTCTCTCCTGTGGAAATTTGTAGTCTAATTCCAAATATTCCCGATATTGTCATAATAGTTCCACATAAGTGTCTAACAGATGTCTGAGGGATCACATGGCCAGAGGAAAGCTCCACTTCTTATGCTACATCTGTCATTTTCTCCTCTTAGGAAAGGTAGCAGTACACATCCAACTGCTCAATCAAAAGTACCACAGTTATTACAAATCTCATATTTTGCATGTTTATAGCACTCCATGCCTAATAGAGCATACCTTCTTGTTTGTTCATAACTTTGAGTTTTTGTATTAGCTGCAGACATCCTGGAATTTTCTTCCTTTGTCTCTACAATTAGGACTGAACTCAAATGTCACACCAAAATAAATTGATTACCCAATATAAAATGACTACCATAACTCAAATCTATTCTTTTCAGGCCATTTGTTTGATCTCTTCTTTCTCTCTACCCCCTCTTTCCTTCTTCTCTTCCCTCCTTCCTTTTAAAACCTTTTCTTTCCCCCACAAAATATAGATTCTGACTCAGTTACTTTAAAAATAAAAATTTAGTATATTATAAAGACTCAATAAATAGTTGATAAATAAGAGAGCAATGAAAGGACTCATTTTGAGAGAGATCACTCTCCAGTCCTAATTTAAGTGTTGTCTCCTTGTCATTTCCTCTTTCCACCCGCCCACAATTCTTTGTAAGCACTCACACTGCCACTGAGTACTGTGTACTTAAGCCTTGCCATTCTCCTTCGCAGAACTACAAGTAATGTCACTGAGCACTTCTGATGTGGAATTTGGCCTAAGTGTGCCTTGTATGTATTGTCTCAGTAAGAGTACAAGGAGAGTAATGCTATGAATGAGGACCTAATTCTATAAATGAGAAGCCGATAAGACTCAGCTTTGACTCAGAGGTCAAGGGAGGGCTCTGCAATTACCTGCACTACCTCTTGAACCTGGTGTGTACCCCACACAGGTTTTTTAAGCTGAGTCATAAACAACTTGTTGAACTTTTTGACTAAATGGTTCTCATAGAATGATATGCTAGGTGATTAAACACAGAAACAACTTGTTTTGCTTTTTTAAAAAAATTTAGATAATACCATTCAGTGTTGCAGAAGTCTATAAAAACTCATTCCGAGTTTCTCCTCTGCAAAACTGAAGGTGGAGTATTAATCAGGGATTATATTCACTCAACTAGGTTGATAAAAAATAATCTAAGCCAATGATGAGAAACATTTAGTCACAAAGTTCAATGTAGTTCTAATTGTAGAGACAAAGGAAGAGAATTCTGGGAAGTCAGCAGCTAATACAAAAACCAAAAGTTATGAACAAAGATGCATACTCTGCTAGGTATGGAGGTTGACAAATGTGTAAAGTGTGAGATTTGTAATAACTGTGGTACTTTTTCATTGATCAGTTTAGTTGTATGTGTAGTGTTACCTTTCCTAAGAGGACAAAATGACAGATGTGGCATGAGAAGTTGAGCTTTCCTCTGGCCATATGACCCCTCAGACATCTGTTAGACAATTGCGTGGAGATGTCAAGATATCAGGAACACATCCAGGCACACGTGGATACACAAGCCTAAAATTCCACCGAGAATATAGGCTGCAGAATTTGACTGACAGGACCCCGGGAAGGACATGATATGCCCAAGCTTCCAAGAAGCCAAGGAACTTCTTACAAAATTATCTCATATGAGAGAACAATTTCACCTTTTATCCTAAAGCTAGTTACCCACCAAATTAGGGTTCTCGTGAATTTTATCTACATGTGAATTTTATATACCTGTGCTAAGATATATCTTAAAATATAACAAATTAACATGTACTTCATTTCCTGTTTTTGCCTTTGCATCAATATTAACAATGAATTACTGACGTGTGACCACTTATAGTTTCACGTAGTTCACTGGAATTCTGCAAAGTATTCCAGTGCTGCTGAAGCCATCTCGAAGGCTGACGGGCTGGCAATCCTTGGTGTTTTGATGAAGGTGAGTAATGAGTAGTGACACCACTCTGTCACTTGATTTTTAAAAGAGTAGATGTTGTGAAACTTATTATCATTCAAATAGATATTATCATTGAAGATATGCTCTGAAGAAAGTTATCATTAACTTGGATAAAACTGAGTGTTAAGTGACTTTTGAGATTTCAGTATTCAGAGGTGACTTTTATCAAACACTTATTTAGAACGTGGCACAAACACATTAAGTGTAACTAACATAACAGATAAAATGAAGGTGTGGTTTGGGTCATAATTTTGATAAACATCTAGAGCTTGTCTTATGTAGCTTTGACCACCTTGGTAAGTTTAAGCCATGTTTTCTTATTTACCACTTTGTTTATATTATACCTGATGAGAAATTTGCAGAGGACAAGATTGCATAGAGGTACTTCAGAAAAGTTCTCTTGGAGCACAAAGAAATCCCATCTTACTCTCTTCACTTATTGGTGCTAACTGAAAATTTAAATTTTGACTAGAGAGTATTTTATAAATCACAACCTTCATCTCATACTTTCTTTCCATTTCCTTTAATTCTCCAGGTTGGGCCGGCCAACCCAAATCTGCAGAAAGTACTCGATGCCCTAAACTCAGTTAAAACTAAGGTAAATAAGCTGAGTAAGCGAACTTAACTCTAAGAACAAGAACACACAGAAGTACAGAAGTCATTTGGTTGCTTGTTTGAAACAGGACACATGAGGGCAGCTGCAGGAGCCATCAGCACAGGTGCCATGGAGCCCTTGGTGGCACTGGAGAACCTGCTGCAGGAGCCATCAGCACAGGTGCCATGGAGCCCTTGGTGGCACTGGAGAACCTGCTGCAGGAGCTGGCTCTGCCTTGTTTTAATGCTGCTTGTTCCTTTCAGTAAAGCACTTTACTCAGTCTTTAGATCTGTTAAAGACTGATCACACTCTAGTGATAGCTTTCTGTTTCATGAATATTTTTCAACTCTAGAGTATCAAAAATATATAAAAATAAAAATAGAAGGAAATAGTGAGGATAAAAGCAGAAAATAGTAAAATAAGAAATAAAATGACAAATACAAAATATTCTATCAATAAATAAAAATTTGATTTTGAGCTGGGCGTGGTGGCGCACGCCTTTAATCCCAGCACTTGGGAGGCAGAGGCAGGCGGATCTCTGTGAGTTCGAGGCCAGCCTGGTCTACAAAGCAAGTCCAGGACAGCCAGGGCTGTTACACAGAGAAACCCTGTGTCGAAAACCAAAAAAAAAAAAAAAAAAAATTTGATTTTATGGAGTAAACAGCAAAAAATGATTTGAGAGCTATAGTATTTTTATGTAAATTAAGTTTGTTTTGTGCTGAGTTCATAAAAGAATTACTTTGAGTGTGTATATTATAAAGTGAGAGATGGAATATTTTTTCAACTCTAGAGTATCAAAAATATATAAAAAATAAAAATAGAAGGAAATAGTGAGGATAAAAGAAAAAACAGTAAAATAAGAAATAAAATGACAAATAAATACAAAATATTATTCTATTAATAAATAAAAATTACATTTTATGGAGTGAACAGCAACAAATGATTTGAGCAGTTTTGGTAAAGGAAAACTGGTGCAAATACAAAATGCTATTAGAAGGCCTGGCCAAGTGGCTCAGCAGGTAATGATGATTGCTGGGGTCCCTAGAGCCCACATAGCAGTAGGAAAACACTAACTCCTGCAGGTTGTCCTCTCACTCCACATATGTGTGCACATGCATATGCCCAGACAGATGTATAAATTAGTGAATTAATAAGTGGAGGAAATTCTATTAGAAGATTAGAAAATATGGTTTAGATGTGGAACAAAAATTTGAAGTGAAAACTACTTATAACAGTACACCAGTAAATTTGAAAAGTCAGACAAAATGAATGATAATCATAAAAACTTATGTTTTATAAAAATGACCCAAAACAAAATAGACCAAAACTCTAAGGATAAATTGAAAAGAGAGTAAAAATGTATTTATTAAACAAAATTCTATGCCAGGTCCAATTTATAAGAAAGTTTACTCAACCTTTAAGAAACAGTCAAGGGGGTCTGGGGACATGGATGCTTCAACATATAAAGTATTTCCAATGTAAGCATGAGATTCAAAGGTCAAATCTTCAGGATCCATTAACATGCCAGATGGCATGGGGTCTCACCCATAATTCCAGAGATTGGAAGAAAGACTCCGAGAATTGCTTGCTCCAGCTGCCTAGCTAGACTAGTCTTAGCTGAGATCTCTGCATTCAACTGAGACCCTGTGTATAACATAATATAAAGAGAAATCAAAGAATCCAGCCATCAACCTCAGACCTTCACATGCGTACTCACACTCTGCATGCACATGTGAATGAGTACACACACACACAGAGTTAAACATGAAAAAAATATAACAAATTACAAAAAAAAAAGAGAAAGCAGCAATCATGTAGCATCAACTAAATATTTGAACAGGTGAAGGAACAGACAGAAAACTCATCAGTTTAATGAAATATGGCTCACAAACTGGGTGAAGATTGTAGAAAGAAACTCACATCATAACCTTTCCTAGTTACATGGGCGAAATACTTGAAAGTTGTCATAGCAAACCAATTGCAACAGCATGTTGATGAATTCATGCTTTTGAGCAAGTGGAGTTCACTCTAGAAGAATGCAGATGGCTTACTGCTAGAATATCTTTGAATAGATGCATTATGTTGTCAGATTAAAGAGGAAAATTCTTATCATCAGCTTCTCCAACTGAAACTGCCAAGAAAAAGAGGAGTACAGTGTCTACCACAGTCACAATTGGCATTATAATTAAAATTTTAGCCATTCCACAAATAAAGAATAAAATAGTAAGCCAAGTACTGGGAAAGCAAATACAAAATTATCATTATGTGCAGATGACATGCTGTTTTTACCTGGAAAATTCAAAAGAATCTAGTAAAAAATGAAATTTATACAAAAGTCTGGTAGAACTGGTCATATAAAAATTAGCATACAAATATCAGTTCATTTTCTGTGTGCAAAGAATAAGTGATCAGGAAAAATTATGGGAGAAAATAAGAGTAAGACATAACTGATGGGCTTGTTGGTGAAGGCCTTTGCCCCTAGAACAAGATGGAGCATCATTTCTAAAGACAAAAATGTTTCCTAATGGAAGTTCAGGGTCTTTTGATAAATATAAATTACAGAAAAGTTTTAGCTTTTACTTTTCATCCACCAAATAAAGAGGAAGTTTAATGTCCATATTAATTAATGTTGTCATAGTAATTTTTGTCATTTGTATTGTTCATATTCATAAACATACAAGCCATGAAACAAGTATAATAGAGAAGTCAATTTAATGCAGTTAAAAATCTCTAGATAACACGTAAAGGGGCATATGCTGACAAATTCTAATACATGATATTTATTGCTATTGTTTCCAGGGAAAACGAGCCCCATTCACAAATTTTGACCCATCCTGTCTCCTTCCTTCATCCCTGGATTACTGGACCTACTTTGGCTCTCTGACTCACCCTCCTCTCCACGAAAGTGTGACCTGGGTCATCTTCAAGGACAGCATCAGTGTCAGCCCGGAGCAGGTACTATCTGAAACAGATTTGCTTCTAGTGAAGGATACCCTAATTTTCAAAAATGTATTTCAAAAAATAAAAGTCTATGCAATAATTGTTTTTACTGCATGCTGAAAATAAACACATGAGATTCCGAGTTCCTCCTGTTCTTTATAAGAAAAGCCAGAACTTGTTAGCTAGTATAGAATGTCAGAAACAGAGAGTGAACTCTGCCTGGAATGTCCACCACGTCTTTCAGGTGGGCTCACTGAACAGTGGCAGAATAGTTTTGGTTTTTCCAGCTAAAGTTTCTAAACATCCAACAAAATATCTTCTTGCCTACAATTTCTGAAGATGCTACTGTCGGCTATGAAACAGCTACTTCCCTGAGCTGCCCTGTCTCTCACAGCATTGTGTCCTGTTGTTAACTGGTGTTGGTTGGGCAGAGCCATGGTGTACCCAGCACTTCTATAGTCCTTTGGCATGGACTAACACATTTAATCTTAACAACAGCCCCAAGAAGGAGATACTATCTGGATTAAGGGGTGCTCAGCTGACATAGCATTTGCACAAGCACCCTAGCTAACAAAGAGAAAGCTGGTTTTTCTGACACAGCCAACTAACTATCCCTCAATTAGGCAAAATAGCTGGTGAAGAGACAGGAATATTAGTGCAGCCTCCTACTAAGAAAACCACCACAATCCTCAACTGTTTTCTAAGCAACAGTGCATTAATTTCGCTGGAAACAAAAGTGCTTTCTGGGATTTTAACAGCTTTTCATCCTTTAAATGTCTCACCCCCACAGCTGGCCCAGCTACGCAGTCTTCTGTCCAGTGCGGAGGGAGAGCCAGCCATTCCAGTTCTGAGCAACCACCGTCCACCGCAGCCCCTGAAGGGAAGAACGGTGACAGCCTCATTTTGAGGCCCAGCAAGGAAGGAGTCCCGGACCAGAACCGGGCCTCTCTGCCAACATCACCCAGGAAAGTGATTAGTTTTAAGAAACAGAGTTATTTCAGTGCTAAGACAGTATACCTGTAAATTTAATCCATAGAACTAAAAAAAAAAAAAAAAAATTCATTTTAATGCCTGATGCTTAATACAAATAACCCATAAACTCTCCTATTGTAATCTTTAAGCATTCATTTGTGCTTAAATCCACCTTTCCTGTGTGGAAGATTTCATAATACAATTAAGTGATTTGTTCTCTTTCTGCTTTCTCCATTTTAAATGAACCAATAAAATGGCTTTATCTCTTCTTCTAGTCTATTGTACATTTTATTAAAACTGCCAGGTTTCTCCTCCATTCACAGTCATAAATCTTAAATGATTTACTTGAGTCTTTTGTCTCAAATGTAAGCTAAGAACCACCAGGGATGAAACACTGACTCATCAATTTAAATTAAGATGGCTTGTGGTTATGTGCTTATGTGCTGGTACCAGAGTGTGTTCATCCATATGCTCTATGATTACAAAATAAAATAAAATAAATAAATAAGAGGTCCTTTTATATAGGAACATGATGCTTTGGGACATTGTTTCCATGTTTCCCCCACACATTAGCAAGGCTAATGTTTTTCGGTCACCGTTATAACTGAAAGGCTTGCAAGGATTTTTCTGTGTTTTAAAACTGAGAGACTGGGAGGTTGGGTCACTCAGTAAAATGCTTGGCACTCAAGTAAAAAGGCCTGAATTCAATCTCAAGAACCTACATGAAAAGTACAATCATGGTAGCATGATTGTAATCCAGTGCTGGGTAGGAGGCCACAGGCATATCTTGGGGGCTTGCTGGCCGTGGCAGATTGCTTGCATGTGTATGGTGTGTGTTTGTATCTGTCTTAAAACTGAACCTTTTTATTCAATACGTATTTATTGATAACTATATTCACATATAAACACTTATGTAACTACTAACCCTATGAATGACTACAACACCTATTACCTAACCACTAAACCTATTGATAATTATAACAACTATTTTCATAACCTTTTAGAAGGATACAGTCTCTGGGGCAGGTCCTCAGTTGTCAGGAACACAGTCTCTGGGGTAGATCCTTTAAAGAACTTAGTTAACAGTCTTTCTTCAGGAATATCTCAGACATAGATCCCTTAGGGTAAATTGGCTATGGCGGCTTCACCTTAAATAAGGCTTGAGGCTTTCTTCTCTCTGGGAGACTTCACCCATCTGTAAGCCAATTTATTTCCTTTGTATCAGTAAATCTGCCACTCTGCCTCAGTCTTTGAAGCTGGCCACAGTTCTGTTTAGGCCACTGTTTAGATGGGTCAAACCCCTCTAGACAAGAGCTGAGCCACAGGGTTTAGTCCTTGGCCTTTTGCTGTTTTGCTGAGGCTTTCTCTGCTCACCTCAGGGAGATCTGGCCATCAGTTCAACAGCACTTTCTCCATCAGACGATACAAACTACCAACTCTTCAGCATTGGAGCTCTCTAGCATGCCCCTCCCCACCATCCGCTTGTCCTTAAATAGATCTTTCCCTGTTCTACCTGGATTCAGCTTAATCTGGGCTCAGACCACTTAGCAGCTGATAACAATGCCAGGCCATAAACCTTGTTTTTAGGGCACAGAGTATCTCCTTGTTTCACCTGGCTTCATCCTTGTTTTTAGTCCATAAGCTGATAAGCTAATTGCCCACAGCCAAGTTGATCTTCATGCCCCAGATTAAGAGACTGTATCAGAAACCCCTAGATATTTACTAAATCTAATTTATATTAATCTAACTCCCCTGACAGAGTCTGTGTCTGTCTGTGTGTGTGTGTGTGTGTGTGTGTGTGTGTGTGTGTCTGTGGTATACACAAATATATGTATTCAGGTTTATATGAAGGTCAGAGGACAATATCTGATGTTCCTCAGTTTCTTTCTATTTGCTTGAGACAAGGTCTTTACTGAACCTAGGGCTCAGTGATTTGGCCAGATTGGCTGACTAATGAGCTACAGGGGCCTCCTGTCTCCCCAGGCTGGTGTTAACATAGCAAGAGCTGCCACATCCTTGTGTAATAATGTGTAGTAATGTAACTATCTGTGTTTTCCTATGGTCTTAGGCAACCCTTGTGAATGGGTCATTTGACCCCCAAAGGGGTCACCACCCAGAAGTTCAAAACTATTGATCTGGATTATCTACTGTTGTCTCTTCCATCTCATCTCATCTCTGAGATGAGAAGTGTACTAGGAGAATAGGTCTAAACGAAGAAGATGAAGAGAATCCATCTTTCAATATACAATCAAATATTTCCAGGGCTGTGGAGATGATTCAGTGCATGGAGCACTTCATGTGTAAGTGTGAAAAACAATCACTGGATCCCCAGCAGCCACATAAAAACCATGGCAGATGTAGTGACCACCCAGGAACCCAACACTCAGAAGACAGAGAGAGATCTCCTCAAAAAGCTGGCTATCATGCTGGGCTGAACACCGCCATCTTGGTTCAATTCTCTCTCACAAGCAGAGCGGAGCAAGGGGTTGAAAAGCTGTAAATAATAAGTATATTTATGCCGCTATTTATTTTTTCAATAACTGTGACCTCCTGCACTGTGAATGCTCTGTGATATGAGATTCTTAGTTTAATAAAACTGTCATTAAATTTGAAAAAAAAAAAAAAGCTGGCTATCGAGCTCTTGATTTAATAAGAGACCATGCCTCAATAAACATAGTGGAGAACAATCACAAAGACAACCACCTCTACTTACCTGTGTGCATGCACACACACACACACACACACACACATATATATATACATGCCTCTACACATTCAAACATTCATATACACATGTGTTCATGCACACATAAACAGGCAAAAGGAAAGAAGAAAAAGTCCATAACTGCAGAACCAGATACTGAAGCCAGAGTTCAGGCCCTGGCTTGGTTGACCAGGTATGGAGTCCTACTTATCAAACTGTGTCTTCTCCTACCCTTCATTTACCGTTTTTAGAAACCATCATAATTAAATTTGTATTATACAGTCAGTCCATTTTGTTCAGTTGTGAGAGAACACACATATAATAAGAATGATTAAGAAGGGCTTTTAAAGAGGCAAGAAAACATGATCCCCCTGACAAGTTCCCAAGTCAAGTTCAAGCTATGTTTTCTGTAAATCTGTTCCCAATCAGTTTTGAAAGGACACAAAGAGTCAAATGAAGCAATGAAAAACAACACACACAGTAGTTATTTTAAGTTAAATCGGTTCAGCACTTTCAAGGACAAAAGCATCATTCCTTTTAAATCCATTTAAAGCATTTGAAAAGAATCTCAATGATCCTCTTGGGAAAAATAGACAGGAATCATACCAAAGGTAACTGAAGGCCAATATCTGTCTACACACACACACACACACACACACACACACACACACACAGAGAGAGAGAGAGAGAGAGAGAGAGAGAGAGAGAGCTAGATAATGGGTAATATGGGTGTCAATCCAGATGCTTGTGACCAAGGAGACAGCAGCCAGGGAGCAGCTCATACTGCAAAGGAAAGCGTCAGAATAGCTTCAATGAGAATCTCAGTGTACAGGTATTTTTTTTGGGGGGGGGGGAATCAATCTTTCCATTGTAAAAATGTAGCTGTTTTGTAACTCTAAGTATTAAAACACTATATACAAATGAACTCAGTTAAACAAAGGCAGCTATGGTGAGGTTAAAAGGCCATAGGCATCAAACAAACAGAAACACTATTCTACACATTTAAACCATTACAATACCCCTGCTCTCCTATGTGTCCAGACTTCTTCCTCAACCCATATCCCTCTCAACATCTCTCTGTTTCTGTCACCTACATCATCATTGGGAAAAGAAACCACTGCTTTCCCTGAGTCCATTTTCCATGCCAATTCATGCATCTGCTTCTATTGCTACTGGACTCTTAACTGTAACATGTATCCAATGTGCATTTTAAATACCTACTTTGTATAAAAATATTTCATTTTCTTCTTTCAGTGCAACAAACTCAAAGTTCCTTAAAATTTGCCCTTAAGACCTGTCATATGTTCTAACCTAAGACTCCAGACTCATCTCCCACCACTCAGTCACAGAGATATATCTGTAGTCCCTGAACAAGCTACACTATCACATACCATGGTGCCTTTTACACTCCCAGAAATAGACTTTATGATGCCTATCTCTTTCAAGACTGACTAAACAAATACCTACTTCAACTAAGAGAAGCCCTTATTCCAGCAGGTTGTAGTTACATAGACAATTACACCCAAGCAAGGAGAGTTCCAGGCTATATCCTCCATCATGAGTTCTGAAAACAGCATAAAAAGAAAACTAAACTAAATATACTGAAGCACATATGGTACCTCTGTCTGTCGGCATCACATGCTCAGACCTGCACAACAGACCTGAATATCTGCTGTGGTGACTAACATGGTCAGATCCTAATAAATTACCTGGCCACTTCTCTAGGCCTGTGTCCTACAACTGTGACTGAATGACACAAAACCTACTGGGTTACACTGACATGGACACTAGAGACTAACTAGCCAGGGAGTGGGGAGGATTTGTAGTAAGAGCGGTTGAGCAAGAGCAAGCCAACAGTCATCACTTCTGTTTGCTGGCATATATGCAAGCTTAAATTTGCAAAAAGATTCTTATAAAACAAACTTCTATTCCCAGTAGAGAGCACTTTCTTATTTGCTTATGTGCTCAAGTTTATGGTTCCAGGGCTTCTCACAAATCTGTGAATATTCACAGCAACTACACATGGCAGCTAAGGCATATTGTTCAATTTTTAACAACTCACCCTCACGCTTATACTTGAATATTAGGTGGGCTAGAAGAACATGTGACTTACTAGTCCTTTCATCCCCTAAATGAACATCGCTTGCTACCATTGGGAATTGTTTTCTTTTATGAAAATATTTAATGAAATGATTCAATTTTTTAATTGAAATAGAAATTTCAGTGTTAGAAAATGCTTTTAAGTTTTTGAGTTTTTGTTGTTGCTGTTGGATGATTTTTTTTTGTTTGTTTGTTTGGTTTTTTTTTTTTTTTTTGAGACAGGGTTTCTCTGTATATCAAGCCTTGGCTGTTCTGGACTCAATTTGTAGACCTGGCTGGCCTCAAACTCACAGAGATCCACCTGCCTCTGCCTCCTGAGTACTGGGATTAAAGGTATGCGCTACCACGCACGGCTATGCTTTTAAGTTTTTAATTGTTCATATTACATTATACTTTTTAAAATACACTACAGCATACGAAAGTAAACGTGGGTGTTGAGTAGCTCTATGAGTAGATGGCTTGTCTAGCATGCATGAAGCTCTGCGTTTAATCTCCAGCACCATATACAACAAGCACTGGGAAGGTAGAAACGAGAAGTTCAAGGTTGTCCTTGGTCATGTAAAGCTCAAAGTCAATCTAGGATACAGACAGGAGAATTTGCCACAAAAGCTGTTTAGGATAATTAAGAAATGCAAACTAATAGTCATTCAAACATGTCCTTTTGTTAGGTACTAGTGTAGTGTATCACAGACTTTTTTTTAAGTTAATCAGAAACCAAGTTGCTAAGGACAAGGAGCATTTGCTTATCCAAATATACAGAGATAGATAGGTGGTCTTTAAAAAAAACCTCAAGAGATCTGTAGAATATGACATTCAAAGATGTTTTCTTAACTTAAGATTTTTTGATATGCAGATATGTCAGCTCCTGACAGCACCCCCATTCTACTCCAAGTAGCTGATGAGCATCAAAGAATCTCCATTTGGAGATGGCTGTATTAGTGGCAAGCTTGTCACTGGGCAAGAGAAAGCCCTTGCTTCAACTGTAGATAGAATGCTTTCAAAAAGGAAAAATTTGGAAGCAGGTAAGTCAATGGCCTAGCTCTGCCAAGACTGGGTAGGCAGGTCCTTCATAATTCTTGCTTTAAAATTAATGTCTATCAGAGATAATGGGCTAAAAGGCTGAAGATAGATGCTCCAATGTTAAGCAGAGAAATTGGGAACTGTCCAGGCAGCTAGTTGTCTGTCATTTCTTAGTTTTGGAAGCTGCTTACTCTGGACTTCCTGTTTATTCACATATATTTATCCTTCTCAGGTCTCTGATGTGGTTGAAGACTAGATAGTTATAATCTCACAGTTAAATTTTAAGTTGTTTTGGAATTAAAAACATCTTTTTAGGTCTAAGAAGATATATTTAAATTGATAATGCAAGTTAGTATGGAAATTAAGTTAGGTATAGAACTTTAAACTCATTGATATAAATAACAGAATATTAATATCAGTTGCCAATTATGTATGGACTGGACGTTGAGAATGTAGGTAGGTTATACCTTATAATTTTCATAGTTGTTGCCTAATTGTTCTTATTGTTTTGTGTTGTATATATTATTATAAGAAAAAAAGAACTTTTTTTGGACTAAAAGGGGGAGCTGTTGGGGGGAACAGATCCACCTTAAATTAAAAAAAAAAAAGTAGATAGGAGGGTAAGGGAGGGGGTAGGAGGGTGGGCCTGGGAGGGAGAGGGGGAGGGGACCTTGACTGTGATATAACTTGAAGAAATAAATAAATATTTTTTTAAAAAGATGTTAAATAAATACAATAGACTCAAAGTGAAAACAATAGAATTAGAATATTAAATTTGGTGCACTGGTTTCACTGGTAACATCAAAACTTGTTAAAATTTCATGTACTTTGTTGATTGTGTTTTGAAGTAGGGCCTCGTATGCAAAGTGGCTTTGAAAGAGGACTTGAGTCTCTAACGATCTAGACTCTACCTCCTGAGCACTGGTACTCTGTGAACTACCAAGTCCATCAAAAGTTTACAATGTTTTAGAAACAAATGTATTTTGGGGCCTTTAGGATACACCTGTCAATAGTTCAAAATTAGGGGAAATGTTTCTTTTTTTTTTTTTTTTTTTGTTTTTTTTTTTCGAGACAGGGTTTCTCTGTTTAACAGCTCTGGCTGTCCTGGACTCGCTTTGTAGACCAGGCTGGCCTCGAACTCGCAAAGATCCGCCTGCCTCTGCCTCCCAAGGGCTGAGATTAAAGGCGTATGCCCCCCCCGCCCGGCCCAGCACCCTTTTTTGATGCAGTATTACTGAGTAGCCCAGACTAGAATCTGGGCTTATAGTCTTCCATCCCCTACTTGCAAAGTACTGGGATTACAGGTATGAGTAGACCAGGCTGGCCTCGAACTCGCAAAGATCCGCCTGCCTCTGCCTCCCAAGTGCTGGGATTAAAGGCGTGCGCCACCACCGCCCGGCTGGGGGAAATGTTTCTTAATTGATTATTTTTTAAAATTAAGCCCAAAATGTTTGCAGAGTAAATTAATTTTATTTATGAACTATGTCTAGTTTTTCTTTTATCCTTTGTCCAAATATTTCCAGACCTGCAAAACAACATACAGAAATACCCACTAATTTTTAAGTCAGCTGTCTTTGTATGGCCTAAGTTTTAATGATACGAAATTCATAGTTTATACTTAGTCACTATAAGAATAGTAAAAGTTGACTTAGAATGTTAAGGCTTTGTACATATGGGACATTTGTCTCCCTCTCCCTTCATACCTGCTCTACAGCCTTTGTGATGTTCAGAGATGGGAGGAAGACTTTCAGCTTGCTGTAAACTGTCTCTGAGACCCCAGTGTAAGTCAATTACTGATGCACAGCATTGCATTAGGATTGTTTGTTTGGAAATATTTTCACCATGAAAACCAGCATCTTCTCTAGAGCAGAAGCTTCTTTATCTTTGTCACCCTGATGCCTGTAACAAGGCCTGACATATGGAAGACATGAAATAAATTGCCTTAATTAATAGATACATAGAGAAGCCTTGTTTGAGAACATGAATTTTTTTGAAACAAAATAATTGTTTGTAAGTTAAATGCTTTACAAATAGTTACAAGAAGAAATCACAAATTATTAGTGAGTGTCAAAATGGAAGTCAAAAATGGAAGAAACAAATGGTAAAACAAAAACAACATCAAACAAGCAGTATTCATGCTGGAGAAATGATGATTCAGTGGTTAAGACCACTTGCTGCTCTTCCAGAGAAGCAGAGTTGGGATCCTAGCACCCATTAGAGGAAATTCACAACTGCCTGCTACTCCAGCTCCAATGCTTATTCCTGGAATCCACGCAGGGATGCAGATACACAGAACACTCATAAAAATATACATGTCCATGAGCAACAAAAATCTGAAAACAGTTAAATTTGCTTATTTAACAAGTACGCTGGTATTTTTCCACTCTCAAAACTTGAAACTGGAAATTCTCCAGACAGATTAAGTGTGACTTATGACCAAACCATATGAACTACATTTAAAAGGCCTCTGCCTTTCAAAAGACTGGAGAATAGGCAGTCATTTACAAATTGCTAATAAAAGGAAGAGCATGAATTCTTGAGTGTAAAAGTCCCCATTGAAATCTAGGCTCTGATAGTGTCCCTTGAGTTCATTTTGATTTGTTTCTAAGAATCTCATCATTCATAGGCCAATCCTCCTGCCTCAGTCTCCAGAGTGCTGTGATTATGTGTGCACCATTCCTTTCTGTGATGGTGTCTCTTAACTTTGAATAGTGAACTACCCAGCATCATGATCTCTGCATCTTTAAAGTAGAGGCTATAAAATCGCCTACCCTACAAAGTTGTTAACATTAAGGCTTTAAATAAAGGAATAGATTGCTTAATATTTACAAAGACTGAACTGTGGCTGCACTTCAATTGATAACTGCCTGATAGATAAAACCTGAGTAAAGCCAGGTAACACTCCATTATATTTTACACCAACCATGACTTCTTTGATCCTGACAACTGTCCTATGAATTATGTATAATTATTATCTTGATTTCACCATAACAAAGTTGGAGCCCTGGAGTGCTCTTGATGCTTTTCTAAGGACAGATAGACAGGCACTAAAACAAAATGAGAAGCTAAATCTGAACCCTTAACTCCCAAATGAACTTTCTTTGAGATGCACTCATTTTTTCAATAAATACATGTTTATATGCATATATAATGAAATGTAGTTGGACTTCTTCACTATGATTTTATTTATTTTTTCTTAAATTTGCATAATGTTCTAAAACACTCAAGAGAAAAATGTATTTTAAAGCAAACAACAAACAAACAGATATTTATAATGCAGTATATCACAAAAGGTGGTATCTAATACTTAATATGAATTATTCTGTGAGCATGAGTATGTATGCCCTTGACCTTCAGAATGTGATAAGCTCCTGAGTTGCCATGGCTACTTTTTATAAGGACTATCATGTTTAATCTGTGACATAAAAAAACCATGAGAATTACAGGCACTGGTGTAAAGGAAAATGAATTATTTCTCTGAGTTATTTTTAAAACAGAAAAAGAAATGAAGTTAATGTTCCTTTGTTCTAAGAACAAATTAAAAGTATCCTACCCCTATAGAAAAATATTACTAAATAACCTCATGGGCCTTGAGGGTGTTGATGTTGTATTTTTATGTTCTCAAGTTTAAAAAGTTCTGAAGGATCTTGAACCCTATAGACTTTATACTCAATTAGGAAAATGAAACTAGTCAGCATACGTTCCTGGTCACATTGAAATAGAAGGATTCCTAAGCTTCAAAACATTAGATTCTCATCCAGGTTCTACTCAGTCAGGCTTAACTACATGGTGTATTTAGAAAAACACACGAGGAAACAGATATGTGAACACAGAACCCTCACAAGAGACAGGTTGACTAGATCTTCCCATGGGAACAGTGCAGAATTTGTGTAGAGCATTGGTCATGAAGCTAATGCCACATTAAAAATGACACAGATCACTGCCAAATCCATGGAGTGATCATTTACCAACAGAAAATTGAGATGGCATGCTAGGATTGAAAAGAAGAAAAAAGTCAAGAGCACAGTCCCAAAACGCAATGTACAATGTATATTTCCTGCACTAATCTGTCGGCTGCCTACTCCATCCACATTATCATCTCCCTCTAAAATCACTAGATAGGCTTTAAGAACACATTTATTGCACATAACAGTCATAGACCCCTACACTACACAGGGTCAGGTGAATATCTTCAACTTCTAAGAAGGGTCATTCCAGGGAGGGAAAGAAAAGAGCCGATGGTGCCCCACATGGTAGGTCACTAACAAGTGTTTGTTCATTGATGAAGACAGTACATCTGTCAATCAGATGATTCAGTTTTGTTCTCATTGTTGGCCATTTTATCCTTAGGAGAGAAAAGAGGTAATTTGTAGAAACATGCACCTAATGCAGCAGAGTTACAGGAAAGGCAAAGCTTCTACAGACGGCACTGGTGTTCTTTATTATCTTCCAAAATATTACATTTCCTGAACTTCATGTGTGGAACAAGTCCATCTAAAGTAATACGACCAGGAAAGAAAACATCAGATTATGGTTGAAAAACTATGAAGAGAGAAAAACAGTTTTCAGATTAATGCAGACCGCTGGCATTGCTGTCTTGTATATAAATTAATAAGATGGTTTTTTAGAATTATTTTGACAGTAATTTTTTAGACTAATATTGCAGTGGTTGAGCATGGTGGGTCACTTTTGTTCTCCCTGAACCCACAATGCCAAGCCAGGAGGATCATGAGTACACAATTAGCATAGATTACATAATAACACTCTGTCTTCAGGGCCAAGGGGATATGCTGAAGTGGCAAATAAAAAAAAAAAGTATGGATTCACATTCCACGACTGTTTGGTGAGTTTATTAACTGAAGATATTGCCTAAGAAAACTAGCTTTAGGTTTAGATGAGAACTACAGTGTGGGACAGTTCAGTAACCTGCTTAGAAGAGCTTGATAAATCTTTCCCCAGCCATAAAACTTCTGGGGTCCCTTTTTTCAACTCACTGCATTGAAAATATTCTTTACTTACACTCTTCTAATCTCATGTAGTAAAATGTGTAAAATCTGACCAAACTCGCTTTTGTGTTCTTGTAATTTCTAACACGTTTTTCAATGATGTATGATGTCAGATCTGTGTTGCTTCCTTTTCAGTGCTTTTCGATGGGAACATACATAAAAACAGACTACCTGTTGAACTCAGCCTCTTTGGGGATGTTTCAAAGCTAACAGCACGCGTTAAATCATGTCATCTGTGAGCATCATGATGATATGGCATGGACCATCTCAAGCATGTAAAATTCCAATGTGGGAAAGGCAAAGCAAGTAAAAGACTACATCCTGCAGAAAGTGCATCTGGAGCCGGGCGTGGTGGCGCACGCCTTTAATCCCAGCACTTGGGAGGCAGAGGCAGGCGGATCTTTGCGAGTTCGAGGCCAGCCTGGTCTACAAAGTGAGTCCAGGACAGCCAGGGCTACACAGAGAAACCCTGTCTCGAAAAACCAAAAAAAAAAAAAAAAGAAAGTGCATCTGAGCTAATGCCTGACTGAGTGCACTGAGGTCAACGTCCACAGCTTTTCTGAGTACTTACTGACAGAATGGCATCTGTAAGAACAGATTCTGTTTGGCAAGGGCTGTGTTCTTAGCAACGTTTTTAAAAGCTTACAGTCATCACTCTGGGCTCTGAATGTGGGTGGTGATACCTTGCAGAATGCTGCAACATGGAAACCGTATCCTGATAATCTTCTAAAAAGAAGATGGAAAACAAAAAAGCAGGGGTGTGAGACCCAACAACACTTGATTTTTATGGCCAAACTAGTAAGATTTGTCATTGCTGTGCCATTGTGAAATTATACATTGCTGGTCTCAAAGAATTTAGAATAGATCTTACAGATACTATTCTGAGTATGTAGCGATATGGGTGTAATGCTACATTTGTGCAAGAAATGCATTCTTCTTTGTGATTGAACTTGTGAAATTGCTGTCATGAGGAAGTTTCCCAAATGTGTGGTGGAGAATGTGAGTTGTAATGTTGGTTCACTATGTAAAAATTATAAAACACAAATAAGCCTAAAGAATGATAAAAAAAAACCAATCAAATCCTATTTCACAGTGCATGGGTACATCAAAATATCTCATATACAAAAATCGTTAGCCATTAAAATATACATATTTTAACATGAAAATGTTATTGTTTTGTTTTTGATTTTTTATAACATTTACTTACTAATTCAAGTTACATCTCAGTCTCAATCCCCTCCCTTTTCCCCTCCTGGTCCCATCCTCCCACCCTCTACTCCCTCTCCCACCTATCCTCCTACCTATCTAGCAGTGGTGGGAGGCACATATTAGTCTCCCTCAGTTCATCAGTCACATAAAGACTAAGAGCTTCCTCTTGCACTGGGGCCCGAAATGGCAGCTCAGCTAAGGTAAGGTGTCCCACTAATAGGTAATAAAGTCCATCACTGAGACTGCCCCTACTCCTCTTGCTAAGGGATTTGAATGACAACAAAGTTGTCTATCAACTATATCTCTATAGGGGAAGGGGGTCTAGCTCTAGTCTAAGCTTTTTTCTTCTTTTTCTGGTTAACATTTCAGTCTCTGTGAGCCTCTAGGGGCCTAGACTGGTTAGTTCTATTGATCTTCATGTGTTGATCTTGACTCCTCCAGGACTCTCTGTTCCTCCTTCCTCTTATATAGGGCTCTCAGAGCTCCACCTAATGTTTGACTGTGTGTCTCAGTCTTTGCTTTGTTCTGCTGATGGGTGTCATTTCTCATAGGATAGCTATGCTAGGATCCTGTTCCTTTGGGTCTGTGGGTTTTAGGATCACTATCCTGTGCTTATATGTCTAAAATCCAATTATGAGTGACTACATGCCATGTGTATCTTTTTGGGTCTGAGTTAGCTCACTCAGGATGAGCTTTTCTAGTTCCATCCATTGGGTTGAAAATTGCATGATTTCCTTGTTTCTAAGTAGTATTACATAAAAATGTTATTTTTAAAGTATATATTAACTTAAAAATATAGTAAAAACATAAAATTGCTTAAAATTTCCTGCTTGAAAAACAACATTAAGGTTTTTTTATTTATTGTATTGCAAAGTAAATATACATATATGCATGGGGAGTTTAAAGGTACAGACAGATGTTGAAGAGGTGGCTCAGAGGTTATGAAAGAGCACTGGATGCTCTTCCAGAGGACCCAAGTTTCAATCGCAGAACCCACCTGTTAGCTCACACCACCTATAACCTCATACTCAATACTTTTCTCTGGGTACTGCAGGCATGTGGTACATACATGTTCAGGAAGGCACTCACACATGCATATAAAGTAAAACAACAAAAAAGATATAGACAAACATATGAGTGAAGATAGATGCAGAAAGCTAAGTGTGCAGCTATTTGATATAGACCAATATGACTGTAGAGATATGTTATATATTGATACATTATTATTTTGTAATTTGTTTGTTTTATTTGCTAGTAATTTATAAGAATTGTGAAAAGATTTGTATAACTTCTAAGCCAGTTGATACACATCTACAAGTTAAATTTTATTGCCAAAATTGTTTGCTGGGGGCTGGAAAGATGGTTCAATAGGTGGAGTGTAATCAATGCAACCATGAGGAGCTGAGATACTCAGCACCTATGTTTAGCATGCATCTGTAAATCCAGTTGTGCAGAAGCAGAAACAGGCAGATTCCTGGAGCTCCTAGTCAGCTAGCCTGGCCTTACTGATGAGCTCCAGGTTCAATGCCAGACCCTGTCTCAAAAAAAAAAAAAAAAAAAACCAACATAGAAAATATTTTCACTGAATGTATGTCTGTGTCTGTAGAGACCATAGAAGTAATCAGATTCTCTGGAGCTGAAGTTACAGATAGTCGTGAGTCACCATGTGGATACTAGGAATTGGACGCAGCTCCTGTGGAAGAACAGCCAGTGCTCTTAACCACACTGGTCCATCTTCTCAGCACTGTCTAAAAAGAATAAAACTTGGAGGCAGGTAAGTCAACAGCCTAGTTCTGCCAAGACTGGGTAGGGAAGTCCTTCATAATTCCTACTTTACAATTAATGTCTGTCAGAGATACCGAGACAATAGGCTGAAGAAAGATGCTCCAATGTTATATAAAGAAATTGGGGACTGTCCAGGCAGCCACTTGTCTGTCATTTCTTAGCTTTGGAAGCGGCTTGCTCTGCACTTCCTGTTTATTCAGATATATTTATCCTTCTCAGGTCTCTGATGTGGTTGAAAATTACATAGTTATAGTCTCACAGTTAAGTTTTAAGTTGTTTAGAAATTAAAAGGATGTTCTAGGTCTAAGAAGATGTCTTTAAGTTGGTAATGCAAGTTAGAATGGAATATGAGTTAGGTATAGAACTTTAAATTCATCAAGATAGATAGATAAATAGAATATTAATATCAGTTGCTAATTACATATGGACTGGACATTGTGAATGTAGGTTATACCTTATAATTTTCATAATTGTTGCCTAATTGTTCTTATTGTTTTGTATTGTATTTACTGTTACAGGAAAAAGAGCCTTTTATTGGACTAAAAGGGGGAGCTGTTTTAAATAAAAAAAAAAAAAACGAGCTGGTAGGTAGGAAACGAGGAAGAGGGTAGGAAGGTAGGACAGGAAAGGGGAGGAGGGGGGGGGGCTGTGATTGAGATGTAACTTGAAGAAATAAATAAATGTTGAAAAAAAAAGAAAGAAAATGATTGAGAAGGATGTTCAGCATAGACTCTTTGTGCAAACACAAATGTGTGTACACACACATGCACACACACAGAGAAACTAATATTCTATTAGTATGTGAACTGTGCTTTATTCAACAAGTCCCCTTACAACATTTAGACATTTTCATTGTTACCAGTGCTTTCCTTATGGATGGGCAGCTTCATAGTGACCATGTTGTCCAAAACAAAACAAAACAAAACAAAAAAGAAACACACACACAAAACTGACTTAAAAAAAAGTGGGATGGTTGCTTGACTTTTTTTTGGATATACAGAATGATGTAAGAATATGCACATTTGAAGGCTAGGGTTATAGATCAGTTGATAAAATGCTTGCCTTGCAAGCATGAAGACTTCAGTCCAATCTTCCAAAATCCATGATTTAAAAAGCAAAACAAAACAAAACAAAAAAAACCAGTGGTGGCTTATGCTTGCAATCACAGCACTGTGAGTCCTTCAGGGGTTTGATGGCCAACTAGACTAGCATAGTAGCAAGTCCCAGACGGATGAGAGATCCTGTCACAAAAAGTAACATGGGTGGTTCCTGAGGAATAGCACCCCAGGTTGTTGTCTCAGTTCACCTGCAGAGGGAGAGGGAAAGAGAGAGAGAGAGAGAGAGAGAGAGAGAGAGAGAGACTTTCCTCTGAAAGCTAAGCCTAGGGGTGGTGAGGAATGATCTTCCATAATGTAATCATCTTTTTCTGTTGCTCAGGGAGATAAAACAAATATGGAGTACAACATCTTGATGAAGAGCATCTGCTTAGGAAAAATAACACTCTAGAATAGCTTTCTTTAGTTTTCCTAAATCTGACTAACAAGCATGGGATCATGTATGGAGCACTGACGTCAGATCAACTGTGTAGATGTGGTTGGTGGGAGCTGGGCTTCCTGCTGCAGCAGGGTTTTAGGAGCTAGATTCCAAAGATCATGTCTCCTCCAGTAGCATGGATATCCTCTGTCCTATCATGCAGCTACAGGTCAGGGGCATGATGTCTTTGAGTCATGGCTCTTCTGGGCCAGATGATTTGCATATAGAACTCACTTCCTCTGTTCCCTTCTATGAATGTTCTTATGCTATCTTCCCTGCAATGACCTTTGATACCCTTTAAAAGCCTATAACTCATTGCACACACTCCTTCATAGTTCTCTGTTATAAACCATACCTTTCCTCCATCTATACTGTTTCTTCTTGTCAAGTCACTCCTAGATGATGTGGCTCTTCCAAAGAGGACAAGAGTTGGAACACCAGTAATCATGGAGAAATTGGGAGCAGTATCAAGACTCTATATGCACAGGATAGAGGAAAATTGAAGGCAGCAAGAATTCGTAGTATAAGAGAAAGACAAGTGAGTGGTTCCCACTTACTGCAGTTAGTGTTTTCAAACTGTTATAAGTTCAAAGTTCACTTATATGAAACATAACAAGAAAGGACCAAAGGGTCAGCAACTGCTAAGGTGACATTGGCAAAGACATGAAAAGTCTCAATGCCCTCATACACTGTTGGTGGGAGTATATAATGGTTCAGCCATTAGGGATCATGGTTTGATTGGCCCTCAAAGAGCTGGATGGGGAACTGCCAAATGATATAAAATCTCTTTTTTTTCCAGATACATACTCAAGGAGTTGAAAGCAGCCTTATTCACAGTGGTTGAAAGGTATAAGCAGTGTAAGTGTCTGTCAACAGAGAAATGGACATATAAAATGTATATACACACCTGGTAGAATATTACTCAGCCAAAAAAGGGAAAGGTGTTCTCATATATGGTGCAACACAAATGAACTCGAAGACAACATTCAAAGATGAAAATTAAACACCAAAGGAAAACATTTTTTCTCTGACAGTTGTGTAAAATATCAAAAACAGAGGCAGATAGTGGGTTCTAACTTGGCAAGGTTTAATTCCCTTCAACTGAACTATACCTTCAAATGAGAACCACCCTAGTCCTGTAAGCCAGACTCAAGGTGGTTACAGGCTTATAATGCATTCTCCTATAAATTTCCTATTGCTTCTATAACAACCTACAACAAAGATGATGCCTTAAAAGAATGCACACTTATTGTATTGTCTATAGTTCTATAGGCCAGATGTCACACAGGACTCTCCTTATAGTGACGTCAATCATCAGCAGGGTAGTTTTCTTGGCTGGCTCTAGGGTTTCATCTATCCCTACAGCTTCTCCAGAGCCAGACGCCACTAGCATTCTTTGGCTCATGGATGGCTTTTTTCCATCTTCCAGGCACATTATACAGCATCTTACTGTGCCTTCTTCTGACTTCACCTTCCTTTCTCTAATCATAGCCAGGAAAACCTATCAGCTTTTAAGACTTCTGTGGTTGCATCAACTATATGTATATCCGTATAAACCTATCTGTATAATCTAAGGTATTCTAGTATCCCAAAGTATGTATTTTTATTTACATCAGTGAAAGCAATTAAGGAAATAAAAGTTAACTTTAGCTCAGAGTTTGATGGGAAAAGCATGGTATCGGGGGTCACACTGCATCCAGTCAGGAAGCAGCAATGAATGATGGTGCTCCTCTCACTTTTTCCTTTGTACTCAGGTCAGTTCCCCAGTGCACGGAGTGGTGCTGCTCACACGTATGGAAGGTAGGTCTTCTATCTCAATCAACCTAGTCTGGAAACTCCTTTCAAGACATTCACAGAGGTTTGCTTTCATAGTGATTCTACATCCCATCACATTGTTAATCAGGAAGAACCATTGCATCTTCTGTAAATCCCCCCATTGCCTGTTGGGTAAAGTTTCCCTAGATGCTGAAAAATAGAATAGAGGCATCTTTCTGTGCCATTTGTTCTTCACAGAAGAATGCCACAGTTTCAAGAGCCACCATTAAAATGAGGGTGTAGCCCTATGCTGTGCTCATTCTCAGGGCTTCCCTGGACATGTGCTCCCAAACATAACACGTGGCCTGCATAACCACTGGCCAATGAGTGATCTATAACTATCAAACCCAAACTGACCGTTACTGTCATTTCACAAGTCAATTTTTATAGACTTGTACATCCTAGATGAACAGACCAGCTTTCCAATGTGTTTACTCCACATCTCTGGAAAATGTTACCCAAAAGCATCAGATGATTTAGACTTGTACTAAAAGGAAGAAAGGTGATGCATGAGTGACAGTACACCATAGAAGGACCAGGGACTGACCTGTGCTATTGCGTGCAGTCTTTAAGCTCATGCTGAGGTTTCTCGCCACCCTCTTCTGGCTCCCTTTTTCATCCTGTACCTGCTAGCTGTGCACCTTGTAAGTGGTGAAGATATCGACTCTCATGTCCCAAAAGGGAAGAAACAGCACACCATCTACAACAGGCTGACTTTTGTTTCTGTGGAATCTTCAAGATCAGCACCCTTGCTGGGCACATCATGGAACCACGGGCCCCCTGGACAATCTTTCATCATCTTAAAAATTATCATTCTGGGCTAAGATAAAGAGCTCAAATGACAGCACATGCTGGCAAGGGTGTGGAGAAAGGGGAACCCTACTCCATTGCTGGTGGGAGTGCAGACTTGTGCAACCACTTTGGAGGTCTGTCTGGAGATATCTTAGAAACCTTGGAATAACTTTGCCTCAGGACCCAGCCATACCACTTCTGGGTATACACCCAAAGGACACCTCACGGAGTCATAGGGAAGTCTCCTCATCTATTTTCATAGCAGCCTTATTTGTAATAGCTAGAAACTGGAAACAACCCAGATGTCCCTCAACTGAAGAATGGATTAAAAAACTGTGGTACATCTATACAATGGAATATTACTCAGCTATAAGAAACAATGAAATCATGCAATTTGCAACCAAATGGATGGATCTAGAGAAGCTCATCCTGAGTGAGCTAACCCAGACTCAGAAGGATGCACATGGCATCTATTTACTTATAGTAGGATTTTAGCTATATCGTACAGGATATCTGTACTACAACCAACACACCAAAAGGAACATGGACATAAACTTTTTTTTTTCATTTCTTTTTATTTTTCCTTTCCCTTTTTTCTCTTTCTTTTTCCTCTCTTTTTTTGTTGTTGTTCTTTGTTTTTGTGGGTTTGTGTGTCTGTTGGTCTTTTTTTTAGTTTTCCCCTCGTAGCAAGGAGACACCTTTCACTGGCAGTACTGCCTCGTAGGCCCCCGGTGTATGAAGAGGCTCTTGGCCCTCATATGACTCCTGATCTGTGGTGAGAGACTGGTATGCAGGGACACTCTACCCCAGAGGATCAAGACGGAAGTGTCAGGGGGTACAGCATGGGAGGGTGGGGCTGGGAAGCGGGAAGAGAGGACAATATGTTAAGGATGTAACCTGTAGCAACAAACAAATAAATTTACTAATTAAAAAAAAGCAGGTAACAACGTTAAAACACTGTAAATAAAATAAAGGATACAGCCATTCAACCTGGTTTTATGAACCTCCAAGTGTCGAAAAAATGTAGAGCTAAGGTAAAATACAGGAGAAATGTGGTGTTAACCCATGCCTTTAACTTCAGCAGAGATGGGAGGAGCACCATAGAGTTAGTGGACATAAATTCTACAGTTACACGGAAAAGGGTGGTGAGGGTACATACCCTTAATCCCATCATTCAAGAAGAGTACACCCTTAACCTCAACACACTAGAGACAGACAGGCAGATCTCAGAGCTCAAGGTCAGCCTGATACAAAACAAACTCTAAATAAAGAAAAACTTCGATACAGGAGTGGTGGAACACATCTTTAATCCCCTCAGATGGGAACCACAGGTCTCGGATCCCAATAATTAGAATGCAGAGACACACACATAGGATTTGGAAGGACCTAAATTTAAAAGCTACTTACAAAAGGCCCACTCAATACAAACAAATTGTCCTTCGAGATCTCAAAATATATACACTAAAGCTGGTTTAGCTCCAAAATAACAAAATAATTTCTTCTTTAAACCAGATTGAAAGATAACACTTTATATATTGTCAAAAACCAAATTTGCAGCCGGGCGGTGGTGGCGCACGCCTTTAATCCCAGCACTTGGGAGGCAGAGGCAGGCGGATCTTTGCGAGTTCGAGGCCAGCCTGGTCTACAAAGCGAGTCCAGGACAGCAAGAGCTGTTAAACAGAGAAACCCT